>CM017442.1:5188166-5381068 GCA_007726485.1 Eragrostis curvula
CTGTTATGACCAACTTCTTGTGCAAGAGTAACCACATGGAAGGCATTTTGATGACACAGGCCAAAACGGTGGACGTCTGTCGCATACGAAAATACAAACACGTCACTCAAGTCTCTACACACTCCTATACCGGAGTAGTACGTCAGTGCGACCGAAGCTGACCAGCGTCTTCGACCAAAGTCATGATCCTTCCTCGCTAACATAGACTGACGGAGTATATTAACAGCTGCCAACCACACCGTGACGACTAGTTTAATGAAGCAGTAACCCCGATTAAGGCATATACGACCAGGATCGTTTGCGGCATCAACCATGTGGGCACGACCACCTTTGACGGCTGGCAATAAGGTTTTCATGCTAATCCGTCGTCAAGTACCGAACGATGTGAAATGGACCACCGTTGCAAGCTTTGCGATGCTGAAACGGCTCCATCGATACTCGCATACACGTACGTCGCATTCCGGCTCTGGAAAACGAAGCCTGACCAACTTTTCAACCAACCGGGCACGTGCTGTAGATGTACTGTGCAGACCTGATTCTCCCAGCTCGGCTTAATTCGGCTCCGTGTTTCATAAAACACCGCTGAGATTGGAAGGCCCGTGGAACAGGGGTACAATGCATGCTGCATGCATGACTCAATGATTATCTCAAGGAATCTAGCTTAACAATAAAAAATTAACTCGTCAAGCAACTTGATCATGAGGCCAACATGTGTGTGTAACCTTCCTGACAAATCTATTGCACGATGATTAAACAGTCGTGAAAGCAAATTGATCAGGCCTTGGGTACTACATGGTGGCGCGAGCTTTGCGCCCGAGAAACTTCAGCATCGAGCAACGCATGTAGTAATGCAGTGGCGCGCCCGGCCGCTTCACGAGCTCAGGCCTTGGCGAACCGGAGTGTTCAGGTGCTGCTTTGCGCATGTGGCAATATCGCTGTGTCGATCAGGGAGGAAAAGAGCACCAGATCATTTCGTTGTCATGAGCTGGCATGATAGAGGAAATGCATGGCGACCAGAGGGGCTGTGTGGACAACGCTTGAACATAGACATAGAGGCGGCATAAATTGGCCGCCGACACACACACACAACGATAATGCAACCGCACACCATCGGCGGTGGTAAAGAAGCTTTCTTTTCCGTCCGCCGGGGAACACGCCTGCTTTTGCGAGAGCACATTGGTCATGGCTCTGTTCCTTATCCATGGCCACTGCCCTTTTGCACGACTATCGGTTGGTAAGAGAGGCACTGCATGTTCATCAAATAGTGATTCGCGTTACAGACGGAGAAGAGAACCCGGCACTACATGTTTTGTACCGACAGGGCCACGTATACGCCCTCCTCTTTTTTTTTACCAGGATCGTCTCGTGTTAGGTAAGGTTACAACTGACACTAGTGATTCTCTTTGCTGGCATCGCAAAGAGTGACTTTACTTTTTGGTCGAGGGAGCAGAGATATACATCTGACAGTCATGGCAGAGTATAATCTCACAGGCACAGCCACTGCTCCTCTGCTCGAGAACAAAGACAGCACGGAGCACGACGGCGGACGGTACACGCGCCTCACGCCGTAGCAGGTACGGCGCACCACGATCCCCACGAGCAGGACACGCAGATGGGCGTCGAACAAACGAGCAGAGGAGCGCCCATGGCGAGCTGCCGCCGGAGCACATGCACATGGTGGTCTATAGACCTCCCTCGGATCACGGCACGGCACTGCCCTGCCCAGCAGCTGCTTGAGCTCGGGATCCTGCAGCCAGCCAGCCGGGCCGCCGCATAGAAAAAGAATGGCGGAAATGGCGACCCAGATTCAGATTGGCACGGCGGGAAAAGAAGGCGAAGATGCGCGACAGGCGTCGCGTCGGGTCAAAAGCTACTAAGCATGTTCCGGGGAACAGATCGGTCGCCCCGTTTCTTGTCTCGATCCAGTAGGAGTAAATAAATTAGTAGGAGCGCCACTATTATCTTGTTAACCTCCTAGAGTAGTGCTGCAGGTTTGGTGGCGCCTGCATTAGTCAGTGGAATCGAGGAGATGGATGGACCGCACGCTTTTGCACCGAAAGGCTGGGCGCTTAATTCCAGTGGCCAACGTGTCGGCGGCGATCGACCGATCGCATCGTTCGCGACCCGTGTCTGGACAGCAAACTTCAAATGGCGCATGGTGTCGGAGAACAAGGGGACGGAGGCCGTGAGAAGCTAGAGCGCGCGGATGGCCGCGTCGGCGACGTCCGGGTCGGCTCGGCAAGGTGAGCAGGAAACCGCAGCTCGGAGGACGGCCACGAGCGACGACCGCATTGCCAAACCTGTGCTGTGTGTGTACCTACCTTTCCGGATCAGATCCTTGTGTACAGTACTTCGCCTCAGCGTTATAAGATCACGTGCTCTTGTCCGTGATGAACGACAACCTGCATCGATCGATCGGTGCATCAATGGCCCTGTACTACAGAGCATGGCGCCAGCCTACCAGCACTTAAAAACAGTGAAAACGGAGCATGGCTGATGCAGTAGCCGTCAGAAAACGCGGCGCCGTGGTGCCATTCAGACGGGCTGTACAGCCTAGTGCTGTTCAAATGGACCGGGCTAAGCGGGCAGGCACGAAGCACGTAAAATTTGGCCCAGCTAAGCACGACACGACACAAACAATTTCGGGCCCGGGTCGGCACGGCATGAGGGCGAGGGCCGTGCTTGGGCCGAGGGTAGGGCACGACGGGCGGCATGGGCACGGCCCGTTTAAGCCGCGGCACGCAAAGGCCCGATAATGACCCATCAAAGCAAGAGCCCGAGTAGAGAATAGTGTAAATATATTTCGAATTCTCATAGACTCAAAAAGGGAACTTGGTTTGATGGTAAAACCCTTCACTCTAGATTATGAAGTTCTTGTTTCAAATCTCAAGTCTCCCATTTTAACACTTATTTTGCTATATATTTACACTAATGGGCTAAACGGGCCGATGTGCCATAACGGACCTACGTGCCTAACGGGCTGGCCCGGCACGATTATATAATTTCGGGCCGTGGGCCGTCGCTCGGGCACATGGGCTGGCACGGCACGGCCCGTCGGGCCGGCCTGAAATTAAATGGGCCGTGCTATTTCGGGCCCGGGCCGTGCCGCCCGTTTGGACAGCACTTACTACAGCCAACTTTCGTTGGTGCGAACTGAAGAAAACAGGCCTAGCGGCGCATTGTCGTGCTCAAATGACTGAATGAGGAGGAGGAAGAACCGCCTTGATACGGGCCAGATTCGAATTCTGAATTAAGGAACAAGACCGTTTGGCGGCCCATTGTTACTTGGGCTAGAACGCGCACAGGGTCCCTACACATCATACCAGGCCGAATAGCGAATAGCCCAGCAACGCATCAGGTAAAAAGAAATTTGAAAGAAACAAAATGTAAAAAGAATTTACATGTGTGGCTGCTGGGATTCGAGCCCAGGTCTCCACGGCCACAACGTGGAATTCTCACCACTAAACTACAGCCACATGTGTTGTACGAATTCAGATTAGTGTTTAGTTGTATCTTGAGTTGTATCTTGTTTGGTCTCATCTCCCGCCATCATAGATTTTAATTTCAGATTCTATATCGTCATAGAGTCTTAATTTGGACGCCCAATCAACAGCCCATGATAAATTTTGATTCCATTGTCTATCAGCATAGTCTTAGTTTGGTCGCCCCAGGAATCTGATCATTATAAACTTTAATTTCGGGTCGTATCAGCACTTGAGCAGAGTCTTAATTTAGTCGCACCATCAGAGTCATAGCCTTGTAGGCTGTAGCTAGGGTGATGTGGCCTTTGTTCCCTTTTTTTAGAATAAATATCAAGCCAGTGCCCTCCATTTCTCTTTGGTTTATCAGCTCCTTCTGTATGTATCTTAGCCGTCTTTTCGTCCTTCATGACTCCATAATAGATGCCACTACTCCAACAACTTTTCATTCCTCGAATCAAATCTCTTCAGAGATTTGCTCAAGCGGCATACCTGCAAAAAGAAGGAACCATTCTCCCCGGCTCTGGACTGATATAGAGCAAAAAATTCTGTCCAGTTGCGTGTTGCTAATGTTCTCATGAGTCATAGTCTCAGGTTGTCAGAAATGCAATTTGGCGTAGTACAAGTATGTGGCTGAAAATGAGAGATGAAACACTCCCGTCCCTGTCCAGCGCAACAGGACCCATGGTATTTTTTTTTTTTTTAACGAGGCCCCATGGTATGTTATGTGATGATCTCCCCATGTTTTAGCGGAAAAAGGCAGGCTCTATTTGCGCTGGCTACTTGGAATGTGGATGTAGGCATAGGCCTAACTAAAGCCATCGTCAGCTCAGTGGCCAGATAGCTCAACTCCACTGGATCAGGAATATGAATGTACTGTTTCTTTTTTATTCTTAGCAATACAGAACAGAAGTATGCACAAGAGTTTATTTCAGAAGATTTTGCAGAGCACCTCTATCACTAAGGTACGCAAAGAACCAAAACAGTGAGCTTTAAACTGAAGACCACGGCAGCTGAAATCAAGCACAAATAAGGAACGAAAGCGATGTGATTTACCACACTAACTGCACTAAGAAATGCCATTAGAGGAACACACGCTTTACTACCTTGTCCACACACGCATCCCTAGTCTTTGAAAAACAACCAGAACCGTCGTTTTCAACACGCTCAGACTTGAGTCATTGCAGCAGCAATCACCTTAGGCTATCCGCACCGGGATACGCCAAAGCTCCCTTGAGGAGCATTTAGCGTAACGAAAGGCGGCACCGGTCTCCTAGAAGCTTTACGCTACGAAAACAGAAGGGCTCGGTTCCGCTATTCCTAAGAGCAAGCCCAATAGAAGGCTTGGAGCCAATGAATGTCAGATTTTTCAGGGAAAAAGTAAGAGAGAGAAGAGAACTTGGTGGTGGAAGTTGCGCCGAGCGCGTAGCCGGCCAGCAGCCAGGGATGCGCCAAGCTCGGCTCTTTCACGTTCGGCTTGTGAGGTGAGCAGACAGCATATGGGCCCGGAGGTAGAGATGGAAGTTGGTCTCACGTTCTTTGTACAGGAGTCAATATAGCGTCTGTTGTTGTGTGAATTTGCCGGTAGTGTTCCGGCTTGAAGCCAGCAGGTTGGCGCATCCGATGAACTTGCTCTAACGCGCTTCCAGGACGTACGCTATCCCAACCGCAGCAGGCGGAGAGCAGGAGAGAGAGAAGTGGCGGGTCCCACTAGTTCAACGAAACTAAAAAAAGTTTTAACTCACAAACCAAAAACCCAAATCAAATTCCGATTCCACTATTAAATTCGTCTCAATAAATCCTTCGAAACAAGATGTCCCATGGATATATTTAGATAAAATTAT
This sequence comes from Eragrostis curvula, assembly GCA_007726485.1. Lineage (NCBI taxonomy): Eukaryota > Viridiplantae > Streptophyta > Magnoliopsida > Poales > Poaceae > Eragrostis > Eragrostis curvula. Next base: position 5,193,490 of record CM017442.1, read on the forward strand.
AAGTGGACCCTATTGATGTTGTTGGAGATGGTTGAATAAAATATTGTGTAGTTGATATAGAGGATGGATATAGAGGAATGATGGGTGCAGAGAAAGTTGGTATAGAGGAAGAAATCTTAATGACTAGGACGGAATATTCCTTTTAAAGGAAAGATATAGAGGAATATGAGTGCGGATAGCCTTACTCCGTACCCGGTATTAGGGCAAGGCCACATCAGCCCATGTCCGATTGTCTACTAAACTAGGTCGGTTAGTTGCGTCCAGGCCAAAGCAGGCATTCAGCATTCTGTGTCGAATAATTGGCATCGTGTAGGAGAGCACTTCGAGGTTCTTAATGGAAAATGACAAGTAAAGCAGGAGTTAGCAGGTACAAGTAAAGAAGGAATCCGTGGAGTAGTTTAATCCTCTGTGGTGGAGGAGATATGCTTCCCTCAGACTCCCACTGATGTCGCTACCATGTGTCAGCTTCCAACAAACAAAGCCAGCAGCGGCTCCTGGCGTACCATCAGTATAAATAGGGGTTCGAGGCCACGGGAAACGGCATCGACCAGGGCATCTAGGTACATTCCCAATTCTGCGTTGCTTTTGTGGTTGCAATTCTTCTGTTCTTTGAGTGTATCTTCTCCCCCTTCATTTTGCTTGAATTCTTCTTTTGAGTTGTTGATCTTTGGTATGCACAATCTACCTGTCTAGTTTGTTCCTGATGTAACTTTCAACGATGTTTCAGAAAATTAGTTATAGAGTACGTGATCAAAAGATTTTACCCTCATATATTCAAGACAATAGCCTGTCCTGACAGCAGGTTCAGTTGTCAGCATGTTCTGCACTTAGCCCATCTGTATATTAACTTCAATACAGATATTCTCACCAGTTCCTCTTATGGACATTAGAGGCTAATTTAACAGTTAAAGTAGTACTCCCTCTGGTCTAGATTTGTTGACGTTTCAGACAAGATGAATGAACTAAAAATGCACTACAACACCCTATCTGAACGTCAACAATAAAAAAACAGAGGGAGTATAAAATATTTCCTATCATCCTAAGCATTGTGCAAGACGATACTCTGAAAGTGCTCCACCTATTTGAAGTCCGTGTTCTTACAACTGTTTTGTTGCAGACATATATCGATGAAGATGGAATCATACACTTCTGGAGCCAAATTTGACTGCTTGCTATTTGGTGAGTAGCCTGACAGAGTTTTTATCCCTGCATTTCATCCAAGTATGGAAGCCTGGCTGAACTTCCGTTTCCTTTTTTCCTGATGCTCACGCAGACATGGATGACACTCTCTACCCACTGAGCTTAGGCATAAACTTAGCATGCCGCAATAACATAGAAGGTAAGCTTCTGAATAACGTCTGTCGATTCATAATTTTTTTGTGTCAGAAATGCTAGCTTGTTCATTCATTTGCAATGACCAACTGCAGATTATATGCTGAACAAGCTGAAGATCGAAGAGAGCCAGGTTCCCAAGATGTGCCTAGATTTGTACAAGGAGTATGGAACTACGATGGCCGGCCTGAAGGCATGCCCCTCTCACTACGACTGTTGTGAAAAAGCTTCTGCTTCGTCATCTCTAACACAACATTTCTGCTTTTTTATCCCATTACCACAGCTTTTGGGCTATGATTTCGATTACGATGACTTCCATGCTTGTGTCCATGGAACCCTCCCGTATGAGAAGCTGAAGCCTGACCCTGTCCTGAGGCAACTGCTACTTTCCCTGCCACAGAGGAAGATAGTGAGCACACTTCCCTGGTCCCATTTATCAGTGTAGACAATTGCTGCCTGCATTGCATATCTACAATCTGAAATTGATGCTACCGTTTGCAGATTTTCACCAACTCTGACAAAGCCCATGCGGCAAGAACTCTGGAGAAGCTCGGGCTACAGGACTGCTTCGAGGGGATCATCTGCTTCGAGACTCTGAACCCGTCAACTGAACAAGATGTGAAGGACGGTTCAGCTCCTCGTCGCAGGGGAATCCTGTGCAAGCCTTCCCTAGAATCCATGGAAGCTGTCATAGAGATCGCAAAGCTTGACCCCAAGAGAACCGTAAGTGATCGATCGAGCAAAGAAAGAAACCACTGCGATTTCTCCTCATTCATTTGCAGACATCATGACAGAAACTGTCCACGTCCATGGCAGGTGTTCTTCGACGACAGCGCGCGCAACATCGCCGCAGGGAAGGCTGCCGGCTTGCACACCGTCTTTGTAAGCCCCCATCCGGCTCTCAGGTTTCAGTTTCAAATTTCTGTCGCAGCGCGTCGTCAAATCAAATACTAAAAGTGTCGGAATGCACAGGTGGGCAGGTCAGCGCTGGTGCCGGGGGCTGACGTGGCGCTGGAGAGCATCCACAACATCAAGGAGGCGCTGCCAGAGCTCTGGGTGGACGCCGGGGAGCACGTCGAGGCGGTCCTCCGGCCTGCCTCCGTGGAGACCACGGTCCTTGCATGATGAAACCGTCGGGGCCACGCACGCTGTATGCATCTGATAAGACGAGCAAATATGCCATATGCCTTGGAAATGTGCCATAAGATGAGCACCATAAAATAGATCTTGATGTATGTACGTACGTATGTATCTGAGTTAATAAGCTGCTTTTAGTATGCATAAATACTATGTTGCGCTTCAGAGAGTGCACCGGTGTTTGTATTTGACACTTTGACAGTATATATAGGATGAGGCTGCTTAATGACACTTAATGCCTTACGTGTCAGGGGAGCGCACAGCCTTAGTCATCCGCCACCTGCCCTTCTTGAACTAAACCTTCACCCCTGCGCAGACAAGCCACCATCCTAACGGTCTCTAGCGCCGTTGTTGCACTGCCCGCGTCAACTGCTAATTTCTTCAATATGACGTTCCTGTTGTCACCACACCCACTGCTGGCTCATGGTCGCCGCCTCCCGAACCTCCTCTTCGTCTGTCAGAGATATGTGCTTCTTCCAACCTAGGAACTTCAAAAATCTAACTCTCCGTGCTCATCCACCTCCAGCGATGCCCCCCCCCCCCCTCCTTGCTTTGGACACTAGTCCTCCCCGCTCTCTCTCTCTCTCTCTCTCTCTGAGGAGACTCCCCGTTCTCTAAATAAGCTGTTAAAGGGTTCAGCCCACATGGAAAGCAGGCCGGATGTGAAGGCTTCAATCATAGATGTGGAAGAATGAGACATCCGGCCTTTTAGATTTTGGCTAACTGGAAAGCCAAATGCCTTTGGTTGCCCCGGCCCCGTTTTTCTGTTATTTATTTGGTTTTCTTGAAACTTGAATTTGTTTTCACGAAATTTCTTTTGGTGTGATGTTATAAGAATGAGACATACACATGTTATACTGGCCCCTCCGCCAATAAATATAACACAAAAATAGGACAATGGAAACAATATAGCTACCATTTTATCATTCATAGCACAACTGGTATAGCAATATTACATTCTCTTGATTTTGATACTGATAGTAAGGGAGGCACAATATTTGTTTTCTGTCATCTTATTGACTTAGGGCCTCTTTGTTTCAGCTTTATAGTCACCTAGGAAGCTAATTTTGGGACTCAGATTTTACAATCCGCCTCTCCAGATTTCACAATCCAGCAATCCGGTGAGACCTAGCTTTTTTTTTTTTTCATATTGGCACACATTAATTTACTGCTGTGTCATTAGAGCCATAAGATGGCCCATAATAAGTGACCATAAGTTCGATCCTTGACAAATAAACAACCCTAAGCTTTTGGACCTTCCAAATTTAATTTCAGATTCCACAATCCAAAAGGTGTCATGGAATCTAAAGCTGAAACAAAGAGAGCCCTAGATAATCATTTAGTATGGTATTGGCCCAAGGCGATGAGGATGACAACAAACAATTAAATCAAGGCACAATAGTGGCTCAATTGTTTTCTTGACTGAAGGACTGCGGGACACTTATTTGCTGTCATCTTCTTGACTTAGATAGTCAATTAGTATAATGCCATCCCCCTCTTATACCATTTGGTTTGAACCACTGCATCGTGGCTCAATAGTATTTTTGACTGAAGAACTGTGGCTCATTGTTTGCTGTGGTCTTCTTCTTGACTTAGGTAGTCACATAGTTTAATCCCATTTTCCTCTTATATCATTTCGTCTGACCTAATGTACCTGAGATGATTGAATTGTTTGCTGTCATCCTCGTGGCCTTAAGTTTGAATTGTTTGCTGTCATCCATGTTGCCAAGATGCCATTCTGGTTCGCGACCACTTAGTTCATTTGCTCCATACTCTAATGGAATCACACGGTGCTAGTTGACTTAGTAATTACAGTAGTTTAGTTTCTTCTGCTCCATACTGTAATCACATATTCACATGGTGCTAGTGACTTAGTATCAGTTTAGTCCCTCGCCAAAAAATAAATAAAAAATAGTATCAGTTTAGTTGTAGACTACGTGACTCAGCCGCGGTCAAGTGTTTTGTCATGTTACACCTATCTCTTATTTTCATTAGAATAACACATATTCAAATAAAAGGCATACCACACATTATGACAACTAAATTATGCCACACATTATGCATGTTAACATCACCAACCCTCATAATGGCAAGTTCGCGCATCAGCCGGGTCCAAATTGACTATTATTCCCACTGATCCAATTTTTAATTGATGACGAGGATAGATCTAAGCAAGTTCTCCTAATGCTATAATTAAAAAACCAGACGGAAATTGCGTCAAAATTAAACCTTCCAAGCATATTTTTCATCATTTGAACTTGAAAAAAATGGTTTTCGTTTTGGAGGAGCGACGACGTTTAGAGTAATATAGAAGGAAATCCACGAACTAGTTTTTTGCACGACCCATTCATTTTTTTTTATTCTGAACAGAAATTGGAAAACGTTTCTATTTCTTCTCATAGAAACTGAAACTGATTGGTAGGATTTCCCATATTTCTGAGATGAACTAAAATCAGTTGTTAAAGTTTCTCCAGTTTCTTGCGAGAAACTAAAACTAAAAAAACCTACCAAACACACACTGAAAGCCAGTTGCTTCCAGTTGCAAAGGTGCCGTTCTGGTTTGTAACCTTCATCCGTGTATCTTCTGCTATCAGCTGTAATAGGTCGGAGGTTAACCGTAACTCCGGAGGATGACGATGCTGACAAAGCCATGCGTGAAGCGTGGATGGTTTCAGAAATGAGAAGCTCGCACGCGGAGCACGTACGAGACGCACATGTGCTTCATACCATGATATAGGCTAGGTAACTTAGCATCAGTTCAGCTGTAGGCTACGTGACTTAGCCGCGCTCATGTGTTTTATCGTCTTGCACCTTTTTGTTTAGTTGGCAGCCTACTTTTACACTTTTTTCTTTAATATATAGGATAACCATATATTTCTAAAAAAGTTATGGTGATTAATATTACCACGCGTTGTGCATGCCGACTTCACTAACCCTTGTAATGACAAGGTCACATCTGCGCATCCCTCATGTCCAAATTGTCTATTACTTCTTTTCGATCCAGATTTTAATTGATGACACTAGAATAGATCTAAACAAATACTCCTAATGATATAGCTAGCATATGCCAATAATTTCATTCAAGCAAAAGCAAGCATATTGTTCATCATCTCGAAAAAATGGTCTTCGTTAGGAGAGCAACTAAATCAGAGCGTTAATATTTGGTTGGTTTGGTGTTGGATGATTAATAAAAAAAAAGCGTACTACCTTCTTTTTTTTAAAAAAAAATAGGTAGTCAAATTTGGTAAAACCTAAGTCAACCTATCTTAAATTTGACCAAATTTGTAGAGAATATATCAACATTTTGTTTCCAAATAGGTACACCATAAAAATATATTTCATGATGAATCTAACAAATCCTGCTAGTTATTTAGTATCACAAATATTTGTATTTTTATAGAGGCTTGTCAAATTTACGAGTACAAAATTAGAATGACACTCTTTTTAGAAGGGAGTAATAAAGTGGCATAGTCAATAAAAATATTAATTACGATAAGACCTGCTGATATTGCTGACCACATGTCTTCTTCCAATAGTGCCGGCAGCACCTCCTTTATGAATGATTTGTGTATAAATAGGGGGAGATGTGAGCGAGTTGTGCCATCAGCCTGCAGGACATTGTGCTTCAGTTTGGCGTCTAGGTACATGCCTGTTCCTGCTGTTTTTTCTTGTTCCTTTATGAATCAAAGTGTTGCTTTTCGTGACATAATATTTCCTTTAATTCATTTCGTCGAAATATTGATCTTTTGTATTCCTGCTGCTGTTTAATTTGCAGTAAACCAATCAATGAATATGGAAATGGAATCATACGCTGCTGAAGCCGAATTTGACTGCTTGCTGTTTGGTGAGTACCTAAGTGATATCGAAGCATGGGCGTCTGGTTTCACTGCTCTTTTCTCTTTCCTGTTTTGATTAATCGTTGATTACTATGCCTCTCACACATTCAGATATCGATGACACCCTTTACCCACTGAGCTTAGGAATCAACCTGGCATGCCGCGAGCACATACAAGGTAAATACTGACATTTATCTCCATCCACAACTGCAATGCTACAATACTGTTTCTTCATATATATTTTGGGCGGTTACCTTGCTGCAGAGTATATGCTGAACAAGCTGAAGATTGAAGAAAGCCAGGTTCCCAGCTTGTGCCTAGATTTGTACAAGGAGCACGGAACTACAATGGCTGGTCTGAAGGTGTGTCTCAGTACTACTCCTACTTCAGGCTTCTGTTTCTTATAGGTTTTGATCCATCATTTAAATTTGCTTCATGATCCGTTATCATGCTGTAGGCTTTGGGCTACGAATTCGACTGCGATGACTTCCACGCTCGCGTTCATGGGACCTTGCCATATGAGAAGCTGAAGCCTGACCCGGTCCTGAGGCAGCTGCTACTTTCTCTGCCACAGAGGAAGATTGTGAGTGCTTTATTTCCGTTTCTTGTATCGGCAAGGAGAACTAATTTGTAACTGTGCATTGCGTCTGCGTTAGTCTAGTCTGAAGGACTGAAACTGATGCTCCTGCTCCATTGCAGATTTTCACCAACTCTGACAAGGCCCATGCGGCTATAGTCCTGAAGAAGCTCGGACTCGAGAACTGCTTCGACGGGGTCGTCTGCTTCGAGACTCTGAACCCGTCAACTGAACAAAACGTCAAGGACCGGAAGAGTTCAGATGCCGCTGGTTCGGACGGTTCAGTCCCTCCTCGCGGGGGAATCCTGTGCAAGCCTTCTCTGGAATCCATGGAAGCTGTCATAGAGATCGCAAAGCTTGACCCCAAGAGAACGGTAAGTGATCGTCGATCGAGCAACAAAACCACAGTTATTTCTCCTCATTCATTTGCAGCCATCGTGAAAGAACTTTCCGCGTCCATGGCAGGTGTTCTTCGATGACAGCGCGCGCAACATCGCCGCGGGGAAGGCGGCCGGCTTCCGCACCGTCGTTGTAAGCTCGAATCCTGATCTCTGCATACAAAGCTTGTTTCAGGTTTCAGTGTTCGAGCACGAGCAGCATCTCTGTCAGAGACTAATCGACAGATGCATATATGCACGATGCAGGTGGGCACCTCGGTGCTTATGCCAGGGGCAGACGTGGCTCTGGAGAGCATCCACAACATCAAGGAGGCGCTGCCGGAGCTCTGGGTGGAGGCCGGCGGCGAGCACGCCGAGGCGGCCCTCCGGCCAGCCGCCGTGGAGACCACGGTGCTCGCCTGAACATGAAACGTCAGGGGCCGCACGTCGCGTGCTTGCTCGCCGCTGATTGAATCATTGAACCTGTCCGTTGTAACAGTAGACGCGTCACCTGTTGTCGCCGCGAGGAGAATGATCAGAAGAACGCTGTTGTGCTTGTGTTTTGTGAAGCACTGTAACATACTGTACTGTACTACATATGAATCAAAACTAATAAGCATCTCACGAACTCTGAAATTACGAGCATAGACATTTTCACCAACCAAGGTCAAATAAAGCATAGCACAATTTCGTGATTTCGTGGTGTACGACGACGATCAGCTCTTCGCTCTTTCGTGGATCAGAGTAACCGACAAATGAAAGGCCAGCCCACAAGGAAATGGATCGCTGGTAACATCCGATGTCACGGCCCGGCCCATACGTAAATGGACTGGACTGAGCTCATTTGTATTCCGATGCTCATCTCCACCAATCAAGACCCGACCGAGTCCGAGGCCTCTCACGCCACCACACTCTCCGCCGCCGGCGTTGCCACTGCGCCATGGGACGAGGCCGCAACCGCAAGGCCCGCAACTTCGCCACGTTCCGCCTCTGCCCGCGCCCCGGCGCCGCCGACGCCTCCGACCGCGTCTTCGTCCGCGTCGACGACAACCCCTACACCGTCCCCGGCTTCGCCGACAACGACAGCCCCAGCCACGACTTGGCCCCCTCCTCCTCCGATTCCCCAGCAGGAGGCGACGATGCGCCTTCCTCCTCCTCGGTCGACGACGGCGGAGACGCTCTCCCCGACCACGTCCGCCGCGAGATCCTGGAGCTCGGCCTCCCCGACGACGGGTACGACTACCTCACGCACCTCCGCGAGCTCCGCCCCTCCATACAATCCACCGGCGGCGGCGCCTCCGCTGTATTCCTCCAAAGCCGCCGTCCAGCGCGAACTGGCCTATCCCCCGATGTCAAGGTCCGCCCGTTCCATTCCATCAGTGCTCTGTGCCATTTCTCCCTCCGCGTCCGGGGGTAGCTAATTCCATCAGTGCAGGCTTACGACTTGAGTAGCGGCACAGTTGGCTCCTTCGAGGTCGAGGAGACGGCGGTGACCGTGACAAGGATCGAGGAGACTATTGACCTAGATGTCGCTAAGCAGCTTGAAGAGAGTGATTTACCAGCGGTTGGATCGGGGGACGAGGATCTGGAGGACGATTTTGTTGTCGTTGCAAACCATCCCGACGAGGACAACTTGGAAAAGGATGGCGAGAGGTCACCTCATGAGCAGTTTCATTCGGTGAGTAGCAACCTGATAATCACTATTTGCCAAATCTCAGCGATGCACTTGCACTAAAAAAATCAACGAAGTGCTAATGCTCTACTTGCATTAACAATCGATTAGTATTAGCATTTCTCCTTGCTGCCAATATGCATGGTTGATTGAACTGAACATGATTGAAACCCTTTCAACAGGATAGACCATGGATGTGAATTATGCTGATGGCCTTTTATTGTAACTCTGTATAATTCACTGGCACGGTTGTGATCATTCGTCTAATTACTGCTCAATGATGTTCATGTGGAATCTACTTTTTTTTAGTTGTGTGCAATATGCTTTTGCAGCTTGCTTTGGAACAACATGCTATGGGGGAAGACGAGCAGATTGGTGAATCGTCGTATGCCATCCCGGATTGTGCTGGATGTAATGCAAGATACTCAGAGGAACACAAGCAGGAGGAGCGAGTGGTTCTTGTTCCAGAAAGCAGCACCGGGTCTGCCATTAGTTGCTGTGCTCCCACTGTTTCCAGATCATATCTCGATGTTCAGCCTGGGAAACCCCTAGCTCCTGAAAATGTGAAGATGAAACTTCCGAGACTTTCCCCTGGAGAAACAAGTATGAAAAAGGTCATCATAAATAAAGGAATAGAGAAACTTCCAGCAGAGTACTTGCCTCAACGGAGAACTTCAAGTGGTGAAACTTTAAAACAGAAACCCTACAAGGAGCCAAGAGATGAAACAAAAGAAACCTAGGTAACAATGATGCATTTGAGGTTTCTCATTTCAATTCTTGGACATTTTGTTTGGTAATCATAACGTGGTCGCTGCGTTCATTTGTCCATTTATTTGTCTATGGCTTGTTGCTAAGTTTGTCAGATCGGTCAGCAGGGGAAATGGTAACAGAGGAGAAATTGTTAATATTTTGGCCTTCTGTCTTGTTATTGCATTGTGGCTTAAAACCTACAGTTTTTCCAAACATTGTTCAAGGATGTAGGTTCAAGCAGGTCATTTAGGTCTGTTTTTCTGTTTCATGTTAGTACGATGATATGCCGCAATAGTAGCTACGCACTAACACCAAATGCTTGAAATATATACAAGCTCTTTATATGTACTTCATTTCATCTCGCTCTACTAATAGCTTTGCTCTGTTCATTAGTCCTAGGTTTTGCGTTGAAAGATTCTGGAGGTAGAGCAATTGAAGATGCCAAGGGCTTGTATTATTTGAAATACACAAGGCTCAGAAAGTAGCTGCCGTTATTGGACCATATTTGTACGCCTTATGTTTCTCTACAAACTGAATCACTATCCCGAACCATGTACTTTCCAGTTTCAAGATAGCATCGAACCAAATGCTTTTGTAGTTGAATTGTCTGTCTCGATATTATTCATGTACCGCTGCTCGAATCCACGTCCTCTTATAGGGATGAAAGCGGATCGGAGCAGAGCGGATAATGCCTTCTCCATATCCTAATCCATGTTTTCTTATTGGATTTGGAGCGGAGCGGATAGTACACGGATCTGGAGATGGATACGGATTTTTTCGGATGTGGGAAATGGTGCGGAGTCGGAGTGGATGCGGATCAGAAGTGGACTTAAATAGACGGATAATATATATATAAATATAGCATTATATATACACCAAAAACACCATACAAGGTAGTTTATAAAAAATAAGAGTAACTAGTCATAGTTCTTCATCATTTCATCACAAAAATATACTTTTTTGTCAATGACAAACAAAAATATTTTGGGTTAATACGTCAAGTATTAATATATAGAGTGGATTTTATTGGGAAAATCGGATAATCCTATTTTAGACATCGGATTATCCATCTTAATTTATCGGATAATCCATATCCATCGGATTTTGCTAATCCCATATCCTATCCTAAATCCTCGTTCAATCGGATTCGGATTATCCATATCCGCTAGAATATCTAAAACACTTCCCCAAATCCTTAAAAATCGGATGCGGATCGGATCGGAGTCGGAAATTATCCACACCACTTTCACCCCTATCCTCTTATCACCCAATTGATCGCTCACTAGTATCGCATGGCATACAAAGTCTTATCATCCAATTGCCATTTTTTAGGAGCATGTTTTTTATGAGATATCCAACCACACCACGGATCATTTGTTTCATGCGCTAATGCAGAAGTTGACTCTGTTTCTCGAAGCACCAACCACAGAGCTGCCGGGGGTACAATCCAGATTACTGAAATAGGAATGGAGCAGAGGGAAACAAGAGGGGGTGCGATCTGCAGTGGCACTGTACTTAGTGATGATTAGTGCTTCGTCCTTCACAGTTGCACTCGCCTCCACTTTGCTATTGCGCTCCAATCATTTGCTGGAGCTGAAGATGATGCTGTTCCTACAGATGATGACATCTCTTATAATGTCCTCATCATTGGGTAACAAATCATACTGTTCCTGTGCATGACAATAACCTGCAACGATGTTGTCTCCCTCTTTAGTCCTCTTTTCTCTTCATTTTGAACTGATATATTGACAATAACCGTAGGAGCTGCTGTTGATCTATTGACAGCATTAGTTTGGAAACTGAACCCCTTGTAGTACTATGGTCATTCAGTGCCGTGGTTTTACTGTTGGTATCATACAGATATGCAGTCTTAAAGTTGCGAGTTGTTACTTTCCATGTTGACATCTTTGAGCAGACTTATCACTACACGATGTGTAGACTAGAACGTGGAGCACAATTCAGCTATGTTTCGCAACGAATGCCCCAAATCCAAAAATTATCATACAGAGTGTAAGAACAGTGGTAGTGTCGGTGTCTAGGACGAAAATGTAGAATGAAAATAACGGTTTCTAGGACCAAAATGAGGTCAACAGTCAGTTGGTCGCACTTTTCTTTACACAATCACGTATACCAATACCTCCAAGCATCAATTGAACTATACATTGATTTCCTCTTATGGGAAACACAATTTGCATACAACCAGCCTTGCCAGCTTTAGAAGAATATTGAAAAGCAAACTTTTCACAGACCAGACCTGAAGCATTACATATCCAGGATGTGTCTCCCAATCCTATTGCATTTCAGCACTGGCAGTCCTGGATTGATAAACAGGTATTCATCAGGCACATATTTGGCGATGCAACTGTGAACTAGATGTGATGGATCTACAACTATATCAAGTGAACAGAGATGAAGCATACCTTACAGGCTATGACGAACAGCACCACCTTCCACTGCTGTTTGTTTCGTTTGTCTCACCCTGCAGAACCACGGCTTTCCCATTGCTTAATGACTGAAGCTCGCTTTTTTTCTGCTCTTGTGATTGAAATACCTTCCGGCTTAGTATGCTGTAGATCTCTTTAACAACAGTTTGAAAGGCTGCTGCGACATTTGATGAGTCTAGGGCTGATGTTTCCATGAAGAAGAGGCCCTGAGCCTCAGCCAAGGCTTGGCCTTCTGCTGTGCTCACTTCACGCGCATGCTTGAGATCTGTCTTGTTGCCGACCAGAATTGTGACAACATTCATGTCGGAATGAGCTGTCCACAATTAAAATCAGTAAATAAGGGACATCATAAACATTATGAAACTAAACAAGAAAAATAAAACTGCCAGTATTGGAACTTGAAAACAAATCTATATTTGGTTCTGAGTTGCACTTCTCCATTGACAACCTTCAGTTAATCAGTTATTGATGGTGCAGGACCACATTTATTGATGAGGTACTGATGAAGCAATATTCAAAAAGTGTGCTATATCTAAGGTAAAGCATTGATTCTTACTGTGCAGTTCATTAAGCCATCGTCCAACACTATCAAAAGTCTGGCGCCTGCTAATATCATAAACAAGAAGAGCTCCAACAGCGCCGCGGTAGTAAGCAGATGTAACTGCTCTGAAGCGCTCTTGTCCAGCAGTATCCCATATCTGAGCTTTAATTTCCTTTCCATCAATTACCAACTTTTGAGTCTGAAACTCCACTCCTATAGTGGATTTAGAGTTTGGATAGAACTCATTCCTTGCAAATCTTGCTAGCAAGTTAGATTTACCGACAGAGGAGTCGCCGATCAAAACAATTTTGAATAGATAATCCTGGGTCTGTTCCCCATCTCCGTCATAGGCCATTGTGAATCAAGTCCAAAATGCAGCTGGCTTTCTAGATTAAGACAAGCCTGCCATGTTTGCAGAGTTACAGTCTTAGATGGGCCAAAAAAAAATATAGGAAACTGTTTCTAAAATAACGAAGAGAATTCCTAGTTATGACACAAAACAAAACAAATACAACAATAAAATTAAAGCCTTTTAAATAGCCCTAGCAAAATATGTTATGCAGAATGGATTGGACAAGTCGATATTACAGACATACATACATAATCCAAGTAAAACCTCAAATTGGCATAGACATGGCTTAATCATATGATTTGTAGTGTCAAGGTTTATAGAACAGAAATAATTCACTTTCAACTTCCAAAGCTCAAGCGATATTAGGAATACTATGTTTGTAGGTACTGCCAACTGACAGGCAAATTATCCAACCAAAGATGTGATGAATCAATCGATCAGGATTCAAAAGAAAAAAAAAAAAGCACATACAACCTTTGTTTTCAGTAGAGTAGCAAGCTATTTACACTATGTTGATCAATAAAAACTAGGTATCACAGCAATAACACGCAAGTCTGAACTGAGGCATCAACCAATGGTAAGAAATGGCCATTTAATATCCCTAGGGATTTATGTATGTTATAAGTTGGTACAGCGGTTGATTGTTCAGCACATCTAATTTACAAGAATCCATTCCAATCACGAGCACATCAGAATACAAAAGTAGGACAGGGAAGAAATCTAAGCAGTTGGATACACTGTAGTCATAACATGGACTAGCACAACAGCCTTCAAAACTGTTCTCAGATCAGGAAAACCCCTAGCAAACCACCACCAGCTAGATGAGAAGTTCCAGTAAAATGTCAAGTTTATTTAGACCTGGAGTGACCATGTTCTAGTCCCAACAGAACGTCAATGGCTTAATATGGAATTCCTATGATTCTAAACATACACACTACACCATCGAAAGTTGTGTACTACCAAATACCAAATCCATGTGACACCATCCATTTTAAACAATGTGGCATAATGAAATTGGTTTTCAGGCATCTAAGATCATGGCAACCGTTATTCCAGGCTTATGATTACCCACTAAAGCAACAGTAACTACCAGAAACCCTGTAGACTTGATCACCTACTGCCAGAACTAACATTCTCATAACACTATCTGGGATTGGCCTCCGCATTCCAAGCAAAATAACAGAAACCCATCTGGTCACCGCTAACCCAAGGCTCAAACCCGCCCAATGCAGAACTGGGGTTCAGTTGAAACCCCAATCCTTGTCTGAAAAGATCACGCACCTGTACTGTGACATTGAGATTGCGTGCGGAATACTTCCTACCTAATCGAGGTACGAACAATAAACGCATGGATTGGAACTGTAGCGGACAACGCGGCAAACAAACCGGCAACAGACAAATGCAGAGACAGAAATGTTTGGAATCCAAACGGAGAACGAAGCAAGCAACTCTACGAGCAAGAGAATCCGTGACATCCAGGCTGCGAAACTCACCCGCGGTAGAAGAGACCGCCTTCCGCGCCCCGGCGGATCTCCACTCAACCCGCACTGAACCCGCCGGCGCCGCGGAGCCGGAGGCGGCCGCAGCGGAGCGAGGAGCGACCGGGCCGAGGATCAGGCGGCGGAATGGGGGTGGCCGCGGCGTGCGGCGGGAGCGGGAGCGGCGCGCCGTGGGTGTTGGTGGCGCTCGACGGCGGTGTGGACTCTGGGGAGGGAGGCTAAGCTAGGTTTGGACTCGCGGGGAAGACGGGTGCGTGCGCGGAGACGAGTCTCTCGGAGATCTAGATCCCCGCACCACCACCACCACTCTGCCCGCTCGCGTGTGTTCCGCTTCCGCCTCTCTTCTCTTCGCTTTGTTTGGTTTGGTGTAACTCACGTATCGCGTGGTCGGTTTGCCGGAGCGGCGTCCATGCCCGATGCGCCGTGCATCTGAATCCTTGAGCCTCTTTTATGGCGCCGGGGACACAGCCGGAAAAGTTTTACCAGGAAGAAACAGAAATTTTACCGTCTGGTCGGATCACGTGCCGGTGCATTTTTACAAATGGTAAAAAGTGGGTCGTAATTCTTGGACAGTGATAATTTTTTAGGTGAACCTGCACGAAAATGTGCAGCGGGTGAGTTGAGTGATAATCATGATTTTTTTTTCAGAGTTTGAATGAAGGTCCAACACCAAGAGCGGAGCATGCAGAAGTTATGTTATCGGTTTGTAAGCTTCCTCACTGTCCAAGTTTGTTCAAAAGAAAACCCGTAGTGTTTAGATTTAGGTATCAATAAAAAGGAGAAAAATTTTGATATATCAGATTTAGATATCGTCATTGTGTTCTTCGCAAAAAAAAAAGTCATCTTTGTGCGAATTGAAAAGCAATACATGGAGCAAAACACAAACTATAAAAAGAAAACATATGTAGTACTCCCTCCGTCCTAAAATAGGTTGTCGCTTTTGACTTTTGATCATCACATTTGACCATTTGTCTTATTCAAAAATTTTGTGCAAACATTCTTTGTTTTTTCACAACATATTTATCATTAACGATAGCTTAATCATGATACATTTGTTTTTACAAAAAAATTGAATAAGACGGACGGTCAAATGTGTTGATCGAAAATCAAAAGCGGCAACTATTTTGGGACGGAGGTAGTAGTATGTTTTCGTGTGGCTCCATCGTCTCCTCTTACACACGTGATCATAATTTCCTCATGTATTTATATCATAAGGTTAAATGCTTTCATTTATTCTTCTATCTCAACTTCTTTAATTAGAGTGCAACCATTTGATGGAGCATGTACAAACTGTGGGCATAAAGTTAGGAGCTAAATATAGGGCACATATGCGATGTGTTGTACCATTGTTAGGGACGGAGCAAGTGGGTTGGCAGGGGCCCTGCCCCCCCCCCCCCCCCCCCCCCCCCCGCCCCCAACCAAAAAAAAGAAGCCTTGATTTCATATGCTTTTTTCCTCAAATTTGCTTGTATTTGCCTTTCCTTAAAATCTTACTTGCATTTTTCGTCCATCGGCTTTCTTATATATTTTTTCTAGGGACATTTGCATATGTGGTTCACTTTCAGGTGCCAATTACGGATTCGGTCCTGTTTTCTGGACTTTGCAAAAATAGTCCTGTTTTTTGAACTTGAAGCCGCCGTCAGGTTCACTTTTTGGATGCCGTCCGGTAAAAAAGGTTTTTGGAATTAAAAGAAATAAAAAAACCTTTGAAAAAGAGAAAAAGACCATGCTGCCCCTGGCCAATTTCCCTTCTCCCTCTCTGCCCGACCCGACTTCCTCTTTCCTTTCTTCGTCTCTGTTCGTCTCTCCCTCCCCGTGCTCCCTCCCACTTAACCCTAACCCTAAGCACGACAGGCGGCGGCGCATCTGGCGAGGGAGGCCGGCGAGGGAGGCTGCAGGGGAGGGAGGCCGGCAAGGGAGGCGGGCGTGCGCGGCCTTTGTTGTTGCCAATTACAGATTCACTTTCGGAGAACCAAAAACATCTTAACACAAATCACTTTGAGACAACTTCAAAGATATGCTGAAGATGTCAACCTATGTCTTTGGCACCATGTCTGCCTTTCTCCTTATATTTCGCAGGCAATGCACACAAATCACTTTGAGACAACTTCAATTGACAAGCCGTTTTTAACAGTAAAAATTGTACGAAATCTCTGTCAGTTTTAGTTGCAAACAGTCCCTGAAACCATCAGCCGACTGTACACGCTGGTGCTCTGTATCTGGGACGATGGGGACACGAAGAATTGAAAGGACTTTGCACAACAGCCAGCAGCAGCTGCCGGCCGGGCGAGGAGACACCGAGACGTTGACAAGCAAAATGTCTGCGCAGTGCGCACCCCGCAACTTCACTCCTCGTCCTATCGGTGTGTCCGTTCGCAGCACTGCCCGGTATACTACGGCCAAACAAACCGATGTACACCACGCACCAATGATGCATAGGAGCATATCACAACGCCATACTCTTCTTCTTCTTCCACCCGTAGCCCAGGCCCCAAGCTGCAGGATTAACTGCAAGTTCGTAGGCATCAACTACCTGCAGTGTGGTACTGTGTCCTGCTCATAAGCCTAGCAAAATTACAGCCTCCGGCCCTATTTGGAAACTGGAAGCGCTTCACAAAATTTAGATTATGCTACAGATTTTAGAAGCTGAGATTTTGGTCAAAATCTGTTGCTGCTGTTTGGATACCGGCTACCAGCAGCTTCTCATCCTTTCCAGGCCCACATGGGGCCCAGTTGGCTTGTTCCGCTCTGTTTCTTTGGAGGTGGAAGCCAAGTATCAAGATCCAGAGATGCTATGGCAGATGCAGTAATTTTTCCTAAAGGACCGAGGGCAAAAAAGTAATTTGGTCGTCCAGTAGCTGCTGGAAGCTAGTCTGCTCCAGCTTCCGAGATTTTAAGAATCTGCATCTCCAGATTTCAAAAGCTGTCATATAGGAAGCATGCCAGCTTCTGGCTTTTGGATTCTCAAAATCCAGGGGCATCCAAACGGGGCCTCCGTTTGGTTAGCTCGTAGGGGTGGGCGATCACGCTTGCTGAGCTGAGACTACGCTCGTAGCGAAATTACAGCCTTCGTTCAGTTATCTCAGTGATAAGTGCTACAAGTACTGTGCTACAACAGCTGCAAAGGCATGTGACAGTAGATCACAGTGAGGCCCCGTTTGGAAACGGGAAGCGATTAGGAAAATCTAGATTTTTGGAACGGATCACAAAATCTAGCTTTTGCTTAAAATCTGCTAGTGCCGTTTGGATACAAGCTAGCAACAGCTACATGGGCCCATGGGCCCTACTTGGCTGGTTCGCTCTGGCATTTTTTTGGCTTTCTTTCAGCGTGTGCGTCGCTCTGTTCGTTGCTACCGCTGCTGCTATTCACGCCATGGCCAGCGCCGCAGCGCTCACCCACGCTGACCACGCCCGACGAAGACAGCAACTCCAGGTAGGGAACCTTGTATGGGAAGTCGACGACCTGTTAATCGAGATCCAGCGCCTCCGCGTCGGCGTCCGATCCTGCTGCTACTTGACAAAATCGGCGGCGGCAACTGTTCTTGGCGGGGCAAGCGGCGGGAGGATCGACGGTGACGGTTTCATTTGCGGGTGGCGAAAGGAGTGCGATGTGGAGGGAAGTCCGGCATCGATGGATTGGGAGCGGAACATGGGCGCCGGCAGTGGAAAGGAACGAGAACGATAACAGATCGATGTAATTTTCCCCACAAGGCAGGGGCAAAATAGTAATTTGATCTTCCAATAGCTGCTGGAAGCTCACCCGCTCCAGCTTCCGGGATTTTGAGAATTCAGGCTTTCAGATTACAGAAGCTGCCCCAAAATCCGCCCAGTTTGGAAGCCGCCCAGATTCTAGCTTCCGGCTTCTGAAAATCTGAGACCTTCCAAACGGGGCCTGAGACGCAAGGCAGCGAGGATGATTTGTTGGGTTGAAGTAAAGGAGATTTTGCATTGCGGTTGCGATTGCACAAGTAGGAAGCAAGGTACCTAGGAGATGGATGATCAACTAGCACAGCAGCTGTGCTCTTGGCGCTGGACCGCACGCAGCTTTACGACAGCAGAGACTGATGGTCCATCCATCCTCCACGGCCTTCAATTCTTTGCTTCCCATGCCGTTTTCCTTCCCTCCCCTTTTCCGTTTCTCTTTTTCTGACGAAATAATATTAGCTCATGATCTTCACTTCTTCATAATGAAGATGCAGTTGGGAGGCTGAAACTTGCATGCTGAAACAAAGAGCTTTTCTCCCTTTACGTAAAGAAAAGGAAACGCACCAAAATCCTAGGGAATATAAGGACTAAACCTGCTGCGAGCACAAAGAATTTCAGCGCGCATTTCTTCCGTGTGGGCCTCTGGCCCGTTTTCACTGGAGCCGGTAAAAGGAAGTGAAAGTAAAATTCGATCGCCAATGATACAGCTGTACATGCATCTCTTCCGTGTGGGTAGCTCTGTTGCCTATCCTCACGGACGCTGCGCAGACAGGCAAGGCAGCACGCCTGCACCATTGGAGCAAGCTAGGCGGAGGCCGCAAGCCACAGTGTCGGCCTGCCTGCCTGCATCTGGAGCGTGCGCCATGCAATTGCCCACGTGCCGGCGGCGTGCCCCTGCCGCCTTCTGCCTTTTCTCCTGCCGGCTGCCGCTGCTGCAAAATCTGCAGCGCTGAACTCATCCGTCAAATCACGGCTCTTTTCTTTTCTTTCTGGACAGACAACACACAACAGGGAAGTCGCAGATGCCTCTGTGCTGAGCCGATTGTTACATGGGCCTGGTGTTAGCAAGATCGGGCCCATTTGATACGTCACTTTTGGCCCGCTTCTTCTGTCTCTTCCATTTGCAGCAACCGTCGCTGCGGTTGCCGGAGTTGGATTGGACCCCTCCAAGTTGATCTCTTCCTTTCCTGCTCGCCTCTCTCTCCGTTCCTTTCCCCCGCCATGACGCGCGCCCCGCCACCTGCGCCCGGCGCCCACGCTACCCCGGCGGCTTCTACGGCGCGCGAGCGCGACGAGCAGGCAAGCACGTCAGTACGCGTTCGTTCTCCGACATTCCATTTAGTTCTGCCTGACGTGTGATGGTCTGATTGGAGTATGCGTGCTTCTGCTTCTTGGTTCAGCTCGACGGCGGCGGGCATGCGCGGGGGAGCGGGTGAAGAAGGGCCCCGGCGGAGCGCACGGGGGGAGGAGCACGTGTGGCTGGTACCGGCGATGCCGCCCCCGCCGCCGCCGATGCCTACAGCGCCCGCGGCGGGGATGGCCCCAGCGGGTGTACTCGTGGCTGTGCCGGTGCCTGTGCAGACTTGGCCGTGGGCAAGGCCGAGGTCCTCCATCCCATGGGTGAGGCTCGTGGTTGGGTTGATGCTTCTGGTTCTGCTGGGCTACGCGTTCATCAAATGGGGCCTCCCCTTTATCTCCGAGAAGGTGATTTTTTTCATTAATGTTTTCCGATTTGGTCTAATTAGGGTCTGTTTGATGATGGATAATAGGATGAAATTGTGCAATCGAAGAAACTAGGCAGGAAATGGGAACCAGTTTCTCTGGATTGGCCGAAATGCAGTTCATTTTCCACTCCCAATTCGAAGGGATTGCCTAGTCTACACAATTGTAACTAGTGCAACATGTTAATTATCAACCATATTATTAGTGCTTCAAGAATTGTAGTTATTAGTAGTTTTATTAAGTTTCTGTCCATAATCCACATATGCAGTAGGTGGCATTTATGTTTGGTTTTCCAAATAGGTATCATCAAAATGGTGTATATTCCATTGGTGTGCAATGAAGTAAAGCAATGACGATCTGGTTGATTGAAGAGGTTAACCAACTACATACTGTTCTGCTTCGTATGTTGTAGGTGATCATGCCGATTATTCGATGGGAAGCAAGGTCTTTTGGACGTCCGGTGTTAGCGCTTGTGATCATTGCATCTCTGGCACTGTTTCCAGTGGTGTTCCTGCCTTCTGGTCCTTCAATGTGGTTAACAGGAATAGTGTTCGGCTATGGTCTCGGCTTCTTGATCATCATGGCGGGGATCACCATCGGCATGTCGATACCGTATTGGATTGGCTCACTGTTTCGTGATCGCCTCAATGTAATGTTTCTAAGCTTCACCTGCATATGAGACGATTTGCCTTTTATATATGCAGTATTCAGTATCCTGAATTATAATGTGCTACTTCTCTGTTCTTATCTGTTTGTCAACATACAGCGCTGGTTAGAAAAGAAATGGCCACGGCAGATTGCGCTGATTAAACTGGCTGGTGAAGGGACTTGGTTCAAGCAATTCCGGGTGGTTGCATTGTTAAGAATTTCACCATTCCCATATGCAATGCTTAATTATGCTGTAACTGTCACCGAGATGAAGTTCAGCCCTTACATATGCGGTTCAGTTGCTGGAATGATCCCTGATGTGTTCGTTAACATCTACAGGTTAGATTCAGACCTACAACTTTTATACTTATAATAGATGTCATTGAACGTTGATAACCTCTGATATCATGCTTCAGTTTGAGCATGGTATGCAAGTTAAACAGAAGCGTCAGCATGGACTGTTCAACACTTAGCAATTGCTCTTGCAAGTATTCCTTCATTGCATGTCAAAAAAAAAAAAAAGTATTCCTTCATTGTGAACTTAATGATTTGTGCTACTTCTGTGCAGTGGACGCCTGATACGCACATTGGCAGAGCTGAAGTATCACAAGCATCGAATGTCAAGAGTGGAGATAGTGTACAACGTTATCTCTGCTGTTGTCGCTGTTCTCTTTATGGTTGGATTTACGATATATGCAAGAAGGGCTCTGGATGACATGGAAAGTTCCGAAGGCATCTACCCTGAACCTGTTGCTGCCCCTGCAAGGTCGGCTGAGTTCAGAAATAACCATCAAGGATTTTCAACTGCACGTTCTATACCAATAGACGTTGTGTAATGGTGTGTACCTTCAATGTATATAGTTGCTTTAAAGTTCCAGTCATGTACATAAACATACTAGGTTGGAAAGAGAAATGTGAACGAAGCGAAACTGATGACAGCTTACTAGTGCGTTGTGCAACTTTGTGCGCGGCTGCTGCTGGTGTAGTATACTGATGCTGTTAAGCAGTGCGCTTCAGACATGCATATTGTGTGGTCGTTGCGTCTTCAGGCATGCATGTGTGATGGGATGATGATTCTAACCGATTTCTATTATCAGGCAGGTATGCCATTCGGTTGAGAACTAGTACAACGAGAGATTCGTGCCAGTTCATGAAATGGCATTGGCCTTTTTCTGTCATGCTGGTGCATCTGTAAAAGCAGAGCAACCATGCCGCACAATGCAGATGCTGTGAGTTTTTTCACTAGGGTAAATCAATGATACCCGATCTCTCATGTCAAACAAATAAGGAGCCAGAACGTACAGCACGGCCTCTTTTTTCCCCAAAACTGAATCGCAAGTTGGCTTTAGTTAAACGTTTGCAAAGTACTCGGAGAGTACAGTACAGTCTTGCAAGCTAGCTTAGCCATGTGCATGGCGTACTATCACAAGCCTTAACAAGATTTACTACACGGGCTACTGGCTAGTGGTTGGTACGAGACCTCCCAGCTGCCATTGCAGCTTGCGATCAGCCAGCACGCACCCATCAGCCATTGGTCAGCATGGGGCGCCGGAGGCGGAGCGGGCGGAGAGGCTCCTCTCGAGGTAGAGCGCCCGGAGCCTGGCCGCGCTGCGGCCGCCGCTGGTGCTCGACGAGTGGGACAGCACGGGGAGCCCCCACTGCGAGGAGAAGACGATGGCGGGGCAGTCCCCGGCGGCGGCGTCGACCGCGCTCGCCGCCATCGCCACCGCCAGCCGCCGCACCAGCTCGGCGAGCAGCGCCGCCACGCGACGCGCCGGCGCCAGGAGCACCAGCCGCAGGAGCCGCAACCGGAGCAACCTCTTCCCGCCGCCGGCGGCCGTCGTCGTCGCCCTCCACCGCCCGGCCGCCGCCGCCTTGCAGGCCCGTCTCCGCAGCCGCAGCGGCCGCCGCACCCTGACACTCCCGACCGCCGCCACCGACGGCAGCCTGCCGCCGTCATCCCCATCGCCGCCGTCGGCGACCTCGCCGTGGAGACGCTGGTACCGGCACGCCGCGCGCGGCATCCTGTCCTCCCTCGCCGTGAACACGTCGAGACCCATGTAGCAGCAAGCGTACGTACGTGGACGCGTCACGCGACTGCTACTACCTAACCGAGCTGCTGCTGATCGAGTCACTGAGCTGTAGGAAGCATGGGGAGCGTAGTACGCGCGTATATATAGGCGTGGAAAACTACGGATCAGCGAAATAATTGCGAGGGGAAGGAGGGCGCGGCACATGGAACGGATCGTCCCGAGCGCGCCAAGTTGGGGGAGCGAGCATAAGAAATGGGTTGGGGAGCGACCGAGCGGCGCCTACGGCCTGATTGCCCTTTGACACATGCTTTCCGCCACCACCCATATAAAATTCGGTGTGATACGATACCGAGCATGCGTAGTTGCGATGCACTCTGCCTGCCTTCATGATAGCCCTGATGACAGTGTGTTAAGCTGATCCCTAGTTTATTCTGGTATGGTGCAGTGCTTGCATATGTTTCTGTATGATTAACGATTAAAGTATCATCATCATCATCAGTCTGATAACACTCGCATTATAAGCTAGCTGCATTGGGAGTTTGGGACCATATGCCTTTGAGTGAGAGTTAGTACAATGTTCTTTTGTTTTTAAACATGATTTCAAGAGAAAGCAATCTCTCAAGGATTGCGCTGATTGTGAGTATGTTGCTGCGGCACATGCACCGTTACGAACATAAAATTCTCGTCCAGCGTGTGTTCGATCAGTCGGAGCAATGGCATACTAGCTTACCACAACAGCATATTCTTTCATACACAGACGATGATTGAAACCATCATTACACGACCACTTCACCATATGTTTACAACAAAGCTCCTGCCTCTTTTCCATTGCCGTAGTACAAAGAAACCGGTACTTTTTTCCAAATTGAGAGCCTGGCATCGTCACCAGACGTACTTCGAACATAAACAACAGCTGCAACAAACTGTAGAGAGATTCTTACAAACAATCAGCAAGAGCACGTCATGATTTCTTCTTCTTCTTCTTTCTTTTCCTAACGGACACATCATGATTTCATACAAATGCAAGACGTGATAAGGTGAAGGCGTACGGTAGGTTTTATCGTTAAGCCGTCATGTGCCATCATTAGTGAGGCATAAGAAAAAGTCGCTACAGGCCAAGGGAGATCATGGCCAATGATTGGGAAATGGCCGGCTCTGATGATTGCCTGGTTATAGTTATAGTAGTACGATGCAGCCACTTTGACAGCTAAAGCGTAAACCTAGCATGCGCTTTGACAGGACGCAAGTTGCGCCGTAGATGGAAGCCGATCAAGAAGAATACTATGCATGCATGAAGATGCAACCAGCTGAGTCAGTGGTCAGTGTGCCTCTCTGTAAAGGATGTGAAGAACATATGCAAAAGGCCTTACAAGTTACAACACATGGGATGAATGGAGTAGCACTCGAAGTGCAAAGTACATTTGGCACGAAGTAAGTGCAAATTAAGGAGGATTGGCATGTGACTGCACAGGATCCATGCAGAACAAGTTAACAATCACAGGTTGGAATGCAAGTACGAAAGCATTCCTTATGCTGGGTTAAGAAACACTTATACTTAGTTAAATCAATAGTTCAAAAGTTCAATGCCAGAAAGTCAGAAATAGTCCACAAGGTTCAGCGCCATCATGCGGCCAATATCTAGAGCACTTGCATGCCTATATGGCTACCATCATCGATATGGAATTTATAATAGGCTACCACAAGGTTCAACACCATAATGCAACCAATGTCCGCAGCACTTGCATAGATTTTAAATGTGGCTACTACACCGAACTACATTTCAAACCAGATATTAAACAAAGCTGAGACGAACATTTCCTTGGCAAAAGAAGCCACGATGTTGGCTCGGCTCCTAGACCTCCGGTATAGAATTTTCATCTCTTGAGGACCTGCAACTCGCACCACATTAAGTATGGATTTATTAGCACACCAGCTGATAATTTTATTCAGAGACCTAATCATGCTTTACTGCATCTAAACAGACACTAAATGTGAAGGTTACAGGTTTGCTATGATCATAGAGTTTAATATGTGCAATACAATAGTATTCAAATTGGATTGCACTGTGGTCATTCTCCTTGATATCTGATCCCATTAAAATAGTAGGAAACGTTAAACAATTGCATAATAGTCAAAGATAAGAGGATTTACTACAAACGTGCATGAATTTCTGTTTCAAGAACATGGACCCTCTTGCCTTTGAGTTCCAAGAACAGGTTTTCATATCCTTTGTGATATTTTTAATTCATTTACAGAAAATTATAGTTTCAGCTGATGAAGACGAAAGCAGCTTGTTGCAAATCTAACATCAAATCTACAATACAAATACAATATTTGCCTCCCCAGACTGGTGGTTTCCCTATGTAGAGGCACAAGATATTGGGGTGTATCCTAAATGTTTGTAATCTTGCATTGTTTCACGCTGTGCACAATTCCTACCTTGTAGAGCATGAGATATCAGAGATTTTCCAAGGCAAAATCACGCCATACTTCCCCTTGTGCTGGTTGGCTTTCCTGATCTGTAGGTATTTAGAAAACCATATCAGAAAAATCAGAATAAGCTCTAGCCACTGATGATATGATGCTTACTAAAACGTGGCCTTAAGATCATAAAACATTAAGATAAATATTTATAAAGAGTGTACTGTCAGCATTCTACCAGGGTCTAACAAGATAATGTTTTAAGGTATGGGCTCCTTAAAAGACACGATAACAAATAGACTGAATTTGCATTCAAAAGGGTCTTCTCTTCTCAAAGACAGAGAAATAGGCCCCAGAGCTTCATTATTGTTCAGTGAAACATCTGGCAAGGATCAGCATGCTAATTCAAATGATAAACTCCAGCCTGGAATAAACTCTTGGCTTATAGTTTCCCGGACACTTAATAAACAATAACCCAATTGTATAATATCAAGTGTTTGCTAGTCATTTGCTCACATGATTTTACTTATGTTGGAATAGAAGCATCACGCCCCTCAACTAACTATATAACAAATGGAATTTGTACATATAATTCGTTAAAGAGTACCATGCTCACTTATCCTTCAGAGGCTACAGTTTTCAACTTTCCATTATAACTCAACATGTAAAGATAGTGATGTTGTATAACGATTATATTAACTTTTCAGTTGATTGAATAATAACACACTTGCTAAATTATAATTATTGGGCATTCGTCCACAATTCAAGGAACAGATAGAACTATCTAGATGTAAGAAATGTTCAGACGATACACACCCTGTGGATAATTTTATATAAGGGAAATAATCATCTATATGTCCTGGGAAACGCTGGGAGTTCTTGCATTTTGTTCCCTGCTTTTTTACCCACTCTCGTTTGCAGTTCAGCAACATAAACGCTTAGCCTCAACACTGCAGTTCAGGATGATGCCTATGTCGGTATGGCCTAACCCGCTACTCCTACTCATATTTTCAAGTCTACATTACGCATCTGACTACGCTCATCCCGAGTTTCCCTCTGTGGGCAGATCGAACCAAACCAATTGCGACACCGCGAACAGCGCAATAGATGACTGATAGGTAAGTAGGCAGAACGCGCGTACTTGAGGGAGCTGGATCCTCGGCGTCCTCAGTCTTGACGGCCATGGCCGGCGGCACGGGGATGTCTGCAACAACCAGCGCGGAGGACGTCAGCACAGCAAGGGGACGGATCGCGAGAAAGAGGGGTAGTAGGGAGGGGGATACGCACCGTCGGCCGGGAGGGTGTCCCGCATCCACTCTTCGTCGACGATGTCGATGAGGATGCCCAGGCTCAGTCCCTGCTCCGCCATCTTCTTCGCCTCCGCCTCCTCCTCTTCCCCGGCCACGCTCCGCCCGCTCTCTCGTCTCGTCGGCAGTGGCGGCTCGAGCGTTCGCTCTCGGAGTAAGGTGTAAATGGGCTGACGGCCCGCTTTAAATTTGCGGTGTTGTTGGGGTTTGGGCTAACCGGGTCGACCTCTGTGGCCTGTCTGGGTACATATCAGTGGGCCTCGTTTGGACTTGCCCTACCCATTTCTTGGCCCCAATATATTGTTTAGTATCTATCAAATGGGTTGGGATAACCGGGTCCACCTTTTGTTTATCTTATCGCAAAATCGCTAGTCTAAAGAAATTAGAAAAGACCGTTTTAACCTTGATATAGGTACTAGTAGCATTTTTCACAAGACGAAATGCACTTTCCAATGAGTACAAGAAACAAGCATAAGTGGTTCGCAGATATATGCAAGATACATTTCAAAGTTGGACCAATAAATCGCCAAAAAATCGAGTTTTACGGTGCCATCTCGTCGACCTTCAACCTGCAATAAACCCGTAATTCCGATCACACGCCTGGTGACCAGTGACCACCATACACATCTGGGCATTTTGAGGAGTGAAGCAGCAAGGGGACCCTTCAGTCATCAGCGGTGAGTGACTCACCACCATTCACAAGCTTTCGTCTTCGGACAGAGCAGCAGGGAGGAAGACTACCGTGCGTGCGCGATCTTTCTTTCCCGTAAAAAACGCGCCGGCGCCGACACAGCGCAACAAACACTCTTCCCCTCGCCACGCCACGGCATCATCTCTCTCACCCACCGCCTCTCTCCAAATCTCACCTGCACTCCCCAGCCCACACTCCCCCAGATCCAGGATGTCCTCCTCCGATCAGGACGACGCCCCCGACGGCGGCAGCGGCGGCGAGGACTCCCCCCTCTTCCGCCGCCGCGGACCCTCCTCCGCGGACGTCGCCGAGGTCCCCGTCTCGCAGTCGCTCATCAAGGCGGCCAGCAACGTGTGCTTCTCCCTCTTCGTGCTCGCCGTCCTCGTCGTCACCGTCGTCGCCGTCACCTACCAGCCGCCCGACCCCTGGCTCCAGTCCTCCGCCGCCATCACCACCTCGCTCTCCCGCGTCCTCCCCAACTCCACCTTCCTCGTCCCCGACGACTCGCTCCTCCCCACCGGCGAGGACTTCAACTCCTCCTCGTCCCCCGCCATCCCCGCCCCGGCGCGGGAGGACCCCGACGACTCCGCCTCCGCGGTGTCCAGCGCGCCCGCGCTCAACGCCACCGCCTGCGACCCGGACGCGCCGCTCAACTGCTCCGACCCGCGCGTGCTCGCCGCCGTCAAGGCGTTCAACGCCAAGGCCTTCCTCCGCAAGTCCATCATCTTCCTCAGCTACGAGACGCCGGTGCCCGGCCCCAAACCCGGGGTGTGCGACGTCGCCTGGCGGTTCCGGAACCGGCGGGAGAAGTCGTGGCGCCGGTACAGGGACTACCGCCGGTTCAGCCTCGCCTCCGGCGACGGGTGCACTCTTGAGATCACTAGCGTCGGCAAGTTCCGGTCGGGGACAAATGCAGCTCGCCGGCAGCCGCAGCGGAAGGGCTCCAAGTCCCCGCGGGTCAAGGCGCCACCAGTGGATACAGAGATCAACGACACGATCCCCGTGGTTGGATCAGAGGCAGAGTTCAAGAAGGGGAAATACTTGTACTACATGAGAGGCGGCGACCATTGCAAGAGCATGAACCAGTTCATTTGGAGCTTCTTGTGCGGGCTCGGCGAAGCCAAGTTCCTGAACCGGACATTCGTGATGGATCTGAATTTATGTTTGTCTGGGGCGCACACGGTGGATGGCAAGGATGTCGATGGGAAGGATTTCAGGTATTACTTTGATTTTGAGCACTTGAAGGAGTCTGCGTCTGTGGTTGAGGAAGGGGATTTCTTGAAGGATTGGAAGCGTTGGGACAAGAAGAAGGGTCCTGGCAGGATCACGGTGCGGAAGGTACCGTCGTACAAGGTGACACCAATGCAGCTTAAGAGGGACAAGAGCAACATCATCTGGAGGCAGTTTAATGGGCAGGAGCCTGAGAATTACTGGTACAGAGTATGCGAAGGGCGAGCTGCTAAGGTCATCCAAAGGCCTTGGTATGCTATTTGGAAGTCTAAGAGACTGATGAACATTGTGACTCAGATCGCTGGCAGGATGGACTGGGATTATGATGGTTTACATGTGGTCAGGGGGTGGAAGGCACAGCATAAGAAAATGTATCCCAACTTGGATGCGGACACATCGCCTGACGCACTCGCCGAGAAGGTGCCCAAGCTCATTAAGCCTTGGAGAGATCTTTACATTGCAACTAATGAGCCATTCTATAATTACTTTGACAAGCTCAGGTCACATTTCCATGTGCATTTGCTTGATGATTACAAGGAGCTTTGGTCAAACAGCAGTGAATGGTACAATGAGACGACAGCCCTCAGTGGGGGGAAGCCAGTACCGTTTGACGAGTACATGAGGGTGATTGTGGACACTGAGGTATTCTTCAGAGCAAAGACACAAGTCGAAACATTCAACAACTTG
The DNA here is from genome assembly GCA_007726485.1 of Eragrostis curvula. Lineage (NCBI taxonomy): Eukaryota > Viridiplantae > Streptophyta > Magnoliopsida > Poales > Poaceae > Eragrostis > Eragrostis curvula. The sequence goes on from CM017442.1 coordinate 5,222,451, forward strand.
ACAAGGGATTGCAAAGATGGAGTAAACACTTGCAACTTGTGACACGTGAGCTCGTGCTGTGATAATTATTGGTGTTCATATACTCTTCTGATGGCTGGCACAAAAAAATTCAGAGGACCTTCGTCCAGGGTTTGTCATTTGGCATACCATCTTGATGTATTTCTTGTCATGAAATGTTTAATTGGTTACGCGTTCATCTGAAACAGGTGCCATCCATTCTACATTTTTGTGTATTTTATTTATTACTCTTCCTGTGCAAACCTCCAAATGTACCTGATAGTGGAGCACTTGGAATGTATGTGCTCTTTGTATACCACACCAAGGGCCACACCAGATTAGCTGGGAGGTTTTGTTCATCCGTTGCATGCTCAGATGCTCCCATACACATCTTGCCAAACATTTGAAGTAGGAAATGAATGTGTCAGTAAATTTACACATTTTACTCTTAGATCAAATCAAAGATGTTTTTCCTATCAAATTAACAATTGTGCTGCTTCTTTTGCCATACTTACCTGGACAGCACAAGTAACGATCGACCTGTATAATTTACAACTTGCTAGCATTCTTTTACCATGTTCATCTTGAATTGCCAACTGACCAGTTTTGAGTTATAACTCAACAAATATGTGCACACGAGGCAGTACAGATGTAAGTCTAGCTCTTGCTTGGGTAACAGCATCCATAAAACCTTGACTTCATGTTTGCCAGTTAGTTCAAAGGAATTCCGTCGATCATTTGCCACAACGTGTTCTTTCGCTATCAATCCACAAAGTATTCTTTTATTTCGGTTCAAACGTCACTATCAAAACTAGATAGGTAGCATAAGTCCTTCCACTAATAGTTAGATCAGCTGTCCTTTTCAGCACTTTATTGTTTATTATAGCAGCTGCAGGGCAATTAGTGTATTTTATTGGGCCCGACTAATTTTCAGCTGCCTGAAATCAAGGGGTTGTTTCAGTCGACAACCACAGCCTTCTGATCCCAATCGGACGGTCTATGTTTATGTCAAATTTGTTCCATGTATTAAATCTACAGTCAGGACTAAAACAAAAATGTTTTTGATTGTGATAACATAAACAAAATCCCTGACATGAAACAAATATCCGACGACAGAGACGTTGGCTGAATGAAACAGAGAATTCAGTCACCCGAACACAAGTAAATATGTATTTTATTAGTTTGAGGATGTTGAACGTTGGAATCGTCTGAGAAGCTTACTACATTCCTCTGATAAATGAGTATCGTCTGAATAGCACATTTACGAATTGCCACCAGCTGTTTCAGGATTGCTGGTTGATCTACGGACAAGTTCTCCTTTCCCCCCTTAACATGGAGATTGCACACAATGATGGTTGTGATTTAACTATCACATTTTGTTGCCTTCTGGTGTTGATATGCTATGCGCTTCATTCCTGAATATCCATGGAATTTTTAGATGGTATGTCGGTGCAGGATGGAAGATGTAGAACAAAGCGGAAAAGGAAGTTCAGACAGAAGAGATAAAACATTCTGAAGATTTGTATTTTTGGTAAGCACAGAATGTTCGAGTCTAGATGTTCCATTACCATTCCCAGTTCACGTAGCATGTGAGCAGAAGCAGAGCTTTAAACTGGATGTGTAGGGAAATGTTTTGTAATGATTAGTTTGGCAAGGAATTTGTGAATACACTGTTGCCATATGGGACCGATGCATACGCATCATTTGAAGGTGGCTCGCTGAGGCCATCAATCAGGTAGACAATTCTGGAGGCCAACGCAGAAGCTACTCAGTAAGAAGTACAGTAGATACTGGCTGGAAGATGCATGTTCATCAGTCCATTGCATTTTATTTGCTCTCAGCTGAATGTGTACGGTGATGATTCTGCTGCTCCCTGCGGTTATCCACGGTGCTTCACGCCAGCATTTGCTGGCACTTTGTGCCCCGCCGCTCGCTCCACCTGATCACGCCGGACCCGTGGCTTGGAGACATGAAAATCGCCAATGCAACTGCTGAAACAACACGCCGCTCGCCAAGAGCTTCCGGCGAAATCCCAAGAGAAAACTTGAAATGGCCGTCACGAGGCCCGGTGGTAGAAAGGCCGAGTATTTGGATGGCCCATTTAGACCGTTGTTGAGGGCGAGTCCAGCATGTATTTCCTTCGGCCCAATGTATTTCAACACGCATGATAAATTGATAACTCCTCTAGCCCAAGTTCGAAAACAACGGCCCGGCTCGTCCGAGCGGCGTCTCTCTTCTCCTGCTTGGCGACTCACTCACGCCCGCACCCGCGCCATCTCTCTCTGCGCCGCCGGCCTAAACCTAGCAGCCATCCGCCCCCGCCGCCTGCCACTGTCCGACACGGTTGATCAACCGCCTGCCGCTGCGACTTGCTGGGTGTGTGAATTGAAGCTTAGGCATTCGTAGCACCGCGCGCCTCAGCATGGAGGTCGTCGGCGAGGCGCAACCTTTCCGCCTCTTCTCCAAGCGGACCAAGCGGGAGCCCAAGCCTAAACCCGAGGCCGAGCCCGTGGTCCTGACCCAGCCGGAACCTCAAATCCCAGAGCCCGCGGCAGCCGCCGCCGTCGAGACCGAGACCAGCCAGTCCGATGACTCCTCCTCCGCCACCGCCGCCGCCGTCGAGTCCGACGACGGCGAATCCAAGCCAGCTTCCACCATGGTGACCGAAACCGGCCAGTCCGACGACGCCACGGCCTCGGCCGCCACGTTCGCGGAGCTCGGCCTGTCGCAGTGGCTGGTCGACTCGTGCCACGCGCTGGGCATCCGGCGCCCCACGGCGGTGCAGCGCCGGTGCATCCCGCGCGCGCTGGCGGGGGAGGACATCCTCGGCATCGCCGAGACCGGTAGCGGCAAGACGGCCGCGTTCGCGCTGCCCATCCTGCACCGCCTCGGGGAGGACCCCTACGGCGTCGCGGCGCTCGCGCTCGCGCCCACGCGCGAGCTCGCGGCGCAGCTCGCCGAGCAGTTCCGCGCGCTCGGCGCGCCGCTGGGCATCAGGTGCCTCGCGGCCATCGGAGGGTTCGACTCGCTCGCGCAGGCCAAGGGCCTCGCGCGCCGCCCCCACGTCGTCATCGCCACCCCGGGACGCATAGCGACGCTGGTCAAAAACGACCCTGACCTCGCCAAAGTATTTGCTCGCACCAAGGTTGGCACTTGGCACATTGCTTCCTTTACAGCGTCCACCCAGGCATTGCTTGTGTGCGTTATTTACCTCGAAATTTCTCTTTTCTCTGCTCATACAGCTATGGTTCGGTTTGCTTGACATGTTTCTTATTATTTTAGCCATTTTATGTATCGATCTCTTACTGAATTTCCTTTGAGATGAAAATCGATAGCTTAAAGGAGTACTGGATTACACTAAGACGCGCGCTGTTTTGGGTACCTATAGACAATTAGATATTCTTGTCGGAGAAGAAAGACCTTTTATTGTGTATCCAAAGGCCTGATGATGTTCCATACTTCTATTACAGAACCATAAAAGTAAACAATTTATTGTTTTACATTCAATGATCGATGCGAATTAGGCATTTTGTTGTTTATGTTCAGTTACAATATAATTCGCTTCTGATTTATATGTATTCTTTTCTTCCATACCAAACTTAATCGCATCCTAAGAATGGTTTATGTACACCTTTCTCTGCTAATTCCAAATTACTGAAGTGGTTTTCCTTTACGTCACAGTTTCTTGTGCTGGACGAGGCAGATAGAGTGTTGGATGTTAATTTTGAGGAGGATCTCAGGGTGATATTTGGCTGTTTACCAAAGAAGCGGCAAACCTTTTTGTTTTCTGCAACAATGTCTGATAATCTGCGATCTTTGCTTGAACTATCTGGCAACAATTCATACTTTTTTGAAGCATATGAAGGGTTCAAGACGGTAGAGACCTTAAAGCAGCAATATATTCACATGCCTTCTGATGGAAAAGAGCTCCATCTTTTACATCTTCTGCCAAAAACGAAGCAAAAGGATGATCCTAACCAAACGACGGGAGACAGTATCCGTTCAGCCATTGTATTTGTCTCAACCGGCGAGTATGCTTCCCCAAACAATGATCACCATCTTGTAGTTATACTCGTCCTCATGATAAGTTGTCGTTTGCCAATGCTGTTTAGGTCACAAGTTCTGCTGATTGTGTATATCACCCTTTTATTTATTTCCTGTCATCAATCTTATGTTTTAGTTTAAAAGGAAACGCGTGGCACATACTTTGACAACACTTCTGATTAAATTACGACTGGGGCGTATATATGGGCTAAGTTCGTTTCATTATGTTTCGAGTAGATGATGTTGGTTGCTGTATCTTGCATCGTTGATTTTGGTTGTTGTCTTGCAAAACTGTAACATATGATCCATTTCAGTTCAATGCTTTCTGTTGGTTCTTCATCAATTACTTCCATCCTTTCGCAGGACCTGCCAATATTTAGATTTTCTGTTGCAAGAGCTTGGCCGTCCAGCTGTTTCATTGCACTCTTACAAGTCTCAGTCACAAAGGCTCTCAGCATTGAGTCGTTTTAAATCTGGTCAAGTTCCTGTACTGATTGCTACTGATGTGGGCAGCCGTGGGTTGGATATCCAAACAGTTGATCTTGTTATCAACTATGACCTTCCAAGGTGTCATACTATTAGTAACTGTTATAGGCAACAGTCAATAGTCCTTGTCAATAGATTTTGTGAATATTGTCCGCCTGACTTGTTTTGTTTATACCATTTGTAGGTTTCCACGTGATTACATCCATAGGGTGGGACGAACTGCAAGAGCTTCAAGAGGAGGGCTTGCAATCAGCTTTGTTACACAGGTTTTTGAATGCATTATTTTGATGATTAATAACCCTAAGGCCCTAATACAATTATCATTTGTCCATCTGAAAGGAAACTTCAGCGTAGATTCATAAAATGGCATATTGACATGGTTTGTTGAACAACAGAAGTACTGCTAACTGCCAAACATGAGATATTGTCAGGCTTAGGCTACTCATGAGTTATAGCATTTTAGTGAATTTTTTAGATCAGGATATTTAACTGGAGAAATGGATTAGATTTGTAACAGTGCTGACTTTTTGTATCAATGAATCAATATTCATCCATTTTCAGTAGAACTTGTATGCTGATACGTTCATATCTGCAGAAAGATATATGCCTTTTACATGAGATAGAAGATGTTATCGGGAAGCAATTAGATGCCCGTGAGTGTGATGACAGAGAAGTAAATAAAGATGTCACGAAGGTAAGGAGTTTGTTTATGGTGCGGGTAGCTGATAAGATACCTCAGCTTAGTTTTTAAGTTTGCATCCGGGCAGATATTGCCCAAATTTTTGTTGTTAGTGTCAATTTTTAATCAACTGTACAAAAACAATAGGTATTCAAAGCAAGACGTCTTACGGTTATGAAGATAAATGACGAGGGCTTCAAAGACAAAGTACAGGCGAGAAAAGAGCAGAAGAAAAGAGATATAGAAAGAAAGCGGAAACACGAAGAGTGAAACCTGTTAAAGCGGCCAGGGATAGTTAATGAAACGTGGTAGATGGATGTTATGTTCTGCCCATTCTTCTGGGACTGGTTAGATAAGTGGATGAAATTTTGTAGAGACGCATGTGAAATCACTATTAAATTGATCAAATGCACTAAATTGACAGGCGATGTTGGTGTGCCAGTAATTGATGTATTTTATACTGTTGCAAGTACAATAGTCAGTATCTGAAGAAATGACTCATCGATTTTCTTGACTCTCATTGTGATCACTGAGTTAAAATACAAAACATCAGGTGTGCTGTACTCTGCGTGATGGCATTTTTCAATTTATACTGTCATACATGTTTGTGATTATGCTAAGCTTAGTTGTCAACGTGATAGATGCATTTTTCTGCTGCTGTGCAGATACCACAATCAAGTGACGTCTGGCGTATCACTGGCATGATCTATGTGATCACCGAGTCAGAATACAAAAACATCATCTCACTACTATACTAGTGACGTTGTCATTTTTCAGTTTATAATCTCATGCACGCTTGTTATGGTGCAAGTGCCAAGCAAAATTTCGTCAATGAACTTTAGTTATGTAGCCAGCATGTCTGGTGATGTATATGCTACGCATGGCAACGAATCTTTATTGGCCGTTCTCCGGCGATTCAGAAACCACACAACACTGCGACGACCGGTTGCATCCATGACCGAGAACAAGTGGTGTTAGAAGGAAAACGCTATTGCGTTTAATTACATAGATTACAGCATGTCCCAGTCTCAGGGGATGACTCTGCTCTCTCACTACCACCAAGGCACCAAGGAAAATACCTACAGTACAAAATGCAATATCGTCCTGAAATGTCATTTCCTATCTCTACCACCCAACCATCCATCCATTCACGCCACCAATGCTCGCAGGTTCGGCATCGAGTTCTTGGCCATGATGACCTCTGCTCTCATCAGGAGTTAGGCCTGGTACCTCACGGACGGTCCTGACTCCCTTCGATCACTGCTTATCTCGAACTCGCTTGAGCTTGCCTTCGACTCGGTATCCGTGTTGCTGTTGTGGGTGTGGCCCCTTCGGCTCCTACGGTCCTGTAGAAGATCCCAACAAAGATTCAGACTTAAGCCCTGTTCCAAACCTCTAGGGATATCAATTAGCAGCTAAAATTAGCGGCAGAGGTTTGGAACGGATCCAGCTAATGCCTGCGCTAACGATTAGTCGATACCCAACTAACGATTAGTCGGCAAGCTGCCCGACCCCTGCTAAACTCAGCTATTTTTTAGCTAGTGGCTGTTAGCTGGATAACTATTAGCTCTAGAGGTTTGGAACAGGGCCTTAGGCCCTGTTTTAAACCTTTAGAGATAATTGTTAGTGAGCTAATTTTACCTGTTAGCTATTAGCTAGCTAATTATTAGCTGAAAGTGTTTGAAACCTCTAATTATTAGCTGACCTTTAGCCACCTATTAGCTAATATTAGCTGGATTCGAGGAGCTAATGGGATAATTGTTAGTGGGGTGGTAGCTAACAATTAGCTGAGCTATTAGCTAGGGTGCTTGAAACCTTTAGGGCTAATTTTAGCAGCTAACAACTATCCTTAGAGGTTTCAAACAGGGCCTTACTGTAACAGCAACAGTATGATTGTAGCAGGAGGGTTACAAGGATAAGAAGTACAACCTCTCGAGACGGGACATCTTCTGCCTCAAGCATCCGAACAGCTTGGCCCATAGTGGGTCTTTTCTCAGCATCTGGGTCGACGCACCGCAATGCCACTAGAAGGGCTCGCTTAAGAGCCCGAGTGGTTGGTTTCAACTCCATGTCAGAGTCCACTACTTCCTCTGCTCTTCTCGAGCCGACCATCATCTTGAGCCACTCCACCAGATGCACCTGTAATTGATATTAAGAGAAGGAAATTGGAAATATACTTACAATTCATTTGAAAAAGAAAAAGAGGGGATATTGTGAAACAACGCGGACTTCTGTAGCATGCATGACAGAAAGACCAGATTTAGTAGACGCCCACCTCATTAGCAGGCCGACCATAGTCAACGGGATCCCTTCCAGTCACTGCTTCCAATAGTAGGACACCAAAACTGTAGACATCACTCTTCTCGTTTAATAAACCTGTGTTAGCATATTCAGGGGCCACATACCTGAATGGTGGCAAAACAAAAGATGAAAGATTATTTCCATATCAAGCTCCCATGAAGCTATTTGCTTTAGAACAAAAAGCACAAAGCTCTAATCTTAGATTTGCTACTGAAAATGAATACCATACATTTCCAGTTAGTGAAGCTAAGTGCTATAAGAGAATACAAAGCAAAGAGCATACCCAAAAGTACCCATAACTCTGGTCGTGATATGGCTCTTCCCTGCGCCCAGTAGCTTTGCCAATCCAAAGTCAGAAAGTTTGCCATTGAATTCTTCATCAATTAGGATATTGCTTGATTTGATATCACGGTGCACAACTTTTGGCTCTATGGCTTCATGTAAATAAGCAAGCCTGCATATTTCAGTAGTCAACAATGTATCACCCAGCTAATGAGCTAGTACATAAGAGGAACAGGAGGGACAGTGATGATTAATTCATTTCTTACGCCTTAGCAATTCCAAGAACGATTTTCATCCGGGCTTCCCAAGTAAGAACTCCATGTTGTCGCATGGCACCGTGAAGCCACTGTTCTAAGTTCCCATTATTTACATACTCATACACAAGCATCCTGAATCATGACAAGAAAAAAAATGATGGGCAGAAGATGTATATGCAGCTGCATCTGCGTTATATGCATTGACAATTATAAATATCACAGTAGGGCTTAATCTTTAATGAAGAAAGCAAAAGAAGGCATTATTAAAAAAAAACAAGGATCATGTCTGCTATATCTAATTTAACATTTATGGAATTGAGAGGGGGGGGGGGGGGGGGGGGGTTCTTTAGTCAGCTATGTGTCCTTTTAAGTTGACAATTCCTTATAAAAGCATGGCAATTAGAATCTTTTACTTGTACAAACCCGATCAACATGAGTATCTGTTCTAGCCTATCAAACAACAAACAGGTAAACCTGATTAAAGAAGACACTGTTTATGTCGAAACCAATGTGATCACCTAAATTTTTTTACATAGAATTCTGGAGCAACTACCAACCTTCATGATTAATTTAGCAGTCTTATTCTCACATGACATACAGTTACACATAGCATTACATAAGGCACCGATACTGCAAGAATTTGGTGTATGCCAGCTTCTAGAGCTATGTATATGGTGCTAATAATTTAGTGAATGGCGGTGTTTCATTTGATTAAGAAACTCTTTGGTTGGCTACCAAATTTACCACACAGTTTAACGGACATAATCCTTAAATTTGAGGCTAAGTATGGTTAGCTAGACCTATGGGGCTTCAGAATGCCACAGCTGGGGAGCATTTTTATTCCAAAAGAAGCATGGAAGGCATTTGCAGCAAATGAACGAATCAGACACAATACACTATGCCACAGTTGAGGTGTCTATGATTCGATTCCGACATTGTTCAAGTAAAGTGATTTCATCTAATACCTTGCCACCTAAAACGATTACATCTATAATAACAAATTGATGTACGAGACCACAAGATTCAAGATCTGAATTGCAGAACCGAATGAATGTACTCTGGCAAGTGCATTCTTAAAGTTTAGCAAAGTGCTGAACTTTTTGGAGGGGTTATAATCTGGAGGACTTATCGCGAACCTAGGGTGCAATCAGGTAAAATCAGTAGTCATCCTATGAAAGTACATAAATGTGATAGCAGAGGCAAAAGCTAGCCATCAGTCAGTGCACTTGATCAGGAAAGAGATTCACCTGTGGATTCCTTCAACACAATAACCTAGAAGGCGAACAAGATTCTTATGCCTGACATGACCAATAGCCTCAACTTCAACCCTGAATTCCTTTTCTGCCTGGCCCCTACAGTGATGTATCAAACAATATCAATATGCTGAGCCCATTAAAGAGGACAATATTTTACGCAAACAACTAGTAACCATCAGAGCTTACATGTTATTAAGCAGCTTTTTTATAGCAACATCAGTTCCATTTATGAGTCGACCACGGTAAACGACTCCATATCCACCCTCTCCAATAACATTTTCCTTAGAAAACCGATTGGTTGCATGCTCCAAATCCCTCAGAGTAAACCAATGACCCCAACCCAGATGTGAAAACTCAGGAAGACCGACCAAGGGAGATGCAGAGACAGTAGCATACTGAGAATACTGCCTCCTTGCATTGCCTGAGCTGCCTTCGTCGCCAGAATATGAACTCCCAGCCCTTTCACACTGGTATGCTGAACTGCACTGGCTCAAATTATCAGCATCACTCGATTTGGTCCTAACCAAATGCGCCAGCATTTTCTCTGAATTTTTCTCGTAAGGTTTCTCCTGAACTGACAGCATATGGCTTTCTTGCACACGGTAGTTTTCAACAATAGCATGTTCACGCCCTTCATCTACTGCAATCTCCTTTGAAACATCCGGGATTTGAGACACAGGCATCTTATCAAAAGACTTCTTCGGTTTCCTCCGGTATATGGACCAGAAGCACATGAAACCAAGTATACACAAAATTACTACCCAAATACAGATTCCAATCACAATCCATAGCCTCAGACCGAAAGGAGGTGTCTTGGATGATAACTCTGCCCGTAGGATGTCACCGGTCGACATGTTTGTTTCTCAGCAACCTACACACCATAAGAGTAAGCTATGTTAAGTTAGGACTTCACTAAAGAAAGCAATGAAGACTGGCTCAAAGGAAGATCAGAATATCGCATAGCTGCACCAGCCACAGGAGGGAGCAGGGCTGGACTTGCGCTGTGCAATGTTGTTCAGTCGAATACCCATTTCGTATGTTCTATTGGAAAACTTGGATTTAAGGGCTCAAAGGTAGGACTAGCAGGTGATGGATCTCCCAGAACAATCAAGTCTTAGGAAGAAACAAGCAAGACGGTATATCTTACCAACGAAAGAAAAGAACCGTAAGTTGGGTTGGTCACCACTCCATGCCAATCCAGTGCCACTCGATGGGTCCGCAGTGGAAATGCGACTGGCTGCCTGCCGGTCTTCAGCGGAAGAAGGCTGCTGGCTGTTTCAGCGGCGACGGAGCGAGCGAACCAAGCTGAAAGCTGCAAGACAAAGGGGCACTAATCATCGACAAGACGCACAAGCAACCCGTGATTCGAATCATAAAATGTAGCGAGCATACGTAGAGACAGCACCAAGAATCCACTTACATTGCAGGATGGCTTGGTTGTCGGCGCCGTCGCACCCGCCGGAGTCCCCGCCGTCGCCGTCGCCGCCGCCCGTCGTGCCAGCGGTGAGCTGCCTCCCGTCAACCGCCGTGTCCGAGCGACGCGGCGGGTCTCGTCGCGCGCGCTGGATGCGCCGCCGACGACGGCCGGAGGGGGAAGTGATGTGGGAGCTTGCGGCAGCTTAGGGTTAGGACCAGCCGACCAAGCGAGGCCGAGAGGAGCGGCGGCGTCGGGAGCGACTAGTGAGTGAGGTGTCACTTGTCGTTGTTTCGGTTTTTTTTTTTCCCTCGGGCTAACCTGAGTTTGGACTTTGTGATTTGGGGGGCTGACTGAGTTTAGTAGTATAAAAAATTTGCCCTTCAAACATAGGCAACAGATTTAGTCTGATAGAGCAAATTATAAATGTGAAATGAGATTCAAATTTAGTGTTGGGAGAAGGCCCAAGCGGATTCTATTGACGGTTTGAAATGACACTAAATTTGAATAAAATCATGCGCTCAGACTAAAAAGAAGGTTCGTGTTTGAATCTCATATCGCAAATATCTCGTTCAACCATAGGCAACCGATTTAGTGCAGATTGAGAAGGCCCATACGAATTCCATTAGCAGTTTGAAAGAATCACACATTCAAACTATATTTATACGGCAGAGTTAACAAAAAAAAGGTATTTATATAGCATCTATTTATGCTTGCGCTTATTTTTAAAGTGTCCTATCACCAACATGTAATTAAGAGGTCACATGATCTTGAGATGATTGCCCGCTGTCATTTTCATCTGCTGGCGAAATGATGGAAGATTGATGTGTGCATGCACGCATGAACAGAGCCTTCCAGCCAAGTGGAAGGGGGTAGGTAGAATTAAGGAAACAGCTCCATGCATTTCTCATCTCGTGGATAAGTTAGACACCGACAATATCTTAGGTCACTGATTTTCAACGGAGTAGACTAATCAATCCCTTGATGCTTAGGTTTTCCTCTGGTCTGGTCCAACGGCATGATTACCACGATTGTTCGGTTCTAGTGTGTGGCATAACGTGTGCAGGAGATCTAGGCTTGTGTTGCTTTCCAACTTGTCACGGGGGCACATTTTGACGGATTAGTGGAGTTGAGGCCCCACTAATCACTTGAAAAGAAGGCGTTGAGAACTCGATCTCCCTGATAAAACTTGCGCATTGCTGCGGGAGATCTAAGGCTTGGCACAACAACTGATTTTGAGCTTGTACTTTTCCTATCTGCTCATCAATGTTTACGGGGATACCTGGTACTACCTTGAGTTCTTAGCTGCCAATGCAAGTTTTGGTTGACGCATCGTGCTCTCGCTTTTGATCTCCCCTTTTCGTAAGCGCAATCTATCTATCGTGTGCGCTGGGTGATCCATGGCTTGCCGACAGATGGATGGGAGTACAAGGATTGCTTCTGGACCAGAGCCAGCGAGTCGGTGGTCACCACCTCGTGATCCACGAAAGTTGGAGCGCGTGAGGCCGAATGATCGAGTGGGTCAACTTCTATCTTCTCTAGAAAAATAAATTACCTATCCTTTTGTTTTTTCTCAAGCGCTTGCAGCAGCACGTAAACAGAGAAAGAGCATGGACATACGACCGGCCGGCGGCCGGCGGCGGCGATGCAATGCAACACGCGGCAGCCGGATTGGCTCCCCCGCGTCCGACGGCGACGCGTGCATGCGTCGGCGAGGCCGCCGAAACCGAGGAAACTCCTCGGGCTGCTGGGCTTTTCTCTGGCGAAGCGCGCATGGGTTGCAGGAAGCTGAGGCCCAGAATCATCCTCTCAAGGGAAAGACAGAGGCCCAACCGAAGGGAAGCGAGGGAGTTCGCTTCGGTTTAGTACCACATCGCCAGATGAGAATGGAAGAGGCTACAGCCTCGGCTACATAAGAAAGCGGGCGGCGACCCAAGGAAGGCACGCAGCTGCGTGGTGAGCACAGAGCGAACTATTCTTTCGCCTTTTACTAAAGAATACCGTGTGCTCGCCACAATAAGCAGCATACGCTTATTTTTGGAGGGTGTTCTCTCTTTGAGAGGGCCCCAACAAATCAGAATAAAAGATTCATCTCCAGTAGATGCGTAGGCATCTATTTCAGCTTCGGAGAGTCCTTGAAAAAAAGGACTCTAGATTTAGAGGGAATCAGCGTTTCTAAAGTTGATGTAAGCAGTCGAATTTTATTTCTTCAGTTGGCCAAGATTTGCATATCCAATCGCTGTGGATAGCTGAATCATATGTTCAGCATTCTGATCGGTACACAGATAACCCGAGGTGCTCATCAACAGTTCAGGAGTCGGGACATGTTAGAGCCCGCCAACAAGAGAGCTAAATAGTAGTAAGAGATAATTGCAACATTACATATTTAGATTACTTTCATAGCTCCAGTCTGTCCAGAAACGACTTTGGAACACAGCTTATTCAAACTGTTAGATCCATGCTGTACAAAAACATTGTAAATCCCTGGTTCAAGCCAACTTCGTGACTGAATTCATGTGAAACTAACATCGATACTGAGAAAATTTAGTCATCCTGATCATTTCTATGTTTCTACAATTGGAAGGGTTTACTTCATGCTACGAGATAGGCAAATGAACATCACTTGCCTGGCCACCACCACTTCCTTGGTGCCGGCGGTGGCGTAAGGATGTCAAGCATGGACTCCTTCTCCCTTGGAGTCAGTGGAACCCCTCTGACAAGGTTCAGAGCCATAATGTGAACGTTTGTTCTTTGCCTATGCTTCTGATAAGCCCAGATGCCAGCTGCTATACCACCCACAATGACCTGCATGGAACAAACTCGATCAGGTGGGCAAATGCCACAGCAGCATAAGTTACCAAGCACATGCTTGCAGTAACATCTATCCAAAGGAAATATGTTACAAGGTAGTGGATGAATCGTTGGAGTGGCATATGTAATAACAACACATAGTACAATAATGTAATAGATAATAAGTGAACACATGAACCAAAAGTTAATCGCAAGCTTACAGGTGAAAGCCATATCCCGGCAGTCTGAATATCGAATTTAGGGGCATACAGAACAGTCTCTCCAAAATCATCTCGCAGTTTTTGGTATATCTCTGTATCATTCTTTCCAGCTTTAATTTCATCACGAATGAGCTGCAAAATTCCATAACATTACAGTTACTTTCTGTCAAAAAATATCAACACTTTAAATAGAAATGTAAAGCTGTCAATTTAGCAATTATTAGTGAAGTTGACATGTGGTAGTACCAGCATAGGAACCAAGCCGTTCAAACTTCATAAGTAAAAAAATAAACATTTCAGACAAAGTGTCATCACTCATCACTCCCTCCAAGTACAGGAAGGCAAGTGAGATATACGGAGCAATTTGGACTTCTTAGAGACATCCATTGCAATGGATACTGCGATGTTTCTGCCATTATCATCATTACGCTTAAAACAAATTAACAGGGTGCTTCTGATAACACAGTAAATATGTAAGCTTAAAAAATGGCCATTGGAAGCAAATGGTTTCACCAAAGCATATTCTATTTTGCACAACCAAATACTACAGTAGCTACCTCATTCCAGATTCCAAGAAGTGGCATTTGAGCTCCTTTTAGATCAATACTTGAAAGCTTTATGTTATGAAATGTCAGAAAGGATCACTATTTTTTATTGGAACATCGTTTTAACCAGAAATTTGACAGATTAACTTACACAATGACAAAAGTCCTTTATTGGAACAACCTTTTACTAGCAACAAGTTAACCAACAAGGAAACACAACTCTGTCACACCATTGTAAAACAAAAGAACAAGTACCTTTCTAAGAAGAATTGCAACATCAGCTTGTGAATCTTCAATAGACTGACTACCACACTCAGTGCACCGAACGTTGTGGCTAATATTTCTGGCACGTTCTTCGATTATCTGCCTCTGCTTCACATCTTGCTCAGTGGCCATAGCAAAATTTAGCGTACTTGATCCGTATTGTTGCAGTCAACTCGAAAGGGACAGAGGTTTAACCTGAAGGATAAAACTATCGTATTTGAATTGCTATTCGTAATTCATATCAAATGATTCTCTAGAGTCATGGATAAACCAAAAGGCAGAACCCCACTGCACATACCTTCAGAAACGCAGAAGAGGACGAGCAGTGGATTCGGAGCTTCAAACATCGGCGTGTCGGCGCGGCCGGGCTTGACGGCTGTGGAGCAGGGCGGCCTGGGAAAGCCGCGGAGCAGGACGGCGCGGATCTACACACGAGGAAAGGGACGGCGCGGAGCAGGACGCCGCATCGAAGAAGAGGCACGATTTTGGGCCGTGGACCGCACACTGAGCTTAGTGGGCTTTTCTGGTGTGCCGTGGATACCCAGAATCCTCTCGAGGACATTGTAAGGGTCCATTAGGGAGAGCTCCAACAAATCAAACTTTTCAATTTTGAGCTATGAAAATCTCTTGGGTGATTTTGTGCCTCATACTTTCAGATATTCAAATTTGAACTTCAATATTGTGGAATTTAGCGTATCGTTGCAAGATTTGTCGGTTCTCGACTGTCAAAATGAAATTGAATTTGAACCCATCTGCAGAGCGAGTCGACGAGAACAAAGACGCGATTGATGTTAGAGTGATTACAATTTGGACTAGGAGTATCATTGCTGGTAGCAATCCAAAATTGGAGCATCCGTATTTGACCATTTCAATTTCCAAGAGACTACAAACAAGAACAAAGAATGAAAGAATTTGTATTGATCAGGTATGTATATGTATCACTCTACAAGATCTACAGGCGAGTATTTCCTTTTTTTTTACTCCGCCTTTTATTCTTTTTGTCTATGCACAATTGCACAAAAAAATCTCAAAGAAAAGATTTTTTTTCTTAAAAGACAGATGAGTGATCAGCTGATCAGCAGCCCCTGCCGCAGGTGCGTCCGGAACGCTTCCCTCGGCGGCGTGAACGGCTCGCAGCAGCCTCTCGCCATCGGGCTGCCGGACCTCTGCGGCGACGCGAACCGGGAAGACGCCGACCTGCCGCCGCCGCTCCTCGGCGACAGGTGCACCCGCTCCAGCGCCCGGAGCTGGAGCTCCGACGGGTAGTCCCTGACGCACACGATCCGGGGCCCGGCGCCCGTGGTCCACTTGAAGGACACCTGCTTCCCCAGCTGGTACGACTTGGCCTCCTTCTTCGAGCTGATCCTCTCCAGTATCTTCTCCCTCGGCACGGCCGCCTGGTCATCGTCGTCGCCGTCGTTCTCCTCCTGGCGGTCCTCAGATGAGGTGACGCTGTCATTGCAAATGGTCGTCGGCTCGGTGTTTTCTGATGAACACTGATTCCTGATTGTTGAAATTGGTCTGAGATTGTTGCAGCTGGTTTGCTCATGTTCTGATGAGGCCTCTTCAAGTGAGGTGTCTTCGGTGGGTTGAGGTGCCTGGCAAGGGATTGTTTCTTGAGTAGCAACAGTGTCGTTGGCTTCAGGTTTATCTGCAGGCGTGTGCAGGTCGGAAGGAATGCTTTTGAGCCTGCTCCAGAACTCCTCGTCCTCTTCATCTGGGCTCATCTGCAGCATTGCAATCGATAACTGTTAACAACCCAAGTCATGTAAAATATTGTTGTCAGCTCTGAGATAGTGGTTGCAGAATGCTGCTCACCTTGACGTCAGTTAGATCAACGTTGTTGTCCTTGAGGAAGCTCTGGAATTCCTGGAAGTTCTCCTCAGTCGGGCGGTAGTGCCCGCTGTGTGGCCAAATAGCCTGTCAAAAATATTCAGAATGCATCATTAGCATACTTATGTGACAAAATTTGAACGGGCGATGAAAAAAAGATCGAAACAGCAGTACTGCACTATTAGATGTTACTGTAAAACGAGCAGATAAGTACCTTGAGAATTCCGTCTTCAACAACCAGTCGACCGGCAGCAGATGTCGCCCCTCCAGCGAGGAAGCTGGAATGCTGAAATGTGCCTTTCTTCTTCTGCAATAGAGATTCATGGACAGCGTCACATGATGAACCGGTGCACAAAAGATAAGTACAGCGATATGGTAGCATGAAGGTAGGTGTATATTACCTGACCAACATACAAATTCTTGGATGTACTTAGAACAAAGATCCACTTTGCGTCTCTCGGCCCGCCGGATGTGTCGAGGATTTGCCTGCTGTTCTTGTACATGAACTTGCCATCCTCAATCACGACCTCATAGTCCTCTCTTTCTTTCTGCACAAAGATCGTTTAAATCATCATTCCCTGATTTTTGCCAACTTGCAGTTCTAGGAACATGTCCCTTTCAGATTGTTTGCAAAAAGCTTACCGGACCGAGGTACTTGATGCACTGGCTCAGGAGCTTTGACCGCGGGCACCGGTCTTCAAGATTGATTTCCTTGCCTTCTCCCACGTCAAGCCTAAATAAGGAAGCCAAAAGGTCAATTTTAGTTCATCAACATTTGAACACCTCAAAAACCGACAAATGGCATGGTCAGATAACGACACTGACCAGTAGAAGAAGGGCTCCTTGCTTTCGCACTGCAGCCAGCAGTCGTAGTAGTAGTGAAGGTTATGACCGTACCGGTGGCGCGGGTCAATCTGTTCATCAAAATTCAGAGCTTAACATTAGCACATGAATACATCAAACTGACTGAAAACTGTACGACATTATGTAGCAAATACTCACAGCCTCGAGCCAGTGCTGCAACGCGAGTTTCTGCGCTTTGTCGTCCTTGGAGAGCCCCTTCCCAACCTGAATTTAGCATAATGACATTAGTCCAGTGCACCAATCTCACATGAAAAATCAGAAAATGTACCAGAACTGATGCGATGAAACAGGGAGTAATTAGAAAGTGTCCGGTTGGCGATGGTGCTGACCTTGGCGGCTCTGGTTCTCGCCCTGGACCACTTGGAGACGGCGGACTCCTGCTTCTCGATGTCGAAGAAGGAGACGGAGCTGCGCTTGAGCAGCGCGAAGTCCAGCAGCTTCCACCAGCTCTGCTCGACGAGCACGGCGCAGTCGGCGAGCCGGCGCCGCGTGCGGAAGCTCTTGTACACCTTCTGCAGCGTCACCGCCGCCGACTCCTGCTTCGGGCTCTCCGGCATCGCCGCGCTCGCCGCCGCCGCGTCGGCGAACCGCGTCCGCAGGAGCTCCCTCGGCATGGGCACGGGCGCGACGGCGGCGGCGGACGCGGCGCGCGGCGACGAGCAGGGCGACGACGACGACGTGATGGAGATCTTGGTCTCCACCTGCAGGAGCGACGTCGACGACGCGCAGCTGCTGCTGGAGCTCTGCGGCTCGCGCTTGAAGCTGAGCGAGCCCTCGATCCGGAGCTTCCCTGAGCCCAGCGACGCCTTCAGCACCGTCGGCTCACCGGCGCACGGTGCCGGCGCCGCCGGAACGCCGCCGACGGCTTCTTCCATTGCGAAGTCATCTTCCACGGGACACGAGAAGAGCGTGCCCATTTCACGCACGATGCAGAAGAGAGCAATTGAGGCCTGGAAAGAAAGCTGTGTGTTCTTGGTTGACTCTGCTGGAGAGAGGGGAGGCCAGTTGATGCCTGGAGTCCAGTGAGGATCCTTGAATGCGTGAGCTGAGCTCGCTAACTACCAAGGTGGCCGGGCGAGGCGAGGGCCATATATAGCGGAGGAGCGGGAGAGGACAGAGGAGGAGGGTCCGGTCCTTGGATGCGGAAAAGCGCGGGGTGGTACGGTATGGTTGCGCGGTCCACGTGTTCATGTCACTCGGATTTCCAGAGGTGCGAGCGCGCGCGCGGTGCTGACCCTGACCTGATGACCTGTCTTGGTTAGTGAGAAGCGTGTATCCGAAACGGCGTGACCGTGTGAGCTTAGCTGCTCTGCTCGGTCCTCGAGCACGGTATAAACGAAGAGAATTTCAGTGAGTGATACTAGATGAATTTCTCAAAATTATTTTAAGTAAATTTTGTAAGATTGCAGGTTCTTTAACAAAGCTATAGTAAAACTATACATTTAAGATACAACTTTACAGACCTACAAATTTTACGTTGATTCTATCATGAAACTATAAATTTTAAAGATCTTGTTTTACACCTAAGAGAGGACAAACTCTAAATCTGTAGTTCTGTGATAAGGTCGGCTCAAAATTTATAGTTCTACGATAGTTTTGTTTAAGAACTGGCTATTTAGTGAAATTTAGCGTGTTCGGCCTTCAGGGTCTTTTCTCGGTCAGGCCTCGAAGAGAATTTCTTCTAGTCCAGAATGTCTTGGAGGTGGTCTTAAACCCACCGGTTGAGGTTTTTATTGCGAAATTTACTTAACTTTTTTAACGAACCATTTCATATAAATTGAAATCATTATAAATTTGTAATAAAGATATATAACAAGTAAATATCCTTGCCCTCCAGGTAGTGCCTGAGGAAGGAACATAAAGCATTAGGTCCTCGTCATTAGGCATTGCATCTGATCTCAACCGAGACAGGGTAGTACCCTATCGTCGGAGAATCATGTGACGTGTGCTTTCGACTCCATGATTCTGGCCATCGGTAGCCAGTCTGGCCGTGGGACGTCACCGGCGTGTGATGCCTACGGCTTGGCTTCCGATCCAATCCCATCCGTCTCCAACCGATCGCTCGCTCCGCCGAATTTGACTTGGTGACAGGAATGTGCCGCCGGCTGATCAGCCGCTCTGGTCTACACCGCTTTCGCAGTTTCGCCCATGCGTGGGCGCCGACTGCCGTGTCGAAATGCGACCGCACGTTCCAGAAATTCTCGAGGAAATCAGTGGTCGGCGCTCTGCCTCTGCTCACGCTCGACCGCCTCCGGCTAAAAAACTCTTTGCGTCGCCGTCTTGCCGCCGCGTGAACTCCTTTTCCGTGAACAGGTCGGTGAACTCGTTGAGCTGTACGGTGAAAGTATGCGGCAAAAGTTTTGGGTGAGCTGTTGGACGAGTTTAAGAATGATTATCAAGTGTTAAAGTGTTCGATATGCATGGCTTGGGCCAAGTCCCAAGTGAAGTGTGTGTCTTTGTTGCTACGAGTACTGGATGGTACTGCGTTACCGCACATTCAAACTGGTCGTCTTTTCTCGCGACGTGCTACGTGCTAGAGAAGCAGAAGACAGAAGAATTGACTGGTGGTGTGTGCGAACTGACTGACCAATATATGGACCATGACGGGTCACCATTTCAGGTGGGCCAATACGTACATTACGTACGTGACAATCATGCATTCAACGCTCTAAATTTGGGTGGATCGTTCCATTAATTCGATCCATGCAACGCATGCATCCTTCGAGTTCAAGGCGCCCGTGTCTCCGTCAACATTTAATCTGTCCTGCCAGCTCGATCGCACCGCGCTCCGTACTCATCTAGAACCATCGTACATGCAAAGCTACATGAACGTATCCATACAGTACTCCTACGTACGTACGTATAGGTGCCCAAAGAATAATACCTGGAAAAACAACGAATCGGAGGAGGTTGAAACGCTACGACCTGAACAAATAATGCAGGCATCAGCACTGCCATCGTGTTCCCCGGCCACGCAACAAATTTGCCGGTGATTTGTGATGCCACGCAACCACAGCGTCGTCACCGAGGCCCCAGAAACAGAGACACACTGCATGCATGGCCGGAGCTAAACGAGATACGTCAACGAACAAACGAAATCAAACCACGGGGAAAAGGATTCCATTGACATACGAACTGATCGAATAATTGTGTGCTGCAAATAATCGCAGGACGCAAGCAACAGTGACCGTCAATGATGTGTGTGTACTACGTCCTACGAGCTTAATTGTTTTTTTTCCCGCGAGCATGCATGTATGCAGGACGCATCGTCATTAGTAGAGAGATCATGATGGATGATAATGCCAGTGCTTAGCTTTGACGATCACGCGATGATTAGGTGAGAGGTCTCGAGGGTTATCTGTTGATGCGTATTGTTTAGTGGCGCGCAGGGATCATACGCGATGTGGCTGCACCGCGAGGGCTCGACAGTAACGGTACTACAACTGTACAGCTGGATCTTTCGGTTCCGGAGAAAAAAGAATATTTGGACAGGAAGCTCCAAGGAAGCTTCCATTACGCCAGGTACGTACTAGGATTTTAGTATGCATGTTTTTCTTCGATCGTTTTCCTTTCAGGACGTACAGTTTTCTTCTGGAACGAACATGTAATTAATGATTTTTTTTTTTTTTGCTTTGAACAGAAATGGGACAGAAGACAGCTGAGATAGCATAGGCTACGAAAAAGGCTGACATATAAATATGTATGTATATACTTGGAGGAAACATACATTGGAGTATCCATTTGGAGGAAAAAGAAGCAAACACACTTTGTTGCATCATTTCTCTTTCTCTTTCTTTTTGTATGCGGTGCCAAAATCAATGTTCAAGGCCGGTGCATCAACTCGGTATTTGCGCTTTACAACCAAAGCTTTACCCAGCGGCCAACGGAGATGGGGGCTGGCTCTATATGAAGCATGGGACAGGCATTATCTATCAGCCGGTGCACGCGCAGTTTGACATCTTCTTCTTCTTGCGCAAACAATGATCACATCGATGGAGATGTGTGTCCACGTCAAAAGAAATGGATATAGCTAGCACTTTTTTCTCTCTATCAGCCGGTGCATTTTTTTGTTCAGCATGCATGCTACACGTACAGGCTGCCGGGGACGTACTGGAGACTACTGATGGCCTTATACGGATCCGATATTGAACGATGATCATTTAGCACTGATGATTATCCAATCCTTTACACCGCCAGATGTGCAGGTGGGGAGTCGATCGATCGATCGGTCCATATCGCAAATAATTGGATCGATCGACGGCATACTAGCTGGTTTGGCATAAAGAGCACAGTAAATGCAGCTGAACTGTTGCGTCCGTGCAGCATAGCGTACGTGGCACATCGAGATTTGGGAGCTTCCGCAGGTTTGACATTGTCGTCCCCATGGTCCTCCTCGTCAGTTATAGTAGATCATGTCCAAAAAAAAATGCATGTGATATTCCTAGGGATCCATGATGCTGCATGCTATTGCAGGTAACGCGCCGACGGGAACAGCCGAACAGGTGTCTGCGCATGGATCTTCGCTGCACACGGGTTCACGCTCAATGCAAGAAGTTTATGCTTAGGAAAGAAACATAAATTGAGTTTTCGAAAGTGCGTCACGTGTGGATGCGAGGTTAGAAACACGACGTGCCAGCGGTGACCGCCAGAGAGCACACGACGACGGCCGGCTTAGATGGCGCCGAAGACGCGTGCGCAGAGAGATGACAGAACATGGGATGCAGATCCACAGCGTGTTCGGCAGGAGGTTTTGCAGCAGCAGCTGCAGCAGCTCCAGTATTTTGCAATTATTTTTCTGCAGCAGCTACAGTGTTTTCAGCAGCAGTTACAGTGTTCGCAGTTATTTTTCTGCAGCTGCAGCGCAGCGAACAGGCTGCCAAGCTGTTCAGGACAGATGGCCGGGCATCCTCGTCGTCAAGAGACCTGGCGGCCTTACATCACCGTAGTACTTGCACGTACTCCTACCACCGTACTGCGAAATTCTGGCGGCAGAGCACCATGTGCTCCTCCTGCCAAATCCACTAATCAGCTGACAAACCATAACTCTCCACTAATTGGTCCAACCAAGGCCTTACCTGCACTCACCCGATGAAAATGTTAGAAATAAGGCCGTTTGGTTGTGTTTCGGTTTCTCTAAGAAGAAGAAACATTTCTATTTCTATTTGTGAATTTGATTTTAGCAGTTTCTGAAGAGAAACAAAAAAACTGCTCCTTTCATTTAATTTTAAATGTCATTTCAGTTTTAGACAGAATTAAAGGAGAGATGAAAAAGGTAAAGAACATTTATAAAATGACCAAGAGTGGAGAGAGAGAGAGAGATTATCGTTTTGCATTGGGAACGAGAATGACACCTGATGTGAAAAAAGTTTTGAATCTTAGATCAACACTTAAACTGAAACGGATGGAGTATTTATGTTTCTGTTACTACAAAATGAAACTGTTTGGTAGGCTTTTTTAATTATAGAGCTAACCTACATTTTTTTTTGGTTCCTCAAGTTTCGTGGGAGAAACTAAAACTAGAAGCCATACCAAATGCACCTAAGAATTAATTTAATTTCCGTACGAACCTAAAGCTCAATTAGACAAAAATAAACTTTTTCGAGATTAGTGAAAATAATGTATGAACTACAATCCAAACTGATCCATGAACCACAAGTTAATGACTCCAATTATTTGAACAGATGATAGATCCAGATCAAGCGTGCCCTAGCCACCACGAGAGGACAGCTCGATCGGAAGCTAGATAGAGAAATGCAGCCAGCGTCTCCGCCCAGAGTCCACTGTTCCAAGATCTCGATGCTGATCCAATGATCCATGCATGACCATGAACCACCAAGAACAATATTTATATGCAATTAGGTTAAAAGTTCATCTCTAACCTTTGACTTGGTACCCAAAGAAAAGCACAACGAAATCTCATCTGAGCAGAGCAGGTAAGAGGAGATGTGGATTGGATTGATGAGGAGTCAAATGCTGCTTCATATGAAACTTTTTATATACTAATAAAGTACGTATTCACCACACCGATGAGCCTGAATCGATTGCATGAATAGTATGATTGGCTAAAGAAAAGTGTTTGAAAACGTACGTATGACATGCTCCAGCTTGGCCAACAACGAGTCCAGCTGTTGCTGCATTAACTAAGCCTGTTTTAGTCGTAAACTAATGGCGTCGGCCTTGAAGCTGTGATCTTTCGGTGACCACTGACATGTGCAGCTCCATATATGCTTCCAATATGTAGATTCTTTTGTATACATTTGATCTCTTCCCTGATTCGGTGACCGTAGTTTCTGTACCAGTAGGATACTCGCTACAAATCGTGCGCTCTACATTGGCATGTCCGTTCCTGTACTATTTTATGGCTACGAGCTCGCTGGCTTTGCTGCCACCGTACACGCCATCTTCTGTTTCCACATGCCCTGGAAGTACGGATCGGAATATCCTACCTCCATCTCTTAATATAGGTAGTTTTGGAGTTCGATATTTTTCTCTAAATATAGTGTGTTTTGCATATAAGACAAACTCTGTGATTGGTTGGAGGGTTGGTGGAGGTGTGAGTTGAGTTAAAAATAAAAGGTATGGTAGTCTTTTAACACATTAACTATTTTTTTGTTTGAAAGCTAAAAGGCTCTATATTTAGGGACGGAGGGAGTACGACACACGTATTTTACGGAAATTCAAACAAAAGATTATATTCCATACTACTAACATAGGAGTTAAGAATGATCTGTGTGCAGAATTTTCAGAAACTGGCACTACTACGTGCATCGCTACATGATAAAGTACTATGGCTGCTACTGTAGTCTAAACCCTTAAAGAATCAGTTGTGAGGAAAATCGGTTTTACCCTGCCAGATATTACCCACCTGTATATCAACCAATGATTCGAATCCCACCCTCTAATCACAACCGCTAAATCAAAAATATGGGCCCACCGAGTCATAAGATTGTCACCGAATGTCACCGATGACGCAATTTGCACACGTTTCAGACCTCGTTTCCGGCGCTAATCATACTCGAGAAAAAGTTTACCCACCCCTCTACCCACCACCGTGAATGGAATGACAGCCTGTCTCCTTCCCGAATTAATGATCTCCTTCCAAATCAAAATAATGTTTGAAAATTTCGGAATTAGGCATGGTGAAATCCGGCGCCTGTCCCGATCTCCTTCCAAAATCACAGCCCCAGTGCCAATCTCCTTCCAAATCAACGCTGGTCCTGATCTCCTTCCAAATCAACGAAATGGTTGCTTTATTTTTACGACTGGATTCCTTCCTTCTTGATTTTCCTCCCCCTCCTCCACCAGATATTGACAAACGGCAAGCGGCTACGGCTGCGTGAGCGTGGCGGCGACGGCGAGCTGGATGCGGCTGCTCAGGCTTCGGAGCGACGGCGGTGCAGCTGCCTCGGTGATGGCGAACGGCAAAGGGCGGCGAGCGATGACAGCGGCGGAGAGAATGCTGCGTCGTCGCTCTCTGCAGCGCCTCCTCGCGATCAGCTGGCCAATGCGTTCCTTCGCCTCGTCGTCGCGCGCCGCCTCCCCTCGTGATCTGCTTCATGCTTGTGCAAGATTGACACCACGAGCAAGTAAGTCACAGTAGATTCAATTTCTCTCTCGATTTTTACGATCCCCTCAATGTTTAATCACACAGTTTCGAAACAAGATTGGTGTCCATCGTAGTTTGAACACATGTAGCAGCAGTGGTAGTACACTCATCCAAAGTTTCAGTTATTGTTGCAAATGGCTCGAACCACCTTCCAATTGCACTTTTTGCAGCAAAGTAGCGACTCCTCACGGTCTCCTCCCCTTTTTGCCTGCAGATCTTAGCTTTGCTTCAAAAGTACTACGTACCACTACCACTACTATAGGGGAATGCTGCTCAGAGCTTGCCACCGAAGTTGTTTCCCAATCTGAAAGGTATGTATACTATTCATCTCATCTTTTTTTTTTGGAAGAAAATATTCATCTCATCTTGGGATGAAGTATAGTTACTGTATCTTTTAATTTATATTGTAGCCTCTGTTAATTATGTTGCTTTTTTCATTGGAGCTGCGGCACTCATGTTTTTCTGGGAGCTTGAATGTTGTCCAATATTATTTCTAAAATAATTCAGTAGCAGTGAGCAGTCTGCAGGTAGAAAAAATTGTGCGTGTACACATGCTTACCACCTTGACATGTTGTTGTCTCCCTTTATTGGTTTAGAATAATTATTCTCATAGGGTGCCCTGCTAATTCGAATTATGGGAAGAACTAGAAAATTTTAGTTGGTTGTGTTCCATCTGGTTCCTCCTTCATATGTTATTTTAGTTGGTTGTGATCTGTTTTGCATCTACTTATTTTGGTCATGCCGCAGCATTACTAAATTAGTTGATTGGATATATGAACCTGTTTGATCACAATTTCATTGTTTTTGCATCATTTTTATCAGGTTGGATGACTTTGGGAGACAGAGAAATAATTAAATATTGTGATGTATGCTCCCATGAGGTAAAAATGTTGAGTTCTCTTCAGGGATGGTCAGGTTTCATGTTTTCCTTCTCTATACAGATGAGGAGTAATTATTGCGATGTCTAATATTTTTTTCATTGGTTGACTATAAGATGGACTCCTGATATCTAATACATATAGGTTTTCATAGTTTTATGGAGATGCAGCTGCCAACATATATTTATGAATTCATTCAAATGTCCTCTAGGTCTATCCTGAGCTGGTTCCTAACTGCCTGTTAGTGCCTTTTGAATGTTTATGCATTTTATATAGCAAGGTACCAATAAATGATTATCATGATCACAGAACAAATAAATTAGCGAAGACCCCATAATTGCATGCTGGATCACTGCATTTGGTTCCAAGTGATAAGGAAAAATTGGTATGAAGAACGGTAGCCCATGAAACTCTGTTGCAATTGCAAATTTGCAATTAGTTAAGTGTGCAAAAGGTTCATATATGCATTCTAAGGAAACTTCATGCATGATGTAATTTTGTTGACTGCATCTTTGTTACAATCTTTGTTCCTACCATCTCAACATTCAGAAAAAGTGCATCTCATGTCCTTACTCGATATGTCAATAGTTAATTTGTTTCTTTACCCCTTTTCTTTGCAGGAATACATATGTACGATTTATACTTGCCGCAATTTCAACAATGGAAATAGGAGGGGATGAATCAAGTGTGCAATTGGCTATTTTGCTTTAATGCATTGCATAAAGGAAAAATATGGTGCCTTATGCCAGAAATAAACTGTCAGATATGTCGTAACTCTTTTCTATTCTTTTCACCTGTCGCATCACAAGTCACGAATACCTGAGTCAATAGAGTGAGAAAAATGTCACCTTTAAGCTGGTTTGGAAAAGTGTACCAAAGTTTCTTAAGATCCCTCAGTAGTTTGTTCAATCTTTTCTCAATCAAATTCACTCCACTAAAGTTTTACTGAATTGAGAGGTCTGATTACAAATATTCTATTGTGACCATTGGTTGCGGCCTGGGTGTTTGTTATATTTGAATTGAGTTCTTATATGCAGCTACTACTCTTGTTGCTTCTCAAATGAAGATATTTTTTATTAGGACTCCTTCAGTGAGATTGAAAAGAAGCAATATAAAGCCTGAAGATCACTTGCAAGCTCAACAACACGGCTTGCAACAAGCTGAAACTGAAAGAGAAAAGGAAATTGCGAAAGTATGCTCAAAGTTTGCTACTTCCAAAATCAGAGCAAGTCAACTTTAGTTTTTGTCTATGTATGTAGGCATTTTGGGTCTCAACGAAGTTTACAACTTTGATTTTGATGGTTAATGATATTTCAACTGTCTATGACCTTTGTATTTTCATTTATAATATTCCGATATTCTCTTTAGCTGTCTTTTTTATACAATGTATTGTCCACGTTGCTTGTGCTTTTTTAATTTCTTGTTTCATAATAATCAGAGAAAATATATTTTTTTTTTTGTAATTATTAGCTCCATCATAAATATTATTTGAGTATTTTATATATTATTTTGAAGTCTACATTTTAAAAGATAATGTAGTCAAGTACATCATAATGCTCATATTCCTGCTAAGTGATGTTATTATTTAGATACGTGCGTGGCGCACGTGCATTTTTACTGGTATCCTATTGACGCACAGCAACGGTTTGTTAATTTGCTTCCAAATGTCAACTTTTTGGACCCTTTGATCATTTTTCTTTTCAAGTTTTGGCAAGGGCCCTTCATCAAATATCCAACACTCCAACTTGACAAGAACGCTAAATCATTGCCTGAGGTCCACCAGATTTGCACTTTAGACCTGTCTTAAGCGCACGGGACCCTGCAGGGCAATTAATAATAGTGCACAGGGGCCCAAGTTGATGAACAAACAAATCCACCAGTGGATAGCCGCGACGTCGCGCAGCTCCGGACCAATCACTCCGTCAAGCAACATGAGAGAGAAATCGGATTATTCATGAACGCCTTTAAGCCCAAATCTCACCCCCACCAGTTGGTGAACCGGCGCATGTCCTCTGCGACGTCGGCGTCACCGACGAGCAGAGCACCGCCGCGTCTGACATCACGCGGACGCAACGTGTAATGTGACCTGGAACTGCAACGCATTTCGTGGCTGGCCGAGACATCGCATACCACAGAAAAAATTCGCATGAAGCGAGCTCGGTATGTAAAGTGGAAGTCCAGTGACCTTGCAGAGTATCATCTTGCATCAGGGTTTGGATGGCAATGCCCCAACTGAAAACGAATCAATCACCGCCGAACTTCCATCGTTCTTATCCAAGGGACGGAGCATGCGAACGCGGTCAACACGCGTCTTGTTAGCATCAAGTTGAAAGCATGCATCGATCGTCTTCTACCTCATGAAAATTGTTTTTAAGTTACTCATTAGCTAGTACATAGGGTCAATGTAGGAGATGTGAAAAGGAGTGAAGAAGACCGGGAATGAAGACACATGTACAGTCCTAGCTGAAAGCGTTGTTGACATCCACGTCATGCGAGATCGCGTGAAGCAGACCGCGACGACTTTGGCAACGCTACTGACCTGCCACGGTACATATTATCAAGGTCAAAATCAAAAGCGCAAAAAGAATTCGCTCTCCCCTGGCACGGAGATTCTTTTTTTTTTATTACACAGTACAACGCAGACACTCACAACGCACGCACACTCACCCCTGGCACGGAGATTCGAGTGGCCTCTAGCTTCCCAAACTTGTTTTTACAAAGTCCAAGTTGTGAGGGAAACAAGGCTTAAGTAACAACATCAATCCAAATTGACACGCGCTTTGTTCCCGGGTTAACCATATGGAGAGTAGGGATGGCAACGGGTGCCCCTTACCCGTGACCCGGCGGGTTTTTCTCCTATTAAGGGGCGGGTTTGGGTGGAGTATTGCACCCACGGATCAACTAATGGGGATAAACTTTGACCCAATAGGTGAGCTGGGTTTGGAGGTGATTTGGCAAAACCCGAACCCGTCACCCGTGGCCACCCGCCACCCCTCATTACTCAATTCAATTCATTCATGTTATCTTATTGTGCTTTGTGTTGCATACTTGCATGTGTTATTTGTTAATTTGATTATTTGGGTTTCAACTAATAAATATGCCTTTTGTGTTATTTCTCATTTATTTGTTCAATTTTATGTCATTTTCTACACAATGAATATGCATTTTTACTTATGTTATGTTGTTGTAAAATTGAAATGCTTGGCGGGTATGGATACTCGATGGGTAAATTTCACCCGACGGATTTGGTTTTGGGTTAAAATCTCCACCCGCGACTCTTATTGGGTTATCCAGCGGATGCTTTTTATCTTCGCGGGTGTGGGTCTGAGGAGACTAAATCCAACGAATTTTCACCCGTTGCCATCCCTAATGGAGAGCCATGAGTACCCTCAAGCATAGGGGCATATGTCCCTCCGGTCTTGTCAATTTCAAGTTGAAATAAAAGTGTCGATCGTCTTCTAACTCTTGAAAATTGTTTTTTACTCGGTTACTCATCCCATATAGGTTCAATTTAGGAGACGTAGAAAAGACCGGGAATGAAGACACACCCAAGGCTTGCTACCGGGAACTGACACATCAATTTAAGCGGGTGTGTATATGTATATCAAGGTCAAAATAAAAAACGCAGAGAAGTCGCTCGTTCCCTGGCATGGAGATTTATGGGGTTCGAGTGGCCTCTGGCTTGCCAAACTCGTTCTTACAAAAAGTCCAAGTCGTGTGGTAAACATGCGGCTCCAAAATGGAGCAACAAGAAGTCAACAAGCAGAACAGGACACATGCACGTCGCCAGCTCTTTGCTGCCTGCGACGACTGTCCCATGCCGTGCCTTGGACTCGAAGCGTGGAATGGGAGACCATGGAGCAGGCCCAGTCATGCATGGTCCATTGGTCCTGTGTGATATTGCTGGCCACGGCCGGGGGGTGGACTCGTGGTTACACACCTTCCATTCCAGTTCTGCACTTCTCTTGTTTAGTTGAGTACAAGAACCGCGGGAGAGGGAGGCACGGGCACGGCGACCTCGAGCTAGCGCGCTGTCCGTCATGTGGCCATGTGGGGCTCGTTCACATTGCCCACACGCGCGCTCCCGATTGCGGCTAACTGCCGCCGCCGGCTTCCGGTGCTTTCCGCGAGCGCGTTTTCTATGACCGCTTCGCTTCGCCTCGCGCCGGGCGCGCTTCCCGCCTGGTCAACCCCAGCGTGTGCGCCCGAGTTCTCTGCTCCATCGCAGCAGCACAGAAGGCCAGCCCGGTTTCAGAGAACTAAAACAAACGGGCCTAATCCCAGTGGGCGAGAAGAGGCCGTGCCGCGCACGGGACGTAACGCATCTAGCCCATACATTTTTATTGGGCCGAGTACCTACGGTAATACAGAAGAAGGGGCGGTCGAGGAGGAACGACGACGCCGCCGGAGCGGAGGAAGATGGAGGCGACCCTGGATGCGTGGGACATGGCGTTGGAGTGGCAGAAGAAGCTGGAAAAATATGACAGGGAGTATGGAGAGAGAGGAGGACCTGAGCCGGCCGTCGAAGGGACGGAGTCGGAGCTGGACGCCCAAGCCTTGCGGCGGCACAGCGAGTTTCGCGAGCACTGGATCGCGCTGTGGTCTTCCAACTACGGCTCATTCGAGGATGCCAGTGAGTTCTTCTTTGCTGATTTCTGTAACTACGTCGACTCAAACTAGGGTTCTTAATTTGTTTTGGTTTCTGCATCAATCCCGTTTGCTGACCTCCTTGGTTCTGTTAACATATATACATTGTCAATGTCATGTAGTACAGTTTTATTGTAACTGACGCCGCTATTTGATTCAGTCCTCCTAACTCGTTCTGAACATCCTCCTACTACTTTTGCAGCCCGGATCCCTTGCATGCGCCACACACACGAACCTGCGCCGCCTCTCACCTTGCCCTGCAATACCCTACAAATCTTTTCAGCCAGGGTCGCGGCATTAAAACGTGGTTTACAGTGGCCCCTCGATGTTTATGGCATGGTTGCTGTACGTGACGTCGTTGACCGAAGCCGCAACATCATCTTCAGCCGCAAAAGGGATAGCTGCCAAACCCTCACCGAAAAGGTGCCTACGTACATTCTTGTTTCTTGCTGTGATACATTGGAGCTCAGCAAGCATTATTCTTTGTACCAAGTTTCCCACGTATAATTGATTACCTTGTTCTGTTTTAGACCAGTAGTTTACTCTGGAGGATCTTTTTTTTTTTAATCTCTACGCCTTCTCTTTGTTCTACTATATGTAGACACATCAGGTGCATACAAGAGAGAACAGAAGACATGCATTGTAAAATTCAGTCATTTTTCTGTTGGTTTGATGGAAATTGGAGGTTGAGACAAGCCAAGTCCAACCATTAAAAAGTGGACAACCCACAAATCAGCCCTTAGTAACTTTAGGTCATCGTTTACATTAGGTTTTTCTTTTTCTTTTTTTTAAAGAAGAAAATGAAATATATATGTTTCAGGCTAATGTCATATGCATTTTGTGTTGAGTCCTGCTCTAAAATATATCAGGTTTGCTCGCAGGGATAGGTAGGCTGTAGGCAAATGCTCTTAACAGGACACAGATAATGTGTTGTCTGCATTTTTTTTTCCCCTTGTGGTTACTCACCCTACATTGTTCATGCTATGCATTGTGCTTCTCAATATTTACCTCTTCTTTTGCTTATTTATTTAATTGGCGTTGCATGCAGGATCCATTTTTAGTGCTGACAGGTCCAACCCGTGCTGTTGTGTTGACGGACCCTGCGACCTTCGAGGTTGATCTCAAAGTGAAGGGCGCTACTGAATGTGAGGATAAAGTCTTGAGCCTTCTAGCTAGGGCATTAATACTACACGAACCTGGTACACTTGGTTCGCGCCTGTTTTATCAAAGTTACAGGAGCACGCGTAGCACACTGGCGTTTACATTTGCAGATATTGGCCGCTCTGTGGAGGCCACAATATCTGTTCGGATCACTGATGGCTCATGGTCAAACGGTTTTAATGGTCAGTTTGCTGCCCGTACAGCAGGTATCGATCATGAGAAAGCTATCCTACATGATTTTGGAGATGAGAATGCATGTGTCACTGGGGATGGAAGTGTCATGCTTTCTCGTCGTGTTGTTTCTGTTGGAGTTCGGGGAAAGCTGAAAGTTTCTGTCGAGGCATGGCGACATGACTCCGTGGTTGTGGAAGAGGACGAGGTGGATTTCACACCAAAGGATTCTGGGCTGAGCCATGGTTTGCATCGACTTCGAATTGGCTCATGTCAAATAGAAGTCATTGTCGCCTGGTCCCTCATTTCGTCCTATCCTGAGCCAGCTTGAAGTAGTGATGATAATTTAAAAACTGGAGGGAGCAGTAAGGATGATATTGGATGTTTGTTGTAGATCTTCGGTTCTCTCTGTATTTGCTACTATTCAGCGGAGGGAGTACCGCTCCGCTGAATGTGATTCACTCATTCACTATATATGCAGTATTTTGGGAATGTTGTATTTCTTCTTTTTTGCGAAGATTTTGTGTTGTATTTCGAAAGAGCTGACAACAGCATGATTTGAACTGTCTTGATTTTCTCAAACAGTGGCGAATTGTAGAGCTCATTTTTTCAAACAAATGGATTTAATTACCATCAGAGCCAAGCCAAGACAAGTGCAAAGACTAAAGCAATGGATTGCGAACTGGAGATGATTTTCTTAGCTGTTAGCTTAGTTACTTAGTTTCTTCTTACTGTCTTCTCTTTTTTGTTTCATTTCTCGCAATGTAACCTTCCTTTTTAGACAATTTTATTAATATATATTCTGCAGGGGCTTTTTGCCCCTTCAGTTCATTCAAAAAAAAAACAGCATGATTTGAACTAACGCTGCGTCAACAGGCCAGTTCGGTTTCGGACAACCAAACAGGCATAATCCTGATGGGCGAGAAGAGGCCGTGTTGAGCACGGGACGTACTGGATCCAGCCCATATATTTTTATTGGGCTGAGTAAAAAAATCCATGAGCTACTATACCCCGGCCCTGACGCTGAATCCTATACGTAGGGCGGGTTACAATTAAGCTTTGTTAGAACAGTGTTTGAGATTCGTGCAACGACTGAGATTCGCGCGGGTGGAGAAGGGGAGGGCTGAGAGGATGCCACGTGTCGCACTCTGATTGGGGCGGGTTGAGAGGTGGAGAAAAAGAAACGAATTTCAAACTTTAAACGCATTTTTCTCCTAAACCGTAAGTCCGTTTTCGAATCCGTTTGAACCTACGTGTTTGTTACAATTAATTCTACAAAATGAGATCCAATATGAATATTTTTTGAATTTTTTAAAATTTAAAATTTTTGTCAACATTTTGAATGTACTATGTCAACATTTTGTTTACACTATATCAACATTTTGTTTGCACTATGTCAACATTTTTTCAAAAAATGTTGATTTCATTTTAAAATTGTTGAAATAGAACTTAAAAAATGTTGATTCTTTTATTTTGAAATGTTGACATTTTAACTTGGGCTGGGCTGCCTAAATTTAATGGGTTATTGGGCCGATCTATCAAACGTAAATTGTAGGACGCCCTACCTATAGGCAGTCCCGCCCTGACGGACTGTATAACTACCAAATCGAGACGGGGGAAGTCGCGAAGCCGGTGGAGGAGGAACGTCGACGCCGGAGCGGAGGAAGATGGAGGCGTGCAGCCTGGATGTTGCGACCAAGTTGACGCTAGAGTGGCAGGAGAAGATGGAACAGTATGAGAGAGAGTATCTAGAGAGAGGAGGACCTGAGCCGGACGTTGAAGAGACGGAGTCGGAGTTGGACGCCGAAGCCTTGCGGCAGTACAGCGACTTTCGCGAGGACTGGATCGCTATGTGGTCTCCCTACCACGGCTCATTCGAGGATGCCAGTGAGTTCTTAGTCCCTGATTTCTGCAGTACAGTATCTCGTATGCCTCAACTAGCTAGTGTTCTTAGTTGATTTCTGCACCAATCAATACCTCAAACAGGTCGGTTTGCTGGCCTTAATTGGTTCAGTTAACATACAAGCTTTAGTTGTCAACTGATGGTGCTATTCGATTCAGTCATAACTCGTTCTGCTGAATTACTGCTACTACTTTGTGCAGCTGGGAT
The DNA here is from genome assembly GCA_007726485.1 of Eragrostis curvula. Taxonomy (NCBI): domain Eukaryota; kingdom Viridiplantae; phylum Streptophyta; class Magnoliopsida; order Poales; family Poaceae; genus Eragrostis; species Eragrostis curvula. The sequence continues at coordinate 5,256,257 of CM017442.1, forward strand.
CCCTTGCATGCGGTACACGCATGAACCTGCGCCGCCTCTCCCCTGGCCCTGCAATACTCTGCAAATCTTTTCAGCCAGGGTCACGGGATTACAACGTGGTTTACAGTGGCCCCTCGAGGTTTACGGCATGGTTGCTGTACGTGACGCCGTTGATCGAAATCGCAACATCATCTTCTACCGCAAGAGGGATAGCTGCCAAACCCTCACCGAAAAGGTGTGTACATTATATTCTTGTTTCTTTTGGTGGCCAGCAAATTTTGCACTTACCAGTTTCCCATACAAGCGGTTGATTGTCATGCCAGTCAGGCATACATAGTGTTAATTACCGTGTCCTGTTTTAGACCACTAGTTATACTCTAGAGGATCATTTTTACCTCTAATTCTCTTATGGAAGAGAGTCGTCTTCTCCTTGACTCCTTGCTAGACTATGCAGATGTATCAGGTGTAAACAATGGAGACCAAAAGACAGGCACTGTAAAATCGAGTCATGTTGGCGTCTTCTCCTTGCTTCTCAGTATTTACTACTACTTTTCTTATGTACAATTTAATTTGCGTTGCATGCAGGATCCATTTTTAGTACTGACAGGTCCTACCCGCGCCGTTGTGTTGACGGACCCTGTGACCTTCGAGGTTGATCTGAAAGTGAAGAGCGCTACTGAATGTGAAGACAAGGTCTTAAGCCTTCTAGCCGAGCCATTGTTACTACACCAACCTTCTACGTTTGGTTCGCGCGTGTTCTATGAAGATTACACTAGCACGCGTAGCACACTGGAGTTTACATTTGCAGATATTGGCCGCTCTATGGAGGCCACAATATCGATTCGGATCACAGATGGTTCATGGCCAGATGGTTTTCATGGTCAGTTCGCTGCGCGTACTTCTGGTATCGATCATGAGAAAGCCATCCTACTTGATTTTGGAGATGAGAATAATGCATCTGTTACCGGTGATGGAAGTCTTATGCTTTCTCGTCGTGTTGTTACTGTTGGAGTTAGGGGAAAGCTGAAAGTTTCTGTCGAGGCATGGCAAGATGACTACGTGGTTGTGGAAGAAGACGAGGTGGATATCACGCTCAATGATGCTGGTTTGAGCTCTGGTTTGCATCGGCTTCGAGTTGGCTCCTGTCAAATGGAAGTCACTGTCGCCTGGTCCCTCATTTCGTCCGATCCTGAGCCAGCATGAAGGAGTGATGATAATTTATACTCCCTTCGGTTGATTAGTTAAAAATTGGAAGGAGTAGTAAGGATAATATTGCCTTTTTATTGTACTTAACTCGCGGACAATGTAGATCTTTTGTTCTCTCTGTATTTGCTAATATTCGGCGGAGGGAGTAACACTGAATGTGATGCACTCATGCACTGTATATGCAGTATTTTGGGAATGTTTTGTGTTTGATTTCGAAAGAGCTGAAGGAGCATGATTTGAACTAATGCTACGTCAATGGCCACATGTTTGCGCGCGTGTGCTTCATTCCAGATGCGTCATATGTGTAGTTATTTCCATGCCTATATTGACCAGTCTGCGCAGGGGAGTAGAATCAAGTCTGCACAGTAACGAAGTATAGCAACGCCCACCGCACAACAAATTCCACCAGGCATCACGGGATCAAAGCATACATTATTGATTATTGACCAATCATACGCCAACGTGATTTATTCATCGCATACATAACAGAGCTATCTGAACTCACTTTCTAAATCCTCGAGGTTTACCTAGCAAATACTACAAACTCGATCTTACTATCACTGGCAAAGATGATCCAGAGGGCACATATCATATAGTTCAGAAAAGCATAACAGATAAAGTTACACGATCAGATTCATAGCAGCTCCAGCCCATAAAGCTACCATTTCATCCGCTAACAGAAAGAGACCTCTCTCTGCCGTATCCCTCATAAGGGCTCCTGCTTCGTGATCTGCTCTCCACAGGTGAGCCCGAGTAGGACCTCTCCCTGTGTCCGTATTTCGCACTCGGTGGTGAGGGAGACCTATCAAGGAATCATATTTCAGTTGCATCACTGTGAAGTGGATGATCCACACCTAAATAAAAATCTGTAGCAAAGGTGCACATATACCTGGAGTAGCTTCCGCTGCGGGAAGGAGATCGGCCCCTATAATAACGAGGGGACCTAGAGCGTGAATACCTCCTATCGTAAGAACGGCCTCTGCAATTTTCATCAAGTAATGAATAGAGAAGGGTCGGCTTTGCAATTCAGTAGCAAGGGAGACACTGTGTAGACAACAAACCTGACTCTATCCCTGGCTCTCATCTCTTGAGGCTTCTTTCTGTTCTCCTCAGCAAATACAACAGTTATTGTCCTGCCAAGAACTACCTGACCATCCAAATAGTACTTGGCATCAGCAGCATCTTCAGGATTGTAGAACTGAACAAACCCAAATCCCCGGGGCTCCCTGCAATGGACGGCAAATATCAGAGTTCTAAATGGTTGAAGTCATCTGTTGGAGATTTAAGGTTATGTTACTGAGAAAGAAAACAGAAGATGGATATCAAACAAATAGAGCTACAGACGTTCATATGTTTGCTGAAAAGACAAGACAGCATTGAGTAACACAGTTAAAAAGTGCAACAGGTTGCTGCTAACCTTGCACTCATCAGAGATTAAATACAGACTTGAAACTCTTCATGACTTGGATATCTCTTAAGCTTGCAACTCTAATTCTTCCCTTCCCTTCCCTTCAACTGTACAGAGTACTGTTTAAGTTGCATAGCACTTAATTGCGACTCTAGTTCTTCCTTCTCTTCAACAGTAATCTTTAAGACTCGTGTCTTCAAAAAATTATTTTCACGTTAATCTCAGGATGCTGGCAAAGTATCAATTTTCGAAAGTGCCTTTTGTTTCAACACCACAATGTTGTAGGAAAGATATTAGGCTGCAACATGCCAACAACTAATGCGATACCACAGCGCTAAAACTGAGGACTACAAAATTTGCAGCTTGTAGCAGTTTCTCAATTGCAAAATCTCGTTTAGGCTAGCCCATATAGGATGTCTTACCCTGTGTAATAATCTCTTGGGAGATATATATCTTTAATACGACCAAACTGTCCAAATGGGCGTCGAAGATCTTCTGGCCTGCAGTCAAAACAGATACATGTTTAGAAGGAATAAAGAACCAAGTGTTAGAAATGCATGTAGAAATGAAAAGTAGTACATCAAGAGAAATTGCAGAGGTATCGGCTAGCATTGCATTCTTACTCCTGGATGCATCTAAAACTAACCATATCTTGACTAGTGCCAAAATCTCACATGGACAAGCAATGTATGGGTTTCTAGGAACGCAAGCCAAGCAAGAAAACTACAGTAGGAACACTAGTATTACAGAATTACACCAAGGGTTATTGCAGATATCAAAGCTACATCCAGGCTTCAGATGGTCTGTCACTTAACAAATGGGTTTACAAGACAAGATTCTTCCAAGTGCTTAATGAAGGGAATCAATGAAAAATACTGTAGATGAGCACTTCAACTATTTTCAGACACATAACATCGAGTATAAGTAGTCAAGTGACTCATCAATTATACTATAAATCACATGCTCCACATGTTGTGCAGCTGCAATTTTACCTGCAGTCCCTTCGAAGATTCCTGACTAAAAGACTGGTTGGGAGATCTCTACCACGACCACCATAATAACCACGGGGGCTACCACGGCCACCATAATAACCACGCGGGCTTGGGCTGCGTGCCCTTCTCCGGTAGCCCCTTGGTGGTGAAGGACTGTAACTGTAACCTCTCATATTGATCTGGAATAAAACGATAACATGATCAGTGCTAATAATTCACCATACTAGATATCATTATTTTCTTAATGAACCAGTGGATGCACAAAGAAGAACTTGCAGCAAGGAATCACACAAGATGGGGGCAGTCTAAACACCAGCTGCTCAACTTTTTTACATAAAAAAAAAGATGAAAAGGAAATGGCGCACATATGGAAGTAGAAATGCAACCATGAAGCCAAATTAGTAGCTCCAAATGATATAGAACAGTAGATTTTTTTATGGACATGCAAAATAAGATGAACAAACGAACAATCATCACTAATAACTAAGCTCAAATTCACGGCCCAATTAAATGTGAAAAACATCTAACTGCGTTCATGAGACAATTGATTTAATAATCGTTCAAAATGATAGGAAAATCATCAATGATCCACTTACAACAAATTTAGAGCATAAATCTATGCAAAACGCATCAATCAAACAGACAACCTATCTAAAAAGAGAACTAGGGTTCTAAGTAATCACCGAGTAATCACTACAAAAAACGAGCTAAAGATCAGAATCTAGACGAGGCAAATAGCGTGTAAAATTACACTAGCAGCTTACCTCAACCGAAGCGGATCAATCCAAGGGATCGAAGTGGGGGAGGAATGCTTCGGTTCGTCGACTGAGCATGGAAACTTCCAGAGGCGAGCGCTTGTGCTTCCAGAGGCGAGCGCTTGTGCTTTAATCCCGCAGACGACGCCGTACAGCCGTTGGATCCAGACACGCGCACGCGTTACGGTTGTCGATGGGGTTGGACACGGTGGGTCTGGAATTGTATGGGCTGTCGAATTTATTGGGCGCTTATGGGTAGGCTGAATGTTTCTGGGCCTTTACACTACTCTTCACTCTGAAATGCAGTGAAATGAGATGAGAGGTGTTCTTGTTTCCTCTGTTTTTTTTTTCTCTTGCGAAAAATTAAAATCACTTGACTGACTTGTCCTTCTGTTTGGTGACACAGATCCGGTCATCCGGATCAGGAGAGGTGGAAAATCCGGTAAATCATCCGCACAACGCAATCTGAAAGATTTCAGAAAAATGATACGAAAGAAAGCTTTTTAAAATTATTGCATGATGTATGCTTACAGAGAAGACATGGACTGATGAACCGCTCTCCTGCATAAAGACCAGGAACTAGACGAAATACTAGACGAGCCTAGAAAGAATTGGTAGCTTATAAGGCCAGTCTTAATGGGGTTTTTCATTTACATTAAATTCTATACCATGTGTGTATTTTTTGTTGATTTGGTAAGTTAATTATGATGAGAGAGATGATAAACTTTCATATTTTATGAGAGTTCTTTCATCTAAATGAAAGAAAGCTGTCTCTCTTTCCTAAAACTAGTCTTGAAAAGAGTGTAATAAAAGACCCTATTGAAACTGGCCTAAAGACATGAAAGCAATTGAGGCTTGGATATGTGTCGTCTGTCTTGCCGATGACTGAGTGGTGAATTAGAGATACGGAGTGCTTTTCGGTCCCAAGCCTCCACACCTAACTAATCTTCTTGTCATGTCCATGCTGATAAGATTCTCGAACTGCGTAGTATTTGAGTTTGACGTTGTTTGTAGTTGGAACCAAGAAGTACTTCCATTAGTAGTTTTATGCTTCGTACTCCAAACGGCTGAACAATACAGCAAAAGTAGTTTCTTCTGGAGATTTTGCTTAGCTTCATCTGACTGCAACATCCTTCTGAACAAAATTCTAGTCTCCCTGATTTTTATTCAGAGGAGAGAACAATGCAGCAAAGGAACATTCAAGGCTAGCGTCATTAGGTCATTCGTTAAATAAACCCTGATAGGTTAGTGACCAAGTGATGGTGTGATAGAGATAGCCCGAGAATGGCTTGTGTGCCCATTGTGTTTCCCACGACTGACCGACCACTAAGGAACCACGCAATTGATTGTGACTACATCTTCGTCTGATGTGGTAGTACCAACCACCTACGCCATTATTTTCGCTCCACATGTACACCCCCTACAAGCATGTACAACAAAAGATAAGGTACAAGGGGCATGGAGAATATTGTAAAACAAAAAGATCCAACCTAAGCAACCTTTGTTGGACTTCCTTATCCTTCGGTGCTTATGAGCGAATATGCATGCAAATGAACGAAAAGGTAAGAGAAAAGGTTAATGCGCACGATCCTTATATTTGCATGCGTGTGCATAACTGACCTGGGCAGATCCGTTGGAGAACTTTAGAACATGTACACTATACTAATCTTCTTTCGCAACATGTGATTGGTCTTGTGCACATGTTCATCAATATTGCCTTGTGCGCCTGATATTTGCTCGTGTAGTCCTTGCAAAAAAATTATAACTTCTTTAAATTTTCTTTCTTTTTCAGAAAAATACGTCGAATTCCTTGTTGCACAGCCACCCAAAAACAAGATGGTGATTGGTGAGAAAGTGCAGCGAAAACGCACCCATGCATGCAAATCATCCATTCTCTCTGCCCACTAACCGTAGCATCTATAACGAATGAACACTGATCATCGATCAGTCTGGTTTCTGGTATTCTCTTCTCGCCCTTTCTGCCTATTCTGTCCACTGACCCCCCACTCCAGAAACCTGCTGATCCTTTTTTTTTTAAAAAAAAAAACACTTCATGTGTGGTGGATTAGCCAATACCTGCCCCGTGTTTCATGGCAAGTGTTAACTCTGATTATTTGTGGCCTCACAAATGAAAAACTCTGATTATTTCTCGCCTCAAAAAAGAAAAACTCTGTCCTGTCAATATTGCAAATATGCTACTATATAACTGCCTAATTATTATTCCTCGTCATCTGTACTTATTGGTGCCAATAAAAGGCAGGGGGCAGGCAACATCTACAGCTTTTCCTTCCTGGGTTTTGCCTCTGCTCATCACGTCCTCCCAACCGAGGGGTTAGGTCAGGTTTCGAGGAGGGTTCAAGGCGAGCTTCCATCTGCAGGAAGCAATCGGTGCAGCTCTGTTCTCGGCAGTCGACGCCGGCCAGCAGCTTGGTTCAAGCCTTCAAGGTACAGTTCCTTCTGAGTCTCCTCTTCCTGAAGCAACTCTGATATTTCATCTCCCGGTGAATCAATCTGTGCTGCTACGGAATCATGCCTGTTCTCCTTCGATCATATATATTTTCTTCGGATTATGGTTCGTGTTCTTGATATGTTGGGCGTCTTGCTGGTGACTTTTCATTGTTTCCCCAGATTTATTTTCCTAGTCTCGTTTGGCATCGTAAGGTTTCTTCTGCTCAATTCTGGTACTTGACTCCTCCCCAAGAAATTCGCGAGGTTGACTGAACTTGATCTTTCTGCCCCTTTGTTTCTCGCTCGGATTGCATCCACAACTGGGGAAATTTAAAGTTTCTTAATCGCCCTTGCTTTTCACTATAGTAGATTGAGACATTACATGGAGTAGTATCTTTGAATTGAGGCGATTCAGCAATCTTTCTGCTCTTGCGCAACAGCTAATGGTAGGTGTATGACTGTTCTGTTCATACCTTTCTCTTTGCATATGATATTCAGAATTTTAGGAATGGCAGTGGACAATTATCGATTGCCATGTAGCTAGATGTTTCAGTTATACCAACCACTTCGAGGTTTAGTTATGATCGGTAGATTCATATTTGGTTTCATGCAGAATTTTTGGTTCTCGTTTCCCAAACTACCCCAAGACATAAGAATTAATCGGCACAAATGGTTTAAGTTCATCACCAACAGACACGTGTCATTTGATCGTGAGTCAAGAGTCGGTTTAGAAATTTCGAGTCTGACTACGACGCATGCGTTTCACTATCTTCGCCTTTCCAAGAGACGTCTCTGGTTTCGTATCTGTTGCATTATTGTGCATGCAACTCGCTCCGGAATGTTTGAAGGGCCAAAGAAACCGAGTAACAGCATGCAAACCTGCCAATTTTCACATTGTATTGGAGCGCGACATCTGCATAATAAAAAGGCAGGGGACGTCTTTCCACTTGGTCTAGTTTTTTTTTTAATTATCACAATTCACATTGTATATGCTACACTTATGAATTTTGGTTCAATACAATAGCAAAACGCTTAATTTAGTACTCTCTTTCACTATCTTCTGTAGCAAAGTAGTTAACACAAACAACCTTTTATACATGATCAGGTACGAATTCCAATTGTTTCCGAGTGGTATTATTGCTTGACAAGCGTGTTTCCATTGTTCGATATCCTAAATTGCTCTTTCTTACTCACCTTTTTCTCAACTGACCACTCTTCACTCACCTGATGTCTGTACTCACTACTCACCGTATACGTGGCAGGTGCGGTCTTGGTGGAGCACACTGCCGGTTGGATTCTGGAATAGTAAAATGCTGAACAAAAGATTACAGGGATGCCTGCTCCTGCTCGTCCTTCTTGTCACAAACGTATCAGGTACGTGTAATGTAGCTTTCGCTTCAGTAGCATCAGGTTTCTTTCTCACTTTCCTCATACCTAAGATTCCCAAGGTCACTGAAAAATCACCATAAAGAGGAGCAGCTGTTGTGGCTGTGTATCGATTTAGGCTACAAAATATCCACATATATGACGCTTGGAATCGTTTCACATCACTTTCATGCCATGCCTCACAGCAGTTTGTGTGTTGAACTACCTTTTTACCTTTTTAAAAAAAATATATATAACCTGAAGATTTTACATACGTACTGGAGTACTAGTCTTACGATAACATGAGCCGGTGAGCCTGTGAAGTTCACTGCGACTTATTTTTGAATTCAAAATGTGCAGGCAGCCATCCTGAAGCCACCGCCGATGCAGAGGACCTCAGCGCCGGCAAGAGGCGGTTGCTGCAGACAACACCGACGGCGAGCGGCGGCATGTTCTGCGTGGCGAAGCAGGGCGCGGACCCGACGGCGCTGCAGACGGGGCTGAACTGGGCGTGCGGCCCAGGGCACGCGGACTGCACGGCGATCCAGCCGGGAGGGCCGTGCTACAAGCAGAACGACCTGCAGGCGCTCGCGTCCTACGCCTACAACGACTACTACCACCGGAACGCCAACTCCGGCGCCACCTGCAACTTCAACGGCACCGCCATAACCACCGCTACCGATCCCAGTAAGCAGCCGCGTTCGTGTGCTCTGTTTCCTGTGAAATGTTTCGTTCAGAAGATATTTTCTGCTTCTATATGCAAAGTAGTATCTGTTTATCTTTGTAGTATTTGATAATATCATTGTGCCAAGATGCAGTTTCAGGAAACTGATAGCAGTAGTAGCACATTTGATCCTCATGCAGTCAACAACTCTCTATACTGTAGCATTGCTGAAATGCATTATCAGCTAGACTTGACATTTGTTGCATTTTCTTGTGAAGAAAACTAACAGTATGCAGAATTCCAAATATTTTTGGACTAGTAAGCATTGTTCTCATGCGCTCTAACCATTGAAACTTCCATTTCAGGCTCGGGGCAATGCGTCTTCTCAGGAAGGTGAGCAAGCTCTCTCCATGGCAGTTGGCAACATTGCAAATCACTTCCTGAAACACATGACAATACATGCGGTTTATCTGACAGAGTTCAGAAACGTTCGTCTGCTAACACGTGACAAATCTCTCTGCATACAGCTCCATGTCGGGAGGCACCACACCGTCCGCGAACCCCCCCAACACCGGCTTCAACCCGCCGTCGTCATTCACCCCGGGCACGGGCGGCTTCGGCAACGGATCGTCCTTCGGGGGGCCCAGCGGCGCCCTGGTTCCTCTGGACGGCGCAGAGAGCTTGCTATCCAGCGCTCGCGGGGCGCTTTGCATCCTGCTGCTGATGGCGTTGCCCGTCTTGTTCTTGTTCGCCGTTTGATCGAAACCGGATGTGAATTAAACAGAAAAACACATGGGACTGGGAGGTTTTCAGTTATACATTCTTGAAGTTCGTAGTAGATCAGTTTGCGTGGCAGCGTGAGTGTATATGTGGGGAGTTTATATAATCACTATGATACAACATGCATAGATCGATCGTTTGTGATTTTATTACTCCCCATGTCATGCCATCATGCGTTTCAGTTTCATATTCGTTTGTGGTACTCAGAGTAATCTGCTGGCTTGAATATTTAACATTGGTTGCGGATTTGGTACACTTCAATTGTAAAAGCAAGTCACTTTCTTCATCCTACACAACCAGCTCAACAAACTCACAGACGTTTCTTAAATAAATAAATAAAATTAGGTGCTCCAAACGCGACAGCCTCAGTGCTTTCTCTTGTATGATTTGTACTCACGAACAACACTAGATGGATGGTGCCAACATGGCTTGGGCAGAGGCCACCTGTTGTTGAACAGTGATTTAAGTCACCAAATTTATTCACATGAAACAAAGAAAATAAAAATGCATGTCAAATAATGCCTACCTATTCCGTTCAGTACTGTCAATAACCTCATCCGCAATAACGTCATCCTTCATAACCTCATGCGCAATAACCTCATCCACAACAGTCCTACAATAGAAAATACAACATCCAAAAAAGTCAAAAAAAAGTTACTGTGGATAGTACAATATGTTTAACCGTAGTAAAGTATGAGATTTGACAACTCCAAGAACATGCTTAGCATATCAAAATAGTTAGAAAGATATGGCAAATGTGGCCCACAAAGCTGATTAACAAAAGATTTACAGATGATGTATGGCTTGGGGAAACTAATATTTACTTAGGCTTTCTCCTGGCTCCACCCAATTTAGACAAGAAGACCAGCTGAACAAAGCCGATGAACACAATGTGATGTTGGCAAAATGCAAGTCTTATGCCCTATATGGTTACTTCACCCCCCCCCCCCCCCCCCCCCCCCTTTTTTTCGAAATCAAGAGGTGGCACATTGGGTTCAAACTTGAATATAAAAAAAGAACCAAAATAGAATAATAAGATGGTTCACCCTGGATTTTGCAATTACACATTCAACGTTGCAATGAGCTACAGTTAGAAAATATGGAAATAATTGCGCAAGCCTTAACGAAGCAAGAGCAGTTTCCTAAAACACAATACCACACAGATAAAACAGCACTTCCCCAACATAAAACACTATTTAAATATCAGGCATACCGTTCAGCATCATATTGGCTCAGTAGCCTCAGAATAATATTGCTTGGTAGATAAGGAGTCTGTTCTTTATCATAGAAGTTCATGCCAATGAAATTCCCATTAAGATCGATCAGGGGTCCTCCAATCCCAGCCTAGAATATGAATTGACATGCAATGGTTATTTGTCTCAATATCTTAGAGATGATGTGTGAAATTACTCATATTATTATGTAATAACTCCTTTTTTACCGCTATAAGAGATCAACGAAACGTACCTTGGTTATTTTACAAGTTGAGATCTTAAGCTCTTCGCAGTCAAGTTTAGTCTTTCTGCGAGTTACAACCCCACGTGTGGCCATCAATTTGCCTGTTTTCCAGATACTCCCTATAGCCACTACCACATCCCGATGGGGTTTAATTTGCACCTCATTGTTAAATTTCGCTGATTCATCACAGTGGAGATTTGCAAAGCTGACAACAGCAATATTATACTCCAGATTATACCATTGCAATGTCCCTATGGTATTTTGATTATCTTGAAGGTAAACTTGAATCTGCAATGAATGACAACAAGATTTAACCAGCCTTTCAAATAAACAAGCAAAAGGAGTCCATAGTTGCAGCACAAACCTCTAAGTTACCAGCAATATCGTTTGTATCGGAGGTTGTAACCAAACTTGCTGAAGTTAGAACTCTCGTGGTCGATTTATGGCAGCTTATAAGTATACCTGAGCAAGCAAAAAACCTTTTTCCTCCTGCAAAAGTCATTATTGTGATCACAGTTAGTGATGAAATACAAGTAATATAGTATGATAAGTAACTGTCTTGTAACACTAAAATCACCATCGAACGATGCAAGAGAGACAACACACTGAGATGCATCAATAACGGCTTTAGGGAGATCATTCCCTATATCTTCAGCAAATTCCTCTTCAAAGCCAAAAAGCAAACGCATGCCCCCTGGTTATAGAAATAGAGCAAAGCAGTTAGAACTGACTGTGAAGATGCGGAGGGAGCGAGAGACAGCAATTGGGATAGCTCTGAAGGCTCACCTTCAAGCATCTTTGGTAAGGGATAGTTATAGTAATTTAACTTTTGAACAAAAGAATCAGTGAATGCTGCAGCAAAGAGTTTATCGAAGTCATTATAATGGCCATGCAATACTAACATCTAGCAAAAGCGAAAGCCAATGACTCACCATCAGCCGGCAAGGGACGAAAATGAGGCAACTTTTCGATGTCATACACGTATTCAGTATACTCTGTTGCAACAAGGTGAAGTGGTTACTGACCATGCGTTAGTATGGTCAACAAGTACGTACCATTAGAAATAATGACACCTTGCATCATCAATCTACGAGAAGTGAACAAGCTTTGATTAACCTCTCTGAATTGGTTTAGAGGATCTGGATGGTTTCCGATTCTTAATGCCACTCTTTCTCTTTGAGCCACCTAAAATAGAAACAAGGAGAGGGTGAGGGTATCCCCAAACAATTTATTAGTTAAAGATCATTGTACAACACAAGTGTAGTATTCTCTAGAATAGCGCTGTGCAAATACATGCCAAAAAGGATAAAATAGGAGAACCAATAGCTCACATGTCATAGAGATTTTCTGAGTTGGCGTATCAGTGCTGGTATTTCCCCTACTTTTGAGATCTTCCTGCTGTGCATTTGAGAATGTTGACCGATAATCCATCACTGACGTCCTCAATCTGAAGCGCCGTTTCGCCGAATATGCTCACCTCCTCTAGCAGCGCCGTTCTCCAAAATCCGGCACTAAGGGAGCGTGGCAAGATCGCCTGATACAGGACGGCGGCAATGCAGAACGGGATTCAACGGGGATAGTGTTTCGTCTGGTGTAGGACGAGTCCGAGAGGATGGAGTGGCGTCGAGATGGCGGCAGCGGAGGGAAACGAACCCTAAAATCTCCTTTATTCACGCCCGTAGTCGCGTCGAATTGGGGAACGGGAAGACCTGTGTGAAGAAGATTGACGCTGGTACGCTCGTTGTTATTTCGGCGTCCGATCGAGATACTCCGTAAACCAGCGTGGACGGATGGAAGTCTTTACAAAACAAAACACGAGGTCGTCAGTTAATCACATGATGGACATGACATAAAACGAAACATCTAGACAGTGAATGGAGTCCTTTGTGATAGATGTAAACACGAGGAGTATTGGTAAGAAGATCACTGAATGAAGTTCTGTGTGATAGATTCACCACGCCTCCTTCCTTCGTGAACAATTAGAACCATCTTGCTTGTTTGCTTGCTTTATCAGGCTCACCTTCAAGTATTAGAGATCAGAATAAAGTCTGCAGACATTGATCATGGAGGATAAAGTCACCGTTGTGGCCTAGCCAGTGACGTCCTTGCAACTACTCTTTGCCGGAGTAGCAATGCACGATCGATGTAGCATGTCATGTCATTGGCACGAATCGAGAGGAAGCACTGGCGCACAGGTAATGCCACAATTACAAGGGTGATCAGCTGTTACCAAAGGCGGCAGGCCGCGGCCAGCCAATCGGTTTCGCCGTCCGGGATCCACCTGCGCGCGCACTATAAAAAAAAACTCGACCTGCCGGGGGAAGACCGCCCCCAACGGCATTTAATTAAGGAGAATAACCTCTCACGCAGGTCGAGAAAACCCCCGAACCCCCTCCCCGATCCTACACAGGGACTCAGCTGGCCGTTGTGAGCTCCGGCGCGAGTCTTTACCATGTGCTTTGACCCGGGGAGGACGAGGGGATTTTTTTACTCTGCACTGCAGCGGGGCATATCTCAGCCATATGTGCTACAGTGCGCGCGGGGTACCGCGCGCAGGTGCCGCGGCGGGGGATCGAACCCCGGTCGACAGGGCAAACGCCCCGGAGCCCTCTGGCTCTGACCAGTCGGGCTGCCCCCGCGTTGGCGCGCGCGCACTATAAACCAGCCACCACGGCGCGGAGGCTGCTCCTCCGCCACGCGATGCCGTTCCCGCCGCCGCAGCAGCCTCCACCTACGCCCGGGATGCCGGGGGGTCGCTGGCGGGCGCCTCTTCCTCTCGCTCCTGCCGCCACCACCACTCCAGTCCCGGAGGTACCGCCCTCTGTTTCCTTTTTTTTTTTTTCGAACAATGAGCAGGAGCACTGCTCTTTCATTTAAGAAGAAGTAGAAATAGAGTCCAGTACAAGATTATTTTACATGAATGAAAAGGCTTCTAAAAGCAGTCGGAAACTACTCTATTACAGTTGCTGCTGCGCAGCCTGGTGCTGGCCAAATGCCAGTTCTCTCATCTTCATCTCCTCCTTCACCAGTTTAAGCACCTGGTGTGGTTGTAGCGATTGATTTTGAAAAATTCTTCTGTTCCTCTCTTTCCAAAGGTTCCACAGCGTGTAAACTATAACAGCTGCTACCTCTTTCTTTTCCTTCTTCCTAAATTTCGACATGACATCATTCCACCACTGTTTCAGGTCTTGACTCTGATCCCCCGTCATGTAGATGTCGTTTTTCCTCCACCTGCTAACCTCCAGCCATACTTGCTTTGCATAGGTGCATTTCAAGGAGATGTGGTCAGCCGTTTCATCTGTTTGATCACAGAAAGGGCAGTTTACATTGCAAGGGCAATTTCTCTTGAGCAGCTTATCTGCCGTGAGGATCCTGTTTTGTAAGGCCAGCCAAACATGAAATTTCTGCTTTCCTTCTGCTTTCGCCTTCCAAAGGCCCTCTGTTTCCTTCCATTAGTTCCTTTTCCTTGACTGATCTGTTCGGAGGTTAGCCGTTGGTAGCTGTGGATATATTAGTTCCAGAGGGAAAATGTTTGGGTGCTGGTGGTAGATTCCTGCGGAGGCATGGCGGACAAGCAAGATGTTGAGTAGCAGCTAGTCAGCTACGAAATACTGGACACCGGCGGTAGATTTCTCCAGGGGACAGGGCGATCAGTGAAAAATTGAGCATGAGTAGGAGATATGGTTGAGACGCATTTTGCCGTTCTAGTTTGATTGATGTCGGTGTGTTATTGTGTTTCATGAGTAGGAGATTTGCTCTGAGTATGTACGAAATACGATGGAGGTTCTTATAGGGCTGCTTAAGCAAAACAAAAAAAGGGTTTATTTTTAGCACTAAGTGGAGTGCTCACGAGGGAAAAGATGCTTTTAAGTTAGCACGTAGTGCTTAAGGTGTTAAGAAAGGTGGTTAGCCCTATGCATTGTACATGCCATGAGTGTCCGGAATGTCTCGGCATTTTTCTCGCTCCCCAATTAGCATGACTACACAGCCTGAATAGGTTGATGCGATTGTGACAGAGCAATTGATTGATAGTTGAGTAAACTGAAGCGATTTGTGGACTTTGAATTTGTTGCTGATGCGATCTTTCACTGGATCAGTGTGGTTTATCCAGCTTCTTGCAATGTGCTGAACTCAAATATTTTGTTCGACGAGGGGAATTTTACTGTGACATTCCCCTTGTAAAAACACCTTGAAAATATCGTGGGAAGCTTCTACCATGTTTGCTTACGGACTCTTGTTATTTTCTCTTATGTTTTTTTTCTGAGCTTTTGTCCCTTTTGTTCCACAAAGATACTAATGCACGGGCTAATTTGTCACAGAGAGGTGCATGTTTGGTATCTTTTGCCTGATGAGATGAATGATGCCTCCCAACTGAAGATGTACATGGAGCTCCTTTCCCCTTCTGAAAGGAGGAATGCTTTGTCAATGAACGGTGAAAAGTTGCAGAAAGGAGCTATGCTGTCCCGTGTGTTGGTGCGGACCACCCTCTGGAGATGTATGAATCCATCCTCTTTCTGCTGAACCTTATGGTGGTCAATGTTGCATTTCATTTAATCTTCGTTCCTTGTACAACCATCTAGTAAATTTAGTTATTCACTCTTGTTGTTGGGGTTTCCTATAGTGTTAAACAAACTAAAGATATTAGATTAATGTATATTGGTTAAAACCAACAGCATATAAAAGTTTGTCCCTAGTAGTGGTTTAGCCCTTTGTGCAATACTTATTGGACTTTATAGTTGTAATTTGTTAAACCTGCAATTGTTCATTATTACCTGGAAAACTAGATCTCTTTGGAAAGTGATAATGAACATTGTTACGAAGGGATTGGGCTGCTTCATGCTTTAGATGCATGCAATTATTCCTGTGTGTTTTGCTTCTATACAAGCAAATACCTTTCATTTGCGTACTTATCTGTATGTGCATACATATGTCATGACTATGAGAAACATGTTGAGATTCTTTTATTTGATCATCAAAAAATATGGGGCATACTAGTTATATTTTATTTTTGATGGTTTGCATCTCATTCATATGCCAACTTTCAAGAAAAATGTAACATTTATCATAGAATAGAGAATGAGCATTCAACCTGCCTCATCAATGTTTTGGGCATGTTTCATAGTATATTTTGGTACTTTATTATGAATAATATGTTCTTGTTTCCTTGTTTTGTTCGATATAGTGCTGAACATATTTCCGTGCGATTATTGATATGTTTGCTCTTATTTGTTTGGACTAGACTAGATACAGAGTGCAAAATTGATCCAAGATCGTTTGAGTATAAGAAAAACAAGTTTGGCAAACCTGAGGTAAGATGTTACAAGTTAAGTTTTGGAATATTACCTTTCTCTGCAGTTAAAAGCTGTATTATGTCTTTTTGTTGCTATCTTTTATCAGATATTGTGGCAATCAGATGATGTCAGGATGAAATGGCCTTTGTATTTCAATATTTCACACACATCTTCTTTGATTGCCTGTTGTATAACCATGGGTACTCCTGTATGTTCATGTTCACTGTTAGCTATCAAAGTGAGACAGAATTGTCCATAGTTAAAGTTGCCATGGAACTTATTTATTGGTGTTGCTTGTATCTCTGCTATCTTAGATTGGCATTGACATTGAAGAGAAGAAAAGGAAAACTGCCAAGAGTATTTTATCTCTCGCTAGGCGTTATTTCACCCCTCCTGAAGTTGACTATCTATCTAAAATTCCGGACCCTGAAGCTCAACAAAAGGAATTCATAAAACTATGGACTCTCAAAGTTAGTTCTGTGCCCTAATTAACATCTCTTTTTCATGCTATTAATTGTTTTTTTTTTGTCTTTACCATTCTTTAGAACATTGATCTGTAAATGTTTTCTTCTGGTGCAAAGCTATAGACTCTTAACTGAATCAGTCACCTACCACTTGAATCACGCTCTAACTAAGTTGTCCTTTGCTGAAGAAACGCAAGTATTCAATATGATGATATTTTTGTGGTAAATTATGAAACGTTGATGTGAGCTTTTGAATGAGGTTTGGATGGATCTGATTCAAGGAGATGTGAGGATAACTCCTGCACAGATAAAGAAATCATTTATCAAGAACCTGTAACCTCCTCACTCGCCTTTAATCTGATTCATTTAAATCTTATCTGATTTCTTGGTCACGTTTCCCTTATATAGCTGAGACGGACAATAAATGATTTTGTGAAATGATATTGCTTACATGGACTATCCGTTTATCTAATATATTGTTTTCTTACGTTGTAGGAAGCGTACGTAAAGGCCCTTGGAAGAGGATTTTCAGGTGCTCCTTTCAATAAGTTTTCAATCATGTTGACAGAAAAAAACGGAATTCAAATTTCTGTGGTATGCGTTTTTCCTTATTTTTCGTTCTTTTCATCTTCAATATGTGCCACATGTGTTGAGGCTCTCCTAAACTATGTTATTGGCGTAATCTTTCCTGTTAACGAAAAATTGCGAACATATTTTTTGGGGCTCCCAGGAGACACTTCCCATAATAGGCACTGGCAATTAGGGCAAGTTATAGTGGGGACAACAGCCAAGCCCCAAATTGTTACAATGGAGTGAGTTTCTAGTCGGTTGAGGTGCTTCTCAAAGTGTCCCATAGACAGTTTTCCTTCTGCATCATCCAATTTATATTGCGTGACTTCCAAAGTTTGAGATAGATCGGAGTAGAATAGAATTGTCAAGTAAATCCATATTAATGCATTTGGCCCAAAGGTGTTAGTCAACATTTAAGATAGGAGCTTTTCTATGGTGTTTGGAATTTTCTATGGTGTTTGGAAGGAACCTCCGGTTCCTCTTCCATGGATAATTGTCAGCCGTTGATCTAGCATGACTTGCTAAACAGCCCAATTAACATAAAACGTGGGTAGTTGAGTAATTTTGAACGACCGTCTCCTCTACCCCTGAAATAGAAATCGAGGAATCTCGCCCCCCATCAATTTCCCCGCCGTAGTCAAACTGTTGCGGCGCCGTCATCGCCCACGCTCGCAAGCGCTGCTGTTCCTGTGCCGCCGTCGAACGGTCACCGCGCGGTCGTCGCCCACCCTGTTTTTTGCCGCCGCAACGAACGGTTGCCGCGCCGTCGTCGACCATGGTCGCATACGCTGCTATCGCGCCGCCGCCGTTAAGTCCATCCGCCTTCATCTAGAGAGTGCTCGTCGTCCCCGACAAACCCACTGTCGCTACACCGTGCGCCGTCGTCGCCAGCGGCATCCATCGACGCAACATGCTGAAACATTTCACGATTACACGCTGGCTTGTACAGCTAAGTTAGGACCTGGAGCACGGCAGGGGCAAGAACAAGAACTTCACTTTTCAGTAATGACCTTTCTTGCACACGGGTGGCAAGATCCAAGCCCCCAACCGCGATGATATCTCTGGAATCACATTTGCCTCTCAATTAAACGAACTATTCAGTAACCTTTTGTGTTAGTGTAAACTAGGACCAGAAGAGATTACCAATCTAAAGTCACTGACTGCCTGCAACAAACTGATCTTGTGTGTGCACTTCACAGAAGAAGAAAATACGGGTTGATAGTTTGCTTTACAGAATGGCAATGAGACAACCATGGCGAAGAAATAAGCAAAGCTAGGCGCTAAGAATTAGTAACAGGAATCGTTTCAATCTCATCAGTAGTAATCAGGAGAGCACAACAATGATACGGGCGGCATGTCTGCGAGGAGCTGTAGGACGAACATGCCCATCCGGCGTCCGTAGTCCGTAGACAGTAGCGTTGGACCACCGAACTGCTGTTCCGTCTGCCCATCACGGCGGTGACGAGGGACCGGCGTGCACTCGCCCCACTCCATCCTCATCCCTCACATGGCGCAGAACAAAAGGCCGATGATGGGGGTGTTGCGCGGCTCCTTCTGGCTTCTTCAGAACGGCAAGCGAAAGGCAACGGAGGCGGCGCGCGTTGGAAGCCGCGGCGGCAGCACCGGAGTCCCGCAAGAGGGAGGCAGCAGCCAGCGAAAAGTTCTAAACTGCCTCCAGCACCGCCTACCTATTGACATAGAGAAAGACTAATTTGCCCTTTATCAATTTAAAAAAAAAAGAAAAATAATTAGTACCGGGCCCACGTTATTTGGTACCGGTCCACAACTTATGGTTCCTTTTAATAGGTTCCTCCCTATTTATAACCGTTAGATCTGACCAAACGAACGGCTACTATTAATTCCAAACACCATAGAATTCCTCGATAGATAGGTGGGGACTAGAATGATATTGGCAAATGAATCTATATTAATTGCATTTGGCCCAAAGGGATTTTAAACGAACCTGTGTGCATTTATAGAACTGATTTATCTGGGACTGATTTTCATGAAATTCTTCCACAGATGCAACTCAACAAGTAATATTGTTGTAACTTGGGAAGCACCTATTCTGATAAGGCCTTTTCTTTTCCCACTGTGACCTGCCAGGTACCAAAAGTATTCCAGGATTCCAACTCTAGTTGTGACAGTTTGTCCGAGAATTGGCAGTTTGCACTTGCAGAGCTAAACAATTCCCATTACATGGCAGCATGTATAGAGGATGACGCAAGAACTTCAGGTTTGCACTTTGTGTATTTCAGCTTGTGGGCAGCATTTTTTTTTTTGGGCCTTGTTCTTTCAGTAATTCATTGCTGGTGCATGTTGCAGGTTCTGGAAATGGCCAACTGCCGCCAGGATTGAAAATTTGGAAGACCATTCCATTCGTAGAAGATACACTAGTTTCTGGAACCAAAGCTGTTAAACTTATCTGTTGATGAGCATCTGACTTCCTGGCAGGATTTGATATTGGTCATATGGTTTCACCAGATGACAATATGACACAATGATTTGTAGCTTCACATAAATCAATCTTCTTTTTACACGAGAGAATCTGAACAATGGTTCATCAACGACACCAACTTTTCTTCAGACAAAACCTTCACACTCTTCAGGCTGTCTGTGTCTCAGTCTGCTGTCGTCGCGTCCACCGCTGGCGCGATAGCTCCAGACGTTGATGCCGCCTTTTCCCGGCGAAACCTCTGGAAGTCGGCGACGAGGCCGACGTCCACGTCCCGCTTCATCTTCTCCGCCAGCCTCGACAGCACCTGCACCAACCGTCCGCACCTCAGAATAAAGGGGAAACAAGAACACGGTGCACGCGGCGAGGGAACTTTGCGCGAAGCTGGCCTCACCGACTCGGCGACGCCTCGCAGGACAGTCTCCGGCACGAGGCGCAGGGCCGGCGGCAGGACGCAGGTGATGGCGATCTCGAGTTGGCCCTTCATCCGGCTCGCGCGGCGGCCGCGGCTCCGGTCCGCGTACAGCGACCCGCGCACGCCGAGGTCGAAGCTCGCCGGCGCGTACCCGCTGTCCAGGCCACTCAGCTCCCACTCCGTCTGCACAAACAAGGATCCGGTCACCACTCGAAACCGCTCTCGGCGCAGGAAAGAAACTGTCGAGCTCATCAAGCATGATTAAATTACGCACGATTCGGAGGTCGAGGCCGGCGCCGCGGTGGCGCAGCTGCATGACGACGACGGGGCGCACGGTGAGGAGGAGGAACTGCAGCGGCAGCATCTGGATCCGCCACTCCCCCTGCGGAATTCACCCAATTATTCAGAGACACATAAGAATCGGTTCGCGGTTCCAGTGAACTGAAGAAACGGAGCGCGAGGTGGGTTAGTGGGTACATCGCTGAGCCGCTCGCTCCGGCTCTCGTCGGGGAACATGGCGCGGAACACGCGGGGGCGGTCCTGGAGGTACTCGTCGAAGGAGACCTGCACGCCACACGTTACTGAACTGAAGCCGTCCCGTCCCGTCGCATCAAATCCATGGCGGAGATGTTGGTGACAGGCGAGATAGCTCTGCTTACCCCGGGCGGCTCGTAGAGGGGCACGTCGGTGGAGATGCTCGCAGTGTAGGTCACCGCGTCCGGCGAGGACGACGACGGCCGCACCTCGGCCGCGCCGGCCCTGGCCGCCACGCCGCGGCGCGGCTGCGGCGGCGGCAGCTGTCTCCCTGTCCACGCTAGTCTCGCCGCGCCACTACTACCAGCTCTGACCCCCGCGGGTCGACGGCTAGTGCCGCGACCGGCTCGCGCCGACAGCGGCCACGGCAGGTGGCCGCGCGCGGCGGTGGCCATGGCCGCCGGCCGTACCGCCGCCGCTCGAGCTATAGCTGGCTGGCGCGCAGAAGCAGAGCTCGGAGGCGACTGGAGTCAGCACAGCAGTAATGGTCGCGGCCGCGTGCCCGGCCCTCCTCTCGTTTCGACCATGTGATGGGTGGGTAGCGACACGCCGTGGCCGAGCAACGCTGGCCTCACATGAGTTGAAGCGAGCCGGAGCCTTGGATCACCGGCAGCAGCCGAGCCGGCTATCCAGCGCTTCCCCGAATCCAACCGGCCACTACAACGTGTCGCGTCTCGGTCGCGCACCTTTTCTGTTCGTCATTTTGGCGTGCCTGGCTTGGCTTGGAGCCAGATAGGACGACGGAGACCGGATGTCCATGTCCCCTTTTTTATGGTGGTGACGCTGACGAGTACAACGAAATTTACAGGGGTTCCGTAACGCGTAACGTGAAAGCTCATCGTGCGACTGAGACCGGCCCTTGGAACTTTTCCCTAAAAGTTTCAGATATGCGAGTGAGACCGGCCCTTGGAACTCCTCCATTTTTAAATTATTGATACTGTTGATTTTTTAAATTACGTTTGACTATTTATTTTATTTAAAATATCATTTAAATATGCAAAATTATGAATTATATTTTATTTTTATTTAATGATAAAATAAATCATAATAAAATATATAATTATTTTTAAAGTATTTTGAATAAGACGAATAATCAAACATAACTTAAAAAGTCAACGACGACAACAATTTTATAACTGAGGGAGTAATTGTCATGACTCATGTCTTATTTTCAACCGCCATCGAAGCTCAAATCCATATATCACTCCTGCCGTATCCACTCTTTGTGCGAGTTGGCAAAACTAAATAAAAAAGTGTATGCGTCTAATATTCAACGGAAGTTTTGTGTAGCAACATGTTTTAGCGGTATAGATAAAAGATTTACCGCCTCCCTCCCTGGAGGTATCCACCGAGTAGCACGCAAGCAATACTTGTTCTAGCAACACTATCGCCGTATTGTACATAAATTTGGGTACATAAAGATAACCCTTCCGTTATAAGTTCTCATTAGATTTTACGAACGCATCAAAGTGGATAATTATTATGAACGTAAAATGTCTGTCAAAGCGAGAGAGTTCACAAAAACATTCAAAATTTGGAATCCTTAAATCGCTCAACCGTACAAATTAATTAAATATATATGATATGGCCATGCCTATCATATACAGAGTTTTGATGGTAAAAAATGGAAGGAGCTCATTTTTCCCAGTTGCCAAAATACTTTCGAGTGAGGATTGCAGCGGTACGTTGTCTATCTTGAATCCAAAACATTTCTTACGGTCAAACATGACCTTAGTTCAGTTCAAAGAAAAATGTTGGTGTGACACAATCCAATAACTCTTGTCTAGAATAATGTTGCCAGATGAAATCATCATGTAATCTCTCTAATTTTAAGACATGTGAATGTACATGATAAGGTGCTATATAGATAAAAGCACAAAGTTAAATCCATCGAAGGATCTAATGCGGGGTACATAAGATGAGCAATCACATAATAATAGATATATAAATTAGCAAGCACATGCATCAATTCACTACTTGCGCAGGAAATTAGAGCAGATATGACATAAGTTGGACGGTACTACTTGCACGCATGCAATTTTTTTTTTTTGCACAAATCAATTCACATAATATATTTTTTTTTTACACGCAGGCAAATAGATAACGGCAACCGAGTTTCAGCCAGATTACATAAAGAGAGAGATTTCTTGATAGAGTAGACAGCTCGCTCGATTGTAGAACTCAGATCGGACAGACTTCACTAAAACGAAGGTTGGGGAATTATTGAGGAAGTAGTCCGGCGGGCGGGAAGCCGACGAGGACGCCCTTTTCTTCGTACTCCTTGATACTGGCAGCCGCATGATCCTTGAACTCCTTGACTTTCCTGAGCACGAACTCGTTCAATTCCCTGGCCGCTTCGGCGCCGTACGGGTAGTAGGGGATCAGATCCTCCGTGAGGTAGAGGCGTGAGTAAATCCTCCCCCAGGACCGACTTGTACCAGGCGACCTGCTCCTCCGTTGTCCGCTTGATAAAAGCCGCCCGATCCTCAGCAGCGACGACCTCCATCGACTTCTCCTGCTCCTTCGCCATGTCGAGCTCCTTACTTACTGTTATACAGCCGAGAGGGAAGTGGATCGATGGATGTGGTGTGGCCGGCGAACTTGTGATGATCGGAGAGGTCTCTGCACGGTCATGTATATACCCTGGTTATGCGCCGTCCGCACTAACCGCCTCTTGAACCGCCTCCGAGCTGAGGATATGGCGGTGGTTTCCGATCCCGACTGCCGCACAAATCTGGCTGCCCGTGGAAATCGGCACTCCTACGTACCGGGGGGCATCGGAGACGAATTCGAAGAGTCCTCAGCAAACAAATAATGGGCCTACAAGGTCTACAATGAGATCAGGTTCATTGTGACTCCCCCCAGCAACTAATTTTTTTTGATATATTATTCTGACTCGGATACAAATTTGCTAATCTAACTGTTTATATGTTCGAAGGTGTAATCTCTCCTATTCATATTTAGCACACCCTCTGGCGACCGCGGCCGACCAAACCACAAGAGCTTCCTAACCCTCGTCTCCATATACCTTTTCTTTTTTTGTTGCTGACAGTTTGTCTGGTTTACTGTCAAAAAGTGAAAGCGAATGTGTTTTTTAAACTACTATAAACTAATAAAGCACTACTACCTCCATTTGACAATTGATGTTGCTTCGGACAAACAAATGCACTAAAAATGACATGAGCTTCCATGTCCGAACGTCATCATTAAAAAAATGGAGGGAGTAGTTCCTATGAACCATTACCTAAAATCGTGGAATCACGCCTGTGATTGTGACACTAATACGAACGGGTGACGTGTACTACCGATTGTTTGGTATGAAAGGTTTTGTCACCTCGAATCGATTTTTTTTAATCCCTCGATCTTCCTACCCTCCTGTAGCACCCAACCCCTTGATATTACGCGCCCGCTATACCCACCTTCATCGCGATTGCTTTCGTTCCTTGAATCACGCTTTTGTTCTTGTGGAATGGGGAATTTTCTGGCTAGTCACTTACCAGCACCCCCTCACTCTTTTCCTCTTGTATTCCACACATTCATACATAGGTCCTTTACGTTTTCTATATTTACATCAACATGCTTATTGATTCCCTTTCTTTCCATATCGAGCTAGATTGATTTGCTTCCTCGCAGGAGGAGGCCAAGTGCTCCAGATCGCCCCGGGGGGGGGGGGGGGGGGGGGGGGGGCTAGCGGAGAAGGGACGGGAAGTTGACAAGGTCGACTCCCGACAACGAAGAGGGCGGGGGTCGCCACCGGGAGGCAACATGCTATTTTTAGCAACCACAATCCTGAACCGTTAGCCGTGGTCCCCCTTTCTAGAATAATTTTGCCAGATGAAATCATCATATAGGGTCAGTTTGGATACCTTGCCATGTCCTTGCCTCTCTTTGCCTGGCAAGGCTAGTTGTTTGGTTGTCACAAAAATAATTGCTTTGCCCAGCAGGTTTGCCTCCAGAATCCAGGATTTCCTTGCCAGAACCGGAGAGCAAATTTGGCTCTCCTGCGCCAGCAAGGATGCTGGCTGTGTGCTGGCGCTACTACCAAAGCAAGCAAGGTGTTGTCTGCTGGCTCTACCAAACGGGCGGACCATTTTTTGCTTTTGCATCTCCTTGCACGGCAAAGCGAGCTAGCAAGGCAAGGCTAGCACAGGCAAAAGATCCAAACTGACCCATAATCTCTCTATTTTTTTTAAAGTCAATCTCTCTAATTTTAAGACATGCGAATATATACATGATAAGGCACTATAAAGATAAATGCACAAAGTCAAATCCAAGGAAGGATCTAATGCGGGGTACCTAAGATGAGCAAGCACATAATAATAGATATAGATTAGCAAGTGAGAGGACACGGTAGATGAGCATGTCCACAGACCACAATATAGAATATAGATAAGCAAGCACAGGCATGAGTTCACTACTTGCGCAGGAAATTAGAGCACATATGACATAAGTTGGACAGTACTACTTGCAAGCATGCAATTAAACAGATAACGGCAGCAGGGTTTCAGCCAGATTACATAAAGACAGAGATTCCTTGACAGAGTAGATAGCCAGCTTGATTATTGTAGAGATAATCAGATCGGACCGACTTCTAGCCTGCCACTGAAACGAAGGTTTGGGAATTACTTTCGAAGTAGCCCGGGGGGCGGGAAGCCGGCGAGGAAGCCCTTTTCTTCGTACTCCTTGATACAGAGAGCAGCATGATCCTTGAAATCCTGGACTAACTTGCGCGCGGAGTCGTTCAGTTCCCTGGCCTCTTCGGCGCCGAACGGGTAGTAGGGGATCATCTCCTCCGTGATGTAGATCCTCGAGTAATCCTGCTCCAGGACCTTCCTGTAGAAGGCGACCTGCTTCTCCGTCACCCGCTTGATGAACGCCGCGTCATCCTCCTCAGCGACGACCTCCACCGCCCCCCGATTCGTTGACTTCTCCTGATCCTTCGCCATCATGGATCGATGGATGTGGCACAGCAAACTTGTGATGATCATTGATCGGGGAGGTCCCTGCCTGGTTATATAACAGTCGACACTAACCGCCTCCGTCCGAGCCGACGATGTGGCGGGTAATTTCCGGTCCCGACTGCCGCACAAACCCAGCAGGCCGTGGTAATCGGCCCTTTTACATATATTGGGCATCAGAGACGAGTTACGATAATGGACCTAAATGAGACCAGAAATGAGGCCTACAACGATAATAGCCGTCAAATCTGAACAAACCGGGCCGCACGCCAGTTCGCTCGGAATCCTCTCCGCACGAGGCAGAGCGCGCGCACGTGCTCCCCCTCCCCCCTCCTCACCCCCGCCCTTCCGGCGGCGGCCGTGCTCCCGCCGCGAGCCAGACCAGAGAGAATGCGCGGCCGCCACCTCCTAAACCCGGTCCCCTTCCTCCTCCTCACCCCTAAACCCCCCTCCCGCGCCCTTGCCTTCCGGGCCCGCGCGCCCGCCCCGGCGGCGCCGCGCCGCGCGGCGCCCTTGGCCGAGCCCGACGTCGGCATCTCCCGCTTCGCGTCCCCCACCCCGGGCTTCCGCGGCGCGCTCAAGCAGCGTTACTCCGACTTCATCGTCCACGAGGTCACCCGCGACGGCGCCCTCGTCCGCCTCACCTCCTTCGATCTCCCCGACGACGGCGAGGTCTACTTCCCCCAATCCTCCCTCCCCTCCTGTCCTGCTCCCTCCCGTGCCGTAGGATTCCGCGGCAGCTCTGACATCGTTTCAGCTGGCATTGCAGAGTGGAGATAATGCGGAGGAAGGCGCCGCCGACGCGGACCACTCGCGGGCGCTGGAGTCGTTCCGGCTGCTCTGCGGCGACGCGGATTGCGACGCGCTGAGGGCGTTACTGGAGACGGTCTCGGAGGGAGGCGATGGGGATATCTCTCCGATCATCCTCTCCGCTGACTCCGATAAGGCTCACCGCTCGGTGCGTTTGATTATCACTTTCACCATTTCGTTTGTTTCCTGGATGATTAGCGATTATCTGTTCTGCATTGTGTTAGGAAGTGCACGACTTCTTCAAGAGGAACTTCAAGTTTCTGATCACGGATACAGTTGATCACAGCGATGGGGTTCAGAAGTGCATTAGAGTGCGGCTGGGGTCAGGGCCACGCGGTGGGAGGGGGAGGAACAGAAAGGAAATGGACGATTCGGGTTGGAGAGATGATAGGCCCTTTGATAGTAGAGGCTCTACAACCTGGCCTTATCACCTGGGAAAGTTTCTAAGGTGATGGCATTTCTATTTAAGCATTCACAGGTGTTTCCAGTGAATTTCATTGTATGACCTGTTTACATCAGAAGCATTGGCATGCCCATTTGATTTACAGTCATATAATTCGTTTCATGTATTTGCTAATAAGCAACACAATCAATATTGGCAGGTTTCACCTATACAAGGAGAACAAGGACACACAAGAGGCATTAGGAGTTATAGGAAAGATGCTAGGGGTTCAGGTAGTTATATTCTTACCCTCTTTATAATCAAATCACTTTGCAACTTGCCTCTTTTGAGTTGCTGAGTCATCATCTCTTTTGCTGATTGATTTGTGACCTTTTCACAGCCCAGATCATTTGGGTTTGCAGGAACAAAGGATAAACGTGCTGTTACAACCCAACAGGTGTGCTCTTACTTTATAAACTGGTGCCTGATGTAAAGCTCATTTACACGACATTCAAAAAAAAGCTCATTTACACCCTGAGTTGTTGCATTGGTTTGGACGATCATGGTCACCAGAGCCTGATCTGGACACGGAAGTATCCAAATGAACTTAATCAGCAGAAAGGCTGATAACATTAGTAGTGCAGCCAAAAGAAGGAAACATTCTATAGTTTCATATGAAGCAATGTTGCATATATACTTCACAGCGAGTAAGCAGATTCCCTGTCTTTTGATCAGGTGACGCTTTTCAAGGTACATGCCAATAGGTTGGCCGCTCTTAATAGCAAACTCGCAGGTATCAGAGTTGGAGACTTTAGGTAACGGGTCAAACTTATGAATCACGAGCTTCTTCATTGACTGGAAGCACTGACAACTTACTAACTGCTAATCATTTCTCTAGTTATGTACAGGAGGGTCTTGTTCTTGGTCAGCTCAGAGGGAATCGATTTGCAATTACTTTGAGGTGGGTATACTCCTTGCCATGGACACTGTCATGCTGGCGGTATGGCAATTGACAACTATGGCCTTAATGAATTTGTTTGTCCTTCGCCAAAGTTTATGCTGCACATGGACTGTTCGATTGTCAAAGTCAAACATGTCACTAAACAATTTTTCTAATGCGGAGCTCTGCTATCCCATAACTTATCATCGTAATCAAAATGATATGCTTGTTGAATATACTTTTAAATAATGTTTTAGCTAAGGAATTAAAAATTTTGGCCATCAATTTGTCGAGTGATACTAGTTCACACACTTATGTCATGGCTTTTTTACCTTGTAATTAAATAGTGAATGAAGAAATTAATGCCTCCCATTTTATTATTTTCTTTCTAGGAATGTTGTTGCAGAATCGGATGATGTCATAAAGGCGGCTGTTGATAGTCTGAACAAAAATGGATTCATCAATTACTATGGTTTACAGGTATGAGAAACATAGTTATTCTGTTCTTCCTTGTGTCGAGTTCAAATTTTCTCTGTTATTTTGTAATAATGGTAAAAGATGTGTAATCCATCATTTTCTATTATTCTTTCTTTAACACATTTTTTGTCTGTTATCTTGCAACTCATAATTTGTTGCATTCGTTGTGTTTGGTAGCGCTTTGGTAGCGG
The DNA here is from genome assembly GCA_007726485.1 of Eragrostis curvula. Classification (NCBI taxonomy): domain Eukaryota; kingdom Viridiplantae; phylum Streptophyta; class Magnoliopsida; order Poales; family Poaceae; genus Eragrostis; species Eragrostis curvula. Next base: position 5,284,799 of record CM017442.1, read on the forward strand.
TTCAGTACCTACTCACCTTGTTGGTGCTTCTTTACTTAGAGGAGAGTGGAGACATGCTGTTCACTTGATTCTCGGTAGAAAGGTAGCTACTCATTTCCCTTATTATAAATAATAACTAAATTTATATTAAATGTGAAGATGTCTAACTCAATTTTACTTCAAAGAATTTAATCCAGTAATGATGTGCAGGAACATTATAGAGGACATGGCCATATAGATGCAGCACTTAGGGGAATTCCTCGTCATTTCATAGTGGAGAGAGCTATTGTAGGTTTATTCTTTTTCCAGACCTACATGCAACTACACGCGAATAAACTCATATACCTTTTCCTTCCTGGCACATTTATTGCGTATTTCTGGGATGCATGGGGTTTGGTTCTAGACTCTTGGTGCTTCTGGACTCCACTAATAGAACGATGTATGTTTCCTACCTGCCACAAGTACATTCCATAGCGGAGAGAGCTATTGTAGGTTCACTTATTCTTGTTCCAGACCTGCATGCAACAACATACGAATAAATTCATTTTGCTCCAAACTAGGAGGCTGGGAGAGGTAAATCAGGCTGTAATTCATTCAGAGTGTTCAGATTTGCTCCACCATTTGTAAACCTGGTAGGCATATGCGTTAAACTATAGAATAAAGTTTAGAAAAATGTGTTTATGGTGTTTTTAGTCTTGCGACAACTTCGCGTACATGGTTTCAGAAACTACACATATTTTGCATACTTTATCACGAAACTGCACGATTAGGTGTACACTGCCATTGTGATAAAACAAACAAAATGTGTGTTATGCTGTGATAAAACCATAAAATATACAAAGTACAAAAATATACATAGTATGTTTAGTTTTGTGTTACGTACTTACGTGTAGTTCTAAGAAATATGTGAGAAAAAGTATGTTTAGGCAGCTCTAAGCACTAGGCACATCATGCAGACAGTCCAATGCCCATTACTTCAAAACATTGGATGGCACATATTTATATATGTTCCATGCTCAAGAATGTTATGGTGGTGCCATGTAATATGGGAAAGTTACCAATTTATATTGTAATAGCTTGAATTTTGCACATGTTCCAAATATTTTACATTCTTATTGGCATGTTATCGATCATATTCAAAGCGTGTAACTGTGGGGCCTTTAGAATTGTGCTTTCTTTCATCCCAGCTTCAGCGCTTAAAGAAGTTCCCTGGCAACTATTTACAAGCACTGATGGCTATACCTCGAACATTGAGACTGATGTATGTTGGTATCATAACTTTGCTCTAGAGTCTAGACTTTATTTTTTTACTGCTAATTAATTGGTTAGAATGTTCTATTGTCTTTAAGAAATAATATGCAAAGTCTTTTGTTGGAGTAGATTGATGCATTGTTTCGTATATACCGTGCACTTACTCAAATACAACCATGCTATGCAGGTATGTACATAGTTACCAGAGCTACCTGTGGAACCATGCCGCTAGTCTGAGAGTTGAAAAGTATGGTAAGTATACTAGTGCATGAAATCCTGCTGCAGTAGTTCAGGTTGTTGTTTTAAAGCTAAGCTTTGGCTTTCCAGAGACTAGTATATTCTCTTGTTCTGTATGTGCTAATAGCTGAACTCACAGGTATTTCACGAGTTGTAGAAGGTGACTTGGTTTACAAGAAGGGGTGCCCTCTTGGAGAAGTAACTGCGACCGATACCTTAGTTGATGATGATGGCCATTCCAATTCACCTGAAGTGGAGATATCATGTGAAACGCTTCCTGAAGAAGTGATCCAGTCTGTGAAGGTTTTACAGACAAAACATTATAGTCCTATACAGATAAATTTTTGTATAGCACTGCTTTAATGGAATTCTCAATCATACATTTATCTTGTAGGTAGTTGATTCTGAAGATGTATTGAAGGAAGTCTACAGTTTTGAGGATGTTGTCCTCCCTTTGCCTGGGTGAGGAGCCATTGCTGTATGCTGCCACACAATCATACATATGGGATTCGAGATAATGGTTACCTTTTCCATTTGCAGTTCAGAAACATTGCTTCCTGGGAATGAAATTGCCGGGATTTACCTTGAAATAGCCAAAAAGGTAATGATTTTTTCTGTCATGATTTTTGTAGTTATTTCAGAGGTTTATTGAAGGAATGTTTTAGATTGATGAAGATATTGTAAAAGCATATTAGGCTTTTTATGCCCTGAAAAGAAATTTGCATAAAAAAAAGGTTTGGGTGTCTACACATTTGTTATCGAAGTTATGCTATATCAATAATTTCTTCTCTATTGATTACCATAATGCTTATATCAATTTTGTGACCCAGGATGGCATTAGCCTGATAGAGAGCGTCCATGGTGTCCAGTAAGTCACTCTGTCCCAAAATGTTATTAACTACTTATTTGAACAGCATGAGCCGCCTGTGATCGTACAGTGCCATCAGGGAGGAATTGGGATAAACATAATGGAAAATGGGGAACTTAAATATGACTTTTATCCATGCAAATTGCATACAACATTTCTGGTTTCTTACGCAAATATACATTTAGGTCAGCGGACCAAGTTCTTATCTTTCACACATTTTCTTGGTTGTCATTTGTTAGGGACTTCTCGATTACAAGCATGAAAGGAGGTTACCGTCGGGTACTTGAAAGACCTGTTGATTTTGAATGGTATGAACAATGGAAACTAATTGTACCGCTCTGTTCAATGAATTGATTTGAGTCTTGCATTTTGATTGTTTAAGTTTCCTTGAAATTTTAGTTTGCTTATTTTATTTTGAGTTTTGATGAACAATTCAAGCTATATGTATACGTACTCATGTTGGATATTTGTGGTATTCAATTAAATTGATTTTCTTAATGAATGCAGGGACCTAATGGCTTACACAGATGACAATGTTTCTTTAGTAAAAACTGATTTAGATGTTCTATCCAAGATCCAACCGTCAGAAGCAAATGAGCTGTTATCTGATGGGACTTGCAGTTATCCATCGGGCGATTCTCGATGGGAAGCTTCATTGGACGCATCTGGACCAACCACTGAAGCTAGCTCAGTAGAAACCAAACCTATTGGCGTCCCTGATCTGTTACCAGAGAAGTTGGCTGTAAAATTAGAATTTACGCTACCAGCATCATCTTATGCTACAATGGCCATCAGGGAGTTGACAAAGACTTCAACTTCGGTAATTCCCTGATCATTACCTTTATATGGATTTCAATATACTTAAGTTGTCTTGGCTACTCCTTTACTGAATCTTTTGGTTCCCGAATCATACCATTGGGGCTACCAAGGTCACATGATTTTTTCAGTGCATCTTATGCAACGCATCTCTTCTGATGGATTTTCGCTAAACCATTCATTTCTTCAGATTGAACTCCAAATGCTTGAACATCCTTCACCACTCTTTCTTGTACATGTTGCTCATAATGTCGTTTTTCTTTTGCTGCGAACAGGTTGCTTGCCAGAAAACATTGAACTGCTGAACCAGTGAAACTTGTTGTGGCATGCATTCTTCTTGACAGCTGATCTCTATTTTAACAACTCACGACGTATGCTTAACGTGTATGTTACTATGAATTGCCTCACTATTCAAGTAATTTGCTTTGGCCTTAAATTCACGTTATGGTTTTATGAGTTTGTTTCTGTGCTTGCAGTATGATATTCCCATTCCACATCCTGTCATGGATTTCTGAGCTTGGAGGATTCCTCCAGTTATGCATTGCTTTTGGGAGGAAGACCGCTCCGAAGGACACACCGACACGGCGGCCTCATCGACGTTGGCCCGTGGCGTCGGGTTTAAGCGCCAGGGCGCGCGACACAGCGGTTGCCACCGTGTCGTTTTGACTGCTGAACGGGAACGGCATGCAAACTACTGTATCTCCCATCGGCCTTGGCGCGTAGCACATTTGCTACCGTCAATGTGGAAACATCAGTGTCCTTGTTGTGAGGTTATTCTGCAGCCGGCGTTGCACACCGCAAAGGGCCACGGGCTGAGTGACCACTCTTTTGGCAATAATCCTTCGAACCACAATGCTTTGCTAGCTGCTCTTGCTGGAATCCTCGGTGGTACGATAGTCTTATTTGGTGAAATTCAAACTCGGCGTTTGCTCCAAAATGATTCAAAACCCTCTGCTCACTAGTGTAAATTCAAAGGTTGTTCCAAACTTTGTGAGAAAAAGTGGAATACGAAGACAAATCATCTAAGATCGAGCGATACAACTACAATGACAGAAAGTGAAACACTTTTCATCGAACTCTGGTTGCAACTTTGTCAGAAAATCGATTAAAACATCTACTCAGTGCCTACAGCATCTGTTCCTTTTCCTGTAGGAAATTTCCTAAATTTTTCTTAACCTCCCGTCTGTGTTCTCTTTATGGATGTCTAATTACGCTTGTTTAATGTCAGTGGTTTCTGACTTGACCAATAACCATTGCTTCGTGCCTTCTCCTGTTTTAATATGTACAGTATTATTATCCAGTCTGCTATTCCTTATCCCGATCAACACGGTTCTCAACGTTTCTCTCTTGTAGTACGGTCTGTGCTTATGCGATGAGCCAATATACAACCACAAGAATTATCTGGTAAACTCAGCTACCCAAGTTGTGACATGGACAGACTGTTTGATAATCCCCTCGCCAAAAAAAAAAAGACTGTTTGATAATCCTGCTTATGACCAGAGAGAAACCGAGCCAACGAATATCGGCGCTCTTGCATCCAACGATAATGACGTGTTGATAAGTATGCTGGCGTCATTAGAACAAAACAAAGATCAATATCAATATCTTTCTCGTCCTACAAAGTATCGATGTTATCATCAATGCCTCCCAAAGGACAAAAAGGAAAGAAAAAAAAAAACCCGAAAGGCCAGCGTAGAAAAAGATCGGACGAAATGCAGAGACCGGTCTCGGTGATGCCTGGAGGCCCTGGACATGCCATCTCCTTAATTCCACATTTCCATGTGCGGCACACATGGAATCATTTCGACGACGTCACTCGCCGCTGCTTTGCCGACTCGCGCCCGCTTTGGACGGCGGTGATACGCTCCCGTCCCTCTCAGCACAGAATCTGAGAGCACTCACCAGTAAGATACGCGCATGCACGAAACGTAGCGTTGCGTTGTGTCTGGCCGTCCCCGAAAAAAGCATATGCGGCTTTATTCATGCCGGATGGTGAAGTGGCAAGCAGAAAATGGCAATCGCTTTTCGGAACCGGGAAAGGGTGCTCGCCGTCGAGCACCCATGGGGTTCCTTCTTCATTGCCAAAATTCGGTCAAAAGGCCTCTTCTTGATGCCCAATTTCGTGGAGAAATCACCAGTTTTTTCGTGCGAAGCAACGAAAGGGAGCAAGCAAACTGCGTCAGCTTCGTCGAAAACTCGCCGGGTTTGGATGGTTTCGTTTCACACATTCACGTCGGGTCGCTTGCTAACCTGACCGGTGGCGCGGTGGCGGGGCCCTGCTCCGGATGGACCGCCGTGCGTGCCAGGCTGGCACACAACGACAGCTGGGTGTCGGTTAACGGGTTAAGCAGACGGGGTTAGCCCGCTTAACCCTGTGGTTAGTGAAGGATTAACCCAGCTCAGATCAGATCGCGCGCCCGCCCCGAGGCAAATAAAAGTCCGACCTCCTCCGCACCAGAATAGTTGGATTCGTAGGAGAGAGAGAAACCCTGTGCTGTGCCCGCTCGTCGTCGTCATCGTCAGATTCATTCGGACACGCGACTTCCGAGGGCGGGAGGCGGGAGGCGGGCGGGGATGAGCGGGGCGGGGGAGGACGCCGCGGCGGCGGGGCGGCGGCTCCGGCAGGGGGAGCAGTGGCGGCGGCGGCGCTGGGTCGTCGGGGAGCGGCGGGGGCGCGCGGCGCCGGTTCGACGACAAGGGGCTCGTGGCGCGCACCTCGCTGATCCTGTGGCACACGCACCAGAACGACGTCAACGCCGTGCGGAAGCTGCTCGAGGAGGACGCCGCGCTCGTCAACGCCCGCGACTACGACAGCCGCACGCCGCTCCACGTCGCCGCGCTCCACGGCTGGCACGACGTCGCCGAGTGCCTCATCGCCAACGGCGCCGACGTCAACGCCCAGGACCGCTGGCAGAACACGGTGCGCCCCCACGATCCTGTGCTAAACCTCCTCCTGCGCGCATGTCTGGTTCGAGCTTTGCGTGGTGGAAATGGAATGCGTTGTCGGTGTTTGGGGCTGGATTCGGGTTGCGATTCGGGTTGGACTCTGTCACTTTGGTGCTGATCGAAATGATCGAGATGACTCTGTCTCTGATGAATTGACTGATCCGGTGGAACACGATTGGTTACCGACATTAGTTTGCGCTTTGCAGATGGCCCTCCTGTCATCTTTTGCGTTGGGCTTGGGGTACTGTTTCTGTTCAGGCTTTGCTCCTTATCCTGCTTGATGAATTTGCAGCTCCTGCTGCGGATCATTAGGAGCTTATGCTACTTTTCGCTGTCTAATGCTTTGTTCCTGCAATGGTTGGTGATTCCATTGTTGAAGCATCATTGTTTAATATGGGTTGCTTTGATATACAATGAAAGGCTGCACAGCCATTCAGTCTCTGTTATTGCTTGGATGGTTTGGTGTCAAGTTTTGGCGTAAACTTCGTGTGGAACATTTGAATTCGGTGGAATTTCTTGTTTCTGCTTGCTGATTGGTTCTACTTTTCTGCTGTGGTCTTAGCATTTGGCTGGTTCTGTCCAAACTGTAGTATAGTGATGACGCATTTGAGTGATAACTGCTCATAATGCTAACTTTAAGTCTTTCCACAGCCACTTGCTGATGCGGAGGGCGCAAAGAGACAGGCAATGATCGAGCTGCTCAAGGAGCATGGTGGATTGACATATGTAAGTCATCGATAACTTTGGTTCGGTTTGAAAGCTTGCCTTGGCTATTGCCTTGCAGAAGTTTAGGGTTGCATAGGTTTAACCGCTAGCTCAGGGATACTAAATTTGTAAATTGAACACCAGGTATTCCAATTCCACAAGTCACTGTATGGTATGGATTTAGTGGGTGAGTCCCTATATATTGCTCTGCAGCTTTTCTTGGTGCAATGTTTCTGAATTTGTATCCAGGATACATTGTTTCAAAATTTGTCGTATTTGCATGTCCCGGTTATTTCTGGCAAAAATACTAGGTGAGTAGCGGGGCATTATGTAGCTTGGATATCATGCTGATGTATAGATGGTTTCAGTTAGATGTTGCAGAATGTATGTCTTCTGTCTTCATCGATGAAGAAAGTGTTAGGATTCACTTTCTGGAGGCCATAATACTCACTGTCTGTTCTATTAATGATTAGTGTATAGTTCTGGATTTCTCATGCACCTGTCATGCAAAAATAAATTAACTATATCTGTAGGTGGAGTAAATGCACCACTGGGCCAAGATCTTTTAAAATGCTTTAGCATCTGATTTCGTACATAAGTCATGTGATCTTTCTCATATACTTTGGATTCCTCTGCCTTTTTTTTTCTCTGTAGGGGAAAACTGGAAGCCATTTTGAACCGAAGACGATTCCACCACCGCTAACAAACAAGGCTGACTGGGAGATCAACCCACTTGAGTTGGACTTCACAAAAGCAGTTATGATCGGAAAGGTTCAAATCTTGAATCGTCTCTTGCTAGATGCAATTATTTGATTCAGCATTGGCATAGTAAACTGATTTTTGTATTATCTATTATGGGAAAATCGATTACTATTCATAATCATTATTGTAACCCACTGGCCTACAGTTGACATTAGATCATAGATGACGCTATCATCGTGATATAATCAACTGATGGACCTTTCATTTCTATGGTTAGGAAATGGTTGTTACTTGCATCTTGAACTAATGGAATACATGAGCATGAACTAATGGGTGCTAAGTATGATTTGTCAACATGAATAACCATCTATTTTTTGCCACTGAAAATTACATACGATGAAGTTAATGGGCATATCTGTGGCAAAGGAACTATTTATTATGCTCCACTTTTATTCTTTGGGTCTTGGATATCTTAAGATCCTCAAATCTGCTAATTACAACAGGGCTCTTTTGGTGAAATTCTGAAAGCTAATTGGCGAGGAACACCTATTGCTGTCAAGCGCATTCTTCCATCACTATCTGATGACAGGCTGGTGATGTAAGTAAACTTTGTCCCCATAATTAATAAGACTCACACTGTCAAAATAAGTTTCAATCTTCTTAAGTATTCCAACTGATTCATACATGATATTTTGCATAAACTGCGGTTAAGTAAATTTTGTCAAAGTTGGGAGCTGGAGATGTTCTAGATTTTGACATATTTCTTTTGTATGCATTTTCATGTAATGTTCTCTTAATAAACGTTGCTTGATCTGCAGCCAAGATTTTAAGCATGAAGTCAACTTGCTAATAAAGCTGAGACATCCAAATATTGTCCAGTTCCTTGGAGCAGTCACAGAAACCAAGCCTCTAATGCTAATTACTGAGTTTCTACGAGGAGTATGTATTTTGTTTTGTAACAAACCATTTGGTGTGTACTATTTTATAATACCTGCTCATGTTAAGTTTAATGTATTTTCCAGGGTGATCTTCATCAATATCTGAAGGAGAAAGGTGCACTCAGCCCACTTACCGCTGTTAACTTTGCACTAGATATTGCAAGGTACATTTACGTCATGTGCTTAACTCTGTAGTGTACAGTACTTATTCTGGATAAATTGTTGGTGCTATATCACCTGATGCTTTGTTTTAGACTTAACTTATTTCAAGATTAATTTCTCATGTAATATAGCTATTGTCAAGAATGCCTTAGGGACTCTTGTTTATCATCACCTTGTTAGATCATTTCAATTTATTCAGTGCACTATCATTCTCTTGCTATGCCATGCTTTCATCTTTAGAATACCCGCTAAGAAATTACAATATGTTTTGGTACTCTTAAGAATAAATCAATAATTGTGCTCTGTACTTCATATTTTATATGTAACTGATGAATAAGATCGCTGAGAGGTTGTATTAGCTATAGCAGTATGGTCTATTAGATCTATTTGAACAGCAAGCCCCACTGAAAATGTTTTTATATAACTCAGTTTGAGATTGATTGCTTTAATAATAGAGAATTCTAGTTATGCTGTAAACACCATATCCTTTAAACTTCATGTACTATCTGCCTGTAGTAGATCTGGCGTACGACATCTGCATCACACTGTCATGATCAGTATGGTAGATTGGTTTCGAGTAATTCTTAGGCATGCTAATTGATTCATGTGTATTTTCTTTTTATTAATTTCTCTTGCAGGGGAATGGCATATCTTCACAATGAGCCTAACGTTGTGATTCACCGAGATTTAAAACCAAGGTCTGTGGGGTTGGTTCTTTTTGCTAGTGTGAGAAGCTTCTGGTCTGATCTAACTAACGTTTAACTTTTTAACTTCTAGAAATATTCTTCTGGTGAATTCTGCTGCCAACCATTTGAAAGTTGGAGATTTTGGTCTTAGTAAGATCATCAAAGCTCAGCATGCCAATGATGTATACAAGATGACTGGAGAGACAGGAAGCTGTAAGTTTCAGGAGCTACCACTTATCTTTGAGCCTACTTGTTTGAATTCATATTAGCTAATGGTTATGATTCATACAAATCTAGATCGGTACATGGCCCCTGAAGTTTTCAAGCACCGAAAATATGACAAGAAAGTTGATATCTTCTCTTTTGCCATGATACTTTATGAGGTAATTTCCTCTCCTATCTCTCCTAAAACCAAACAGAAGCAAGTCATATTACGGAATGACAAGGAATATTTCACTTGATTGTAGATGCTGGAAGGTGACCCACCTTTCTCCAATTATGAACCTTATGAAGCTGCAAAATATGTGGCTGATGGGCATCGCCCAGCTTTCCGGAAAGGATATTCTAATGATTTGAAGGAGTATGTACAAGCCAAACAGCCTTTTGACGTTCTATAATTGGCATGTTTACGTAAAGCTAAACCAGTGTCGTGTGACTTCAGTATATTAATATGGTTTTCTACTTACAGGTTGATTGAGCTTTGTTGGTCTGCGGATATCAATCAGAGACCATCTTTCTTAGAGATTCTCAAGAAGCTTGATAAGATGAAGGAGAACTTATCACACGACAGCCACTGGCATTTGTTCCAGTAGCAATGCATATGAATATATACATTACAACAGGTGGTGTCTTGATGGGATTTTATTGGAAGCTTTGACATTTATCAATGTACAAAATTAGGTGCCTCGAGAAAGGTCCACTGAGGCGGCAAAAATTTCTTGTTTTCCTTCGTTACTATATTTCTGCTAATTCATACAGAAACCCTGTTTGTAACACATCGTTCCTTTCTTTAGGTGCTTTCTTTGCCTATTTTTGTGGACTCTGAAAATGTGGGAGTTATAGACCTTAGTTCTGAAACATATAGGTATAGGTACGGTTCCAGTGGCTTATTGCTCTTTTCCCTTCCTCAGATTTTCAGATGCTTGCTGAGAACTGCCTCAACAGCCACGGAAACTGAATACGGCGTGCATATTCTGTAAGATGAGACTTTATAAAGAGAAACACTGGATACCAGATTTTGTTCTATGATCAGAGTATATATGTTTAGAATTTGGCGAATCAGAATCTTTTCACGACGCCCTGCCACACTGCACTGGGCCATTGACCCGTGGCCCGAGATTTGCTCAGCATTGAAACCAGGCTCGCTAGACTGTGAGCCATGCTAATTCCACGATGACTGCAGAGCGCAAACTAAAACCAGCGATTACTTGTGGCCACGGCAAACTAGAAGGCGAGGAAGGCCAAGAACGCCTGTGTTTCTCACAGCTTAAGATTTAAAGTGAGAGCTCATTAAACCAAATTACACAATGAACTATCGACCGTAAGACATTTCAGTATGTGACAACACTTAAGGGAAAAAACAGAAATATCAACTGCACAGGCTAGAGCATCTTTAAGCATATTTCTCAGTATATGACAAACATTTGTTTCTTATACAATGGATCACGATCTGTAACATAGATTAACCGTTCACGCAAAAAAGTTACACCTAGCCATTCTGAGCTGTTGATCTATCGTGAATCATGGGAGAACTACAACAGCTTCTTTCTCTCGAAGAATGTCTTCAGGTGCCACAGCTGCAAACCCGCGACGGATAAGCAGATGCCAAGTGAGAGGAACCCAAGCCAGGCCATCCTTGAGTTTGTCTTCCTGTTCAGGTCCTGCATTTCCTCCTCCCTGGGCAAAAATACAACATCAGAATTGCTTCACAAGCTTTCACAAAATCAAATTTTACCACTGCCTATAATAGCCGATGGTATGAACTACCTTTCACGTAGATAGAACATTTCCTCGTGGATATTTTTGATAGTTTCCTCAAGCTTCTTCAACTCCAGTTCCATCATCTGCGACAAATCAACAGCAGCACACACATGATAATATGTACCAGGTATGACAAACAACATGGTAATATAGTGTGGCTATTTCCATGTATAAGCAGGCCATTTTTTTTAAAAAAAAATCCAGGTTCTTGCGTCCCCTTATTTTCCTAAACGGAGGGGGAAGATTGTGCCCATGATCATGAGTAACCTGAGATGACTGTATGTCATAAACAAAAAACTCAATTTCGTTATATATAATATGCGGGAGTCCTCAAACACTCGTATTGATGTCTCTAGAACTTTACGCCATGGTTGTATTCTCTGCTCGATTAGAATCTGGTTACATATTGCAGAATGTAGTTGTATGGAACTGATATTCATTAGTTGTTTTTTGCGAATGACTTTCGAGACATACATCACCAAAACAAGTAAAAGAAAGCATACAAGTACAGTCAAGTGCACAAATTCAAGGCACTAATTACTGACATCTATATATAATTGTTTCCAAGAAAATAATTGTGTGTACAACTTGTACATCCAGAGTTATAAAACTAACAGACAGCGTCAAAAGATTATGAGACATGCGCTATTGATGCCGCATTGCTGCTCTTACCATATCCTCATAGAAAAAATCCAACTCAACTATAGCAAGAACTTACTAACATGGGTATTTGATCAGGATTCCAGAACCCCACACCCAACATGTTACAGGGAGAACCAAACCCACATCAGCACTCAGAGGCCTCAATACAGCCACACCAAAAACAGGATCAACTGAATGGCTCAAAACACGGTGAGTGTATCAGTCTAAGATACAAGTATACAGCACACGAAAAATACTATCAACCAAAGCTTCCAGTCATTAGCTAACACATAACTGATCAACAAACGCATACATAAATCAGTAGATATAGCTCTTATTAAAATTATGCCAACCCCAGACCCAAGTGCCAATTGGACAGAACAATCTAATGACATAGATTTCCCATTGTTAGACGATCAGAACAATCAGTAGATATTGGGTTACACGATCTGTTTACTCAATTCAACAAAGTGAATCACTAACAATCGCTATAGCTATACGGCGGCCCGAGTAGCCGGCCATGTCAAACGACCCAATTGGTAGCGAGTTGAGCAATACGAAGGTTAAGAATCCAAAGAGCAGAGCGAAATACTCACATCGACCTTGCCCTTTTTGGCGACGTTGGGCCAGTCCTTGGCCGAGACGCCGCTCCTCCAGTCGAACTCGAACCCGATGGTGACCGGCGGCTTGTGGTCGGGCGCCCAGAAGCAGGCCAGGTAGTCGCCCGCCTCCGCCGCCGTGAAGGCGAAGTGCCCCGACGGCACGTTCTCCGCGTAGTGCATGCTGTTCCCGTACGGCGACGTCACCTGCATCCACCATCAATCCAAGCGAAGCGCCCCCAAATCATCAGCACGCGCATCGTCGCGGCCCAAATCACGCAAGTCGGGGCTCCGCTGCTTACCCTGAGGGAGACGCGGTGGGATTCGGGCAGCTGGGCGTCGGGGAAGTTGGGGTCCGGGCTGACGACGTGGTACTTGCCGACGGCCATGGCGCCGACCTTGATCTCGTCGGAGATGCACTTGGTGTGGCCGGACTCGAGGTCGAACCGGAGGGCGCGGGCCGGCGCCGCGGTCGAGAGGAGGACCGCGGCCAGGAGGAGCAACCACCTGGGGGCAGTAGATCCGGGTCGCCGCGCGGCCATCGCCGGAGATCGGAGCGCACGGCGGGGTCACGGGCGCGGTCTCGGTATTTGGCTTGTGCGGAGGGGAACGTGCTGATGTGATGTGCGACTAGTTGCGAGTTTCTAGTAGATTCTGACGTCGAAGGGCTTAAAGTGCAGTGTAGCTTGCAATTGCGGGGTTAACCACGCTTTGCTCTGGTCTGGCTAGTGGCTACTCAGGTCCCAAATCTGCCCCTTGTTGAAACGACGATAAATTGTGTCCTAACTATACGATACGTACAACCCAGAATTTGATCCGAGAGTACGACATTTGAACTATTAAAAGTCAGCAAATTAACTGCAAATTAGACCGTCAAATGAGCAGCCGGATCGTACAAGCTCATGCTCGTACGCCCGCATGTTCCAATTCTTATCCCAAGTTGTAGCACATTCGTACGTCTGAATTCGAGTTGGGTGTTTGGTTCCGACCATCCCTTTTCAAAATTCAGCCAAGATTGTCGGCCATCTGTAAATCAATCTAACAGACAGAATGCACAGGATGTATCCGAAAAGTGGTGAAAAATTCCATCCAACATTTCTTAATTCTTGATAGTTCATGAACTTTATGTAACGCGTCAAAAACAGATTCTGGAGATACACATTCTCCTGTGGAACTCAAAATAATATTGACGATTTACACCATGAGATATAAACCACGTCTGTCAGCTTACAAGCAGATGTATAGATGTCACAGCAAAAATAACTGCCCACTGGTGTTTACTCTACCACGAAGTCGCAGGACAACTTAAAGCATCAGAAACATTGCAACTTCAGCACATTGGTGGTTACTCTACAAGCCGTGAGTCTAAACTAGGGCTACCACCATCTATACAGAGATCAACACATTGTTAAAGTGAGTCAAGTCCAAATGGAAAAATCCGTTAATCCGAATCTGAGTCTGTCATCTCCCACTGACGTGCATCTTTGGGTTCAACATCAGTGATAGAATCAGAGGGCTGACCGAAGAGCGATGTGCTAAGCTTTGGGCGGCGCCTCTTGGTCTCGTCTTTTTGCGCTTTATCCTGTGAGATACGTTATCCGGTCATAAATCCAAGATGACAACAATGATGAATCAAACATAAAAACCTACTTTCTGAACATAAAAGGGCAAGTTTTCTATATAAAAAAAAAACCCAGCTAAAACAACACCAAACTGACTTTTGCTAAAACAACACCAAACTGACTATTTTTTGGGCTGATTGTATCAGGAAGAAGAATGCAATTTGCTGTTTATAAAATTTGCACAAATGTACACCGCAGTTTGATGCAAAACTATGTTACAGTCTACCTGGAACTAATAAAGAATGGAATCACATACTCATTTGTCTAGTCGATCAAACATGCACTTACCTGCCGAGCACTCTGATTTGGTTGGCTGTTCCTGAACCATATCATTCCCAGTGAAATACATCCGGACATAAGCAAAGTTGGACCAATCCTTACGTCAGTTAGGTAATCTCGGAAATGAAAATCAATGTTGTTTCTCAGACTTTTCCCAGCAGAGCGGATACTTTTGGTACCTTTTAGCCATTCCTTACTTGTTTCTTCAGGTACAAGATCTGGTACCTTCGAAGTCTACACATACAAAATGACATAGCCACATATAAATAATAGAAAGAACAGTATTATCTGTGTGCAATGTAACTGCTCTGAAAACATTAATAAGATAATTTAGTGAAACCAATATCCTCAGAAGTAGGATTAATGCTCAGACCACACCGCAGAAACCTCTATCAACATAAACTAAAGGTTCAAACCATGGCGTTTCAGTACTAGCGCCAACAACTTGAACTAATATAGGACAATCTAGCCATCTAGGCGCTTGGCTAGATAAAATGGGTGTTCTTGATACAACGAGACAGGCTGTATCATAAAATTGTACTGATTTTCATAAAAAACTGATACAATGCATAAAGACTGGACCAAGCACCGAGTTGCCGACAAGTCTAGCAACTGAGTCAGGTGCCTCTGGTATTCTTATCTTAAGAGACATGCATATATTCCACATTTAATTTCTCACATTAAAATTCCACATTTAAGAAGATTTCATGGATTATCTGGAAAAAAAATACAATTCAAAAGGATTTCGTCACTAAATGGATAAGCTTGCAGTCTACCAAATCTAGATAACCTTAAACTTAAATGGTTTTCTCGTTAAAAAATCAATTTAACAAGAAATGGTTGAGAGTAATGACAGATTTAATAAAGTTATAAAATGTGGTCCTGTAGCCTGCATAAGACTTACAAAGTAAGGAATTTCTCTAGTGTCTCCATCTTTGATAATCTGAGAAACCCACTTATTTATCTGCAAAATGAATTAAAAGGTACTCAATTAGAAATGCATTTGACCTTTTGCATTGAGATACCTAACTTGACCTAATTGCTTTGGTCAAAAGGAGCACACATATTGCACCAGAAACCATTAGAATCGCACCTCTTGAATTTCATCCGGCCCCTTGTACCTTGCCACTAGCTGGGAGGCATCACTGCTGCGTTGCCCTTGGATAGCCTCAAAAAGATTATTCTTTTTCTCAACTTTCAGTGCCTCATGTGTTGCATTTCGTTGAAAACGGACAATGAACAGTTCGGGCTTATCATTGTCATCACCAAAGCCTCTAGGACCACAAGCTCCATTATAATCAGTGGCAAGGTAGAAGGCACAAATTTGCTGCAAAAACAGTACACTTTTATTCAAAAATACAATTAGGTGAGAGAATCTAGGTTGAAGTTCTAAAGCAGTCTACCTTTTGTACTTCTCCATCTAACCAAACAAAGGTCAACCTATTATCTTTCAAGGCAGTAGCTGCACTTGATATCTCCGCTGAATTATCCTCATTCCCAGAAGTACTTGTGTCAACAGCACTTATCAGTTGGTCTTGGGCCTTACGCAAAACCTAGTTTCAAATTCAAATTGCAAAAACAAAGCACTTATCAAACTAGTAATGAAAATTAAACAGATCATTCAGATGACAGCAGTGTTGTTTTTTGTTCGTGAAGTCCACACATCTAAATTTTGACCATCAATATCGCTTTGGATATTTTGATTTAATTATCCAAAATGGTATAGACAGATTTGTTTTAAATAGTAATTCATATTTTTACAACTTTGCTATATTTAACACAGAAAAGTTCGTTTTATAAAAAAAACTTGTTATATTTCATACTAGTAATTAGTGGTCAAAGTATCGTGTTAGTGACTCTGTACTGTAGAAGTCCAAAACAACACGTATTCAACCAGAGAGAGTAGTCAATGCAGTTAGCTACTGAAACTTACTTGTCTCTTTTTACTTAATGCTACACCAGGACGACCAGCAACAACTACACAATACCAGACCGTTGTATCGTTACCAGCACGTGAGTGGCCTCTAGCATCACAACCCAGTTCCAAAGATGTGTCACTTCGTAGCTGTCGCAATTCTAAAGAACAAGAATGAAGTGAGTGTACTCAAGACAGTACATGTTTACTTTCAGGTAAAAAGGCTGCATCATCAATGATACTATGATAGCTTGATAGTTCAGTATACTATTGAGTGACACACTCTTTAACATACCTTGGTGCTTATGCTCCTCCATAATCTCCGTGAACTCTGACTTGCTAAAAGTTCCTGGATTAGAGGTCTAGAGTCAGCCCAGATATCCGCCATGCAAAATATTAAAGAGCTAAGACGGGAAGGAATCTGACCATGGCGTACAATAGGCTTTGTGCCTGGTCCCTTCAAGAAAACAAGTGCAGGAGCCGATTCCACCCCTAACCTGATTTGGAATGAACAAGTAAATACTAATGAACAGATTGAGTGGCCAACTTACCAATATGCATTGATAGATAAACATTCACCATATTTTCCTTCAATAAAATGTAAATTACCGTTGATACCAAAATCACATCTTTTGGAAGCCAAACACCTATATCTTCTCCTTTCTTTTCTTTTTTTTTTTTCCTTACTGTCAGCATGCAGTGTTCAGATTGAAACCCTAACTATGTGATTAAGGTTTTTAGAGACAAATTAAAAGTTAAGGGATCTAAACATAGCCAACGTAGCAATTTTAGGGCACAGGAACTGGAAAATTGACCATCAATTCAGCTGAATCAAGACTCTTCAATTGGACTGAGGGACTGAGGTTGACGCATCATCATCATATCAAAAGCATATAAGAGAATGCATACAAAAATGCATGTGAAGCAGATATCACATATCAAATCAGTGATGATGATAGATAGACAGTAGTACCATTTCACTGAAACAATAACAGCATAGCAGGATGGAAAGGATAAAACAATCAAAGGCACACATTTGTCAAATAAAATATCAGATCGTTCTAATCAGTTATTGGTATTTAAGTACGACTAGTCTATATCACTGGAAATAGATGAGTGAACAAAGATATAAAATAGGTAACAGAAATTTGTTTCACAAAGCACGTACGAGTTCCACCAAATCTGGGATTCGCCTTCTTTCCATAGGACAAATGCAAATGACGCATAACTCGAATACTCTTGGGCAGCTTGGCGAAGGAACGGAGCAGCACGCTCTCCAGTACTTGAGAAAAATATAACTTTGACCTAAATAATGCATGCAAAATATAGCACTATGGCATGAGTAACAATATTATTTTCCAAAAGAAAAAGTATAACGAAGTAGTGTGCACTGCGTGTCTCAGAGTCATTCCTAACAAATTTCAACAGGTTTAGCAATATTAAATATTGTGCTCCCTTAGAACATCAGAACAGAAAACATGTACATTTCAAATTTGCTCCAGGTTAGCATAGAAAAGGATGCAACAAATTCCGCAAGACAAATAGCTATAGATACACAAGTGCAAAATATACATTGAAATTTAGTCTACCTTATGGGGGGCACCTTTCCCGATGAATTGGGGCCCCTGAAAATGACATCAGATCTGCATTAGCACTATAATTCCTCTCAGGCAAAGCCAGTCGCTGGGTTAAGTGTAACTGACCAACAATAAGAAGACAAGATTCACTGATGGAGTTGTGTGTTCATTGGTTATATACTATTATTGTTACATCAGCCATTAGCTTGGGATTGTGCAACCAAAATCAAGTCATGATGTAATAAGGAAGGCGTCTCGAATAAATGAAAAAGAAACTCAGTCCTGACTGCACCTAACTAAGAAATAATCAATCTCAATTCAGATGCTTAAACGTTGGCGAATAATAATTTATATGGCATAACAACAGAAGATATCAAAAACGTAACTTCAAATGCAGTTGAACTTATCATTCAATAGTACTCCCTCCAGTTTTTAATTGATGTTGCTAGGACACTCTTAATTCATTTTTGAACTAAAAATGTTGTCCTAATGTCATCAATTAAAAACCAGAGGGAGTAGCTTCCACCTCCACCTTTATATGATGTTTAGAATAGAGAGTTTACACTAACTTTAGTGCAAATATGTTGTAGGGAGTACTAACTGAAATAATAGATTACATCATAAAATGGATGAAGTACTGACAGAAATAATAGATAATATTATATACTGAAACATGCCTTGAGTACAAATTGTGTTTGACTTCAGAGTTCAGACTCTTTAGAATAACTACATAAATATACTAGAATAACATAAACAGAAATATAGATATTATAAAAAAAACTTACCAATGCTTCCTTTGAATAGTACAAGATCCGAGGCAATCCTACAACTGATGTTGCAACCCAGTCAACAACAGAATCTACAAAGAGCCCACCGGGGTACCTAGGCATAAGACTCAAGGTTATGGTCTATAACAAAAGCCATGTCTTTAGCACAAATAGAGGGGACCAAAAAAAACATCAGGAGAACTCAGAGAGAAGAATATAAGTCACAAACTTATCATCGATTCATAGTCAAGCCAAAACAGTTACCTCATGTAACATGACGGACTTCTGCAATCAGCAGGATATGCAAATAGAGTTGGTACACCTGCATATATAAAAAGAAAGAAGACTTTCTTCCTTAACAGGAATCAAGGAAACCAAAATTTTCAAATACCAGAAATAAAAATTGGTATCCCTAAGTGACCTCGCTTTACTTAATCAGATTGACAGAACCCATGTGCATACAGTGCATAAAAATAGTAAGTCAAAAAATGTTCCGTGATAACACCTGAAAACCAAACCATCTAATGTTTCTGTGATAGCACCGGGAAAACCTATCTATCTTAAAGTTCATATTGTTATGATTGATTAACAGAGCTTTTTTTGACATACCGTTACGAAAAAATGGCTGCTTGGAGAACCTTTTTTCTGTGAAATGCCCAGCCAGTTGCAAATCACCAACTTCTACCATAGCAGTATTGGCAACACCATCCAACAGAGCACCTAAACCATGAGATAAAAAATTATCAGCGAAAAGGGGTGATAGGAGATATGTTCGGGAATTTTAAATCTACAATGTTTGAATCACGACACCAGGTTCAGCGAAAAGGGAAAGAAAATGCTGTAAACTCAACTGCCAAAAGATCCACAAAAATACTGCTCAGACAATAGTGTCAAAACTTCAAAGTTAGCTTACCCGATGGATATTGTCAACCTTAAATCACAAAATATATTGGTTGAAAGAAGCAAAGTTCATGGCATATTTCAATAGAAAATTTTATTTTACGAGTTCTCTATATTTGATTTGTCATTTCGAAAGACAAATGAGCAGTGCATTAAAAAAGTTTTTTTCTAGATCTTGTACAATAGCTTATTACAACCTCAATTTTCATACATTATTTAACAGTACTAACTAAAGACGACTCGACTTAGCTCCTCACAGTAAATGATTTCATGTTAGACTGTCACTTGTTTAAATGTGCTGGCATTTGCCAAAGGAAGAGACGATCAAAATAGCAGGATGTCGGGGTGAAGAACATACCAATCTGCTTCCAGTACTCCATAAATTGAGCACAGCGGGCACTGCCTTTTGAGTAAACCTAGGCAATCGAGCAAGAATCAGCAGGTACTCTAGATATTCTTTTCAGCAAAAGATATTTAGAATTTTGCAAAATGTAATACAGCATTGAAAGTTTAATAGCTTTCAGATATACTACAAATCAAAGAGCTAAGGCCTTTTGTCTAACCATTATGAGCAGTGGGTATTCTTCAGCAATAGCACGCATGAATGACTCATGTGTAAGTACATTGAAGGAGTAATCAGGAAAATCTGAAAGATGGAAGTTGTTTTTTGTCAAACACAGCGTAAGAAAGGAAATATTATCAGTCCAGTTTACAAAGCATTTGGTCAGTGGAACTTACGAAGTAAAGAATCTTTCAACAAAGGGAGATCTATTTTCAGAAAGTGCTCTTTCTGATATTGTTCTTTGGTTCTCTCAAGAACATCCTGGAAAGGTATAGCCGATGGTTAGACTGGAAAGTAAACAAAGGAGAAACGAAGGATGAAACTTTCGTTTGCATGAACAAATAAACACACGGAGGTAGAGAGAAATCACCGTATGCTCATCGAGTCCAAACAGATCATAATCCCTCTTCAAAATTGGATTTGTCAACAGCTCATATGCATAACGGATCTGTATAAAACATAAAAGCATTGAGAAGTTGCATATCACTGCGGGTTTTTTCCTCACCTGAGGATCATTACAATAGCAATGCAACACCTAGCATATGCAGAAAGACAAAAATGAATAAATGCTTTTGTCATAAACTTGATGGTTCTTGAATTTCAGTGACTGAATGTGCGTAGTTCAAAAGTGTATGCAGGTCCTTTAGTTGGACTCTTAAACAAATGTACAAAGCAAGTAACATACTTATATGGAAACATGAATTGCTATCTGCTACAGAAGTTGATTCTGGAAAATTGTTCTAAATATCAGGGCCCATGCATAAAACATAGAAGCATGTATTATGAAAATATCTATGTATTCTAAATGAACTTTATTAAGTACAGTAGGTGGAATTCTGAATGTTATATCTCACCTTTATGATATCGACAGTTGATTGGTGGTTCGTTTCAGACAGCCTGAGTTAACATCGATAAAAGGATCATTCAGTTTGTGTAAAGATGACATTCAAAAGAACGAAAGCAAGAACACATTAAAAAAAATGGTGCAATCGATTCCCTAATTTCGAGTTTCGTCCACATTAGCTTACTAACTTCTCTAAATAAAACAGTATGTATTAGTTGAGAAGGCACTGGAGTGGCGAAGGGAGTGCCTTTTCTTTTTTGCACTATCTCAAAGCTGAGAACTCTGGCAAGCACTGGCGGAGCCATGTGTAGGCCAGAGGGGGCCACGGCCCCCCCTTGGTGTAGGAAAATTCCTAAAGACTATGAGGTAAAGTGACGATTATTGCTGAGAAAATGTGTAGTTAGGTGCTTGTTCTTGGGAGACTAGCTGTCAAATTAGCATTCACCGAGGCTTAAAGGGATGAAAAATAATATCTACATGCCTTTTCTTCATACTGACTGGCTCTAGCCATGTCACGGCCCCTACTAGGATGTGTAGCTGGCTCCGCCACTGCTGGCAAGCACTGAACATATTCATAGCAATATTTCCCAGATGCAAAAGCTGAAATAGAATAGATGTTCCACTAAAAAATCCATAGTCAATTACAGAAGCACCACCAAACTGGCAAGCTCCAAATAGATGCCACATTAAGAGTTAAGACCACCTTGCATTCGCACAAATTGACTCTATCTATCTCCCACTACGAGAAATCGAGGACTGCACTTCCCCCAGGAAGCAGACTTATATCAGAAACTATCAGGCAAGTCGGATCGATGGCAGTATCAGTATGGCACTCACCACTCCTTGGAGAGCTGCTCGTAGGCCTCGACCACCCTCTCCACCGGCGCGAACCTCTCAATCCTCAGCGCTGCAAATAACACAGCACAGCCAAATCAGGGGCGTCGAATCGGTGACCGCGACTGCGCGAGGAGGGGAGGGGGCGAGAGCTCTCACCGTCATAGTGGCTGGGCGGGTAGGAGTGCGGCAGGACGAGGAGCTGGAAGAGGAAGCCGGCGGTGATGAGGAGGATCGGCAGCCAGTAGCGGCGCACCACCGGCGGAATCTCCATCGCCATCGGGGCGGAAAAGCCAGGGGCGGAGGTGGAGAGGTATCGGGGTTTGCGTGGGGACGGAGGGGTTTGCTTTGGTTAAAGGCTTTTATTAACAGGCGTTTAATTTGAAGATTAGATTGGCTAATTGGCCATTCAAATCTTATACACCGTTGAAGAGAGCTCTTTTAGGACGGTCGAGATAAGGCTGCGGAAGCAGACCAAACAAACTCAAGCAGTCAACAGGGTGGTCGCAAGAACAAGGGAAAAGAAAAAGCAGTCTAACAGGGAGTCGTAAATCTGATTTGTTTTTTCTCGTGCCCGCTCATCAAAATGACAATTGTGTTAGGACGTAGCATGTTGATTCTGTGGTTCAGCTGAAAGCCTGAAACATCTCTCCTCTTCACCGTCTCCCTAGTGCAGTCATCAGGCATAATTCATAAACAGAGACATTTTTTTTTTATTATACAGTACAACTCAGACACTCACCTCTATAAATTCACATACATATCATCTTCACCGTCTCATTAGTGGAGTCATCAGGCATAATTCATAGACAAACATTTTCATCTAATTTTTTTTGTATGATTACACAGTACAACTCAGACACTCACCCCTATAAACTCACATACGTAAATCCTACCTCTATAAGTATCTTCGAAGACTGAACCGGCAAATCGCTGTCGACGGCACCCTGTTCGTCTCGCTGCTTTGCAGCAAATGTTTTGCAGCAGCTACAGTGTTCGCAGTTATTTCTTCAGCAGCAGCTACAGTGTTCGCAGTTATTCCGAACAAGGTAATGTCGCCTATCGCTGAAAGCACAAAACTGTTAAATTATAAAAAATTTGCTTCCACAAGAAGTCGAACTACGCCTTAATTGCTAGACAAGACTCTTTTCACCGTTTTCATCTGAGTTTGATGGAAACAACAGCCTCCATTCCCTAAAGTACATTATCATCGGGACCAAGACCCCTTTCACCATTTTCATCTGAGTTTGATGGAAACAACAGCCTCCATTATCATCGGGACGCATTGAGTAGGTTCTCATTCACGTACGAGCTTCTGTTGTCCATGAGACCATGGGGGTGTGATGTGTCCAATGTCCAAACGAATGCAACCTAACTTGCACACCACAAATTTAGAAACGAGGCAATTACTCAGCAAATCAAATGACTCCTTTCAACACGTTTATCTTTTTCTAAAAGGCCCGATAACAATTTGCATCAGGATACATGGATGGTACATTTAAGAGTAAGGATACTGGGATGAATTGAATGAATTTATCCAGAAAGATCATGCATTAACTATGCATATGTATGGGCACAGCAGCTTTGTCATCGTCAAGGATTCTACTTCTGTTGGAGGCGCAATGAGCTAATACGAGGGTGTGTACATCGAAGGGCTGGGAAAATCTTCCAGTATACAACAATTTCACTCCCAATCTCTGAGAAACTGCATCATCTTTGTACTCAATTGATGGCAATAATAGAAGCTAACAACTAACTCGTGGCCACGAACATTATTAACCTCTAAAACAACTTAATGCTATTTCAAAATTCACGCCTTGGCTTTGATTCTGCAACTGTAACTCGGATCTGCCTGCCATCCAAGTCCTGCAGTAATGAAACACTCAATTAGCACATCTTCGGTGCAAAATACTACTAATGCACTGCACATACAAAAAGAAAATATAAAGATGATGGGAACTTACGATGCCATCAAGGTTTGATATGGCATTGTTGACCTCATCAGAAGAGCCATAGGTTACAAAGCCAAAACCCCTTGACCTGCCGCTCTCTCTGTCGTAGATGACCCTGGCGTCAAGAACCTGCCCTTGCTCGCTAAACAGGTTCTCCAGTGTCGAGTTGTCAACTCCCCATGAAAGGTTCCCCACGTAGACCTTGTTCCCGGAATCGAAGCTGCTGCCACCACCACCACCCCCCCTTGGTGCCCTCGGTGCGGAATCATCCCTAGGCGGTGGCGGCCCACAGTTTACCCTCAGAGGTCTGCCTTGAAATGTCTGTTTCAGAGGCAAAGATCTTTATTAGTCAAGAAGAGTACTATAATTTCCAGTGTACTCAATTTAGTTACAACGGAATACAAAAGAGCTACGAATAAATGTTCAGTTATGATGTGGTTATGATTTTTCATGCTTTCTTAACAATGTGAGCTTCAGTGCACTGTAAACTTTAACGGCGTAAACATGATGTCTAACAACTGAACTGTATTTTCAGTGTATCTTCAATTAGAGAGCTCAACCCCATCTACTCAAGCATACCAACAGAAAGATAGCATGAAACAAGTATATACTCACATAACCGTTGAATTGCTCAACAGCAGCTCCGGCTTCTTCAGCTGAGGACATCGTGACGAACCCAAATCCACGGCTTCTTCCAGTCACTCGGTCATACACAACCTGAAACGAAAAATGAAGCTTAGAACTAGGCTAATGAAGAAGCACTATAATGACATGGTACTACAAAATGAAGTTTACAAATATGTCAGCGATAATTAATACTACTGAGGACCATATAGTTGAGTTTACAAAGAGAATTAAATTTAAATTTAGAACTTCTATTTAGCATGTCCGGACACTTGGGTCCAGTGGTCCAGCCAAAACGTACAAAAACTTGACAAGCTCAGATATCTTAGATTATTTGAATTTTACAAAGTAAAACTGCATTTAAATTCAAATAATCCAGAGCATATATACCTCGACCATCTCGACGGAGCCAGCCTGCTCGAAGAGCCCGGCGAGCGCAGCGCTGTCGACGCTGAACGGCAGGTTACCGACGAACAGCTTCATGTCCTCGGAGAACTCCGCCCCCTCCCCCTGCTCCGCGTCCTCGGTCTCGTACTCCGACGACACCGCCACGGCCACGGGCGCGAAGAACCGGGCCCGCGGCGCCGCCGCCAGCTCCGACGACGCCAGCACCGCGCGCAGCGGCAGCGGCAGCCTGCTGGGCACCGAGGCGTTCTTGGGGGAGGATAAGGAGAGGAAGCAGGGCGAGAGTGAAGCGGAGAAGATAGAGGCCGCCATGACGAGCAGGATGAGATGAGGATTTGGAGATAAGGTTTGGAGCTTGGAGATGGAAAGGGAATGGAATGGGAAGAGTGGGGGTGAGGAGGGGTTTATGTACTGCACGGACGGCATGGCGAACGGCTCGCGGCGGCCTAGCTGTTTCGGATGATATTTTGGCCAGTGAGATATTTTTTGGCGTTGGGATTAGGAGGGGGTGGCCCGGTGTCAGCGTAAGTGATAGGCTAGCCGACTGTTTAGTTGGACGAGCTGCCTCCGCGTCCTGCGATGGACATGGAGCACCCGTTACTTTGTGCAATATCTCCTTTATTACAGTGCAGTATATATAGAGCATGTACTCTGCTAATATCTTTTGTGATTAACAGATACTGTACACTGCTACGGTTGCCCTCAAATAAATAAACACACACACACACACACACACACACTCTGCTACGGTGCCACTACCTCGCAGTCAGAAAATTCCACGTGAAACAGTATAATTACCATAGCATTTTAACAATACTGTAAAATTCCTGCATCCAGATGAGGCTACGGTTACTTAAAACAAGGGGCTAAACAGCTATGAACCCTGAAACAAGAATCGATACTTCGTTTTCACCCGAGCCCAAAACAAAGGGCAGTGTCCTTAAGAATCCAAGACCAACAGTCCTACATATAGGGGCAAAACAAAAAGAAAAAGAAAAAAAGAAAAAAAAAAACACATGACACAGACACACCACCCTACATTCCCACTTCTTTGCCCGGCTTGACAATTCACTCTGTTGCCATGTCGCTTCAATAACCAGAATCATGTTAAAAAATGCAACCCCAAACATCAGGACTATTGGCCTTCCTTGCCTACAAAATTTGTACAGCTAAGGACATCTGTTGTACATCATTCATTCGCAAAGGTGGCAGGATCTTTCAAGCGGTCACGCAGTATGTCACAGAGCTTACTGCAAGCATCCATACAGAGCTCTACTGCCTGTTGATGTATGCAAGAAAATTTTAGTGTCACTTGAGCTTTACTGCCATTTGATGAAAGTAAAGAGATGTTAGTAAGTGCATAAAGCATACACTGGTGATTTTGCCATCAGACCACTCTCCAGTGAGAGTGAGTTGAGTGATCTCCTTGCGGGCTGGCATATAAGCTACCGTAAGGCTTCCATCTTGCCAAGCTTCCTCGTCTGAGGTTGGATCGATGATGATGTTCTTCCCGAAACAGGACTGGCAACCAAAATTTGATTATCCTAGAGTATTTGTAGGTTTCAATGCCGAAAGATTGAGGGGAGGCGACATAGACTCATACCACGGATACAGATGTAACAAGGTCATACATCATGATTCCAGCATCTGCCAGTGCAAGACTAGCACATGATATAATGATGGGAAGATCACCTGAATGTGAAAAATGTCAGCATGAGAGATACCTCATTTTTCTCGAATAAAGAACTGATGCAGAACAAATCAGTCACAGGAGAAAAAGTTTACAGAAAAGATCATAATTGGAACAGAGATGTCAATCGATGTGTTATGTAAATGATAGGGTAAATAAGTACATTTTGCACAAAAGATGTACCTTTCTCTATGCTGACAAATGCAATGCTGACTTCATGTATTATCAATTTAAAACACGCGCATAAAAAAAAATCCTTTCATATAAAAACTAGGGTATGAATGGCATGTTCAAACAGGATGTTTGTTAGTTACAACTTAGCCTCGGTTTTTATCTCATAAGACCAAGAACATTAGAAGCACTAGAATGCTACAAAGATGAGCACACACAGTTCAAACATTTCTTGCAAATTAGGCACGGAGAACAACTTCAAATATGAACTGGAGCACCGAAATTAGAAACATTCCCCAAGAAAATACAAAGGCTATCTAGTGTTTGATATTTATCACCAAAAGTAAAGTTTAGAGTAGGATCATACTGCCACCAGACTCAAGAACCAAGGCAAAAACATCAACAGTGGTCTTTGGAAAAGTGTGTAGCATTACTGCGCCTTCCAGAGCTTTATGAAGCATAGATGAGTACTCTTTGTTGTCCGCTCCCTGAAAAGAAGATGAATGGTAAACTTTAGTACTCCAGTGAAAATGGTTCAAATAAAGAGCAATGTGAGGCAAGTAAACAGCATACCTGTCCACGCACAGGGGTGGCAAATGTTGTATAGCTCACGTTGCAATTGAGCCGACCAACATCACTGTACATCATTGCTTTCTTACTTTCTCTCGGCCCAAACCTGATATGGTAAGTATTAAACTGAGATGATCAATCAACAAGATAGTTCAAAATGGCTAAACTATAACAAGCTCGTAAAAAGATGTAGGAAATCCATATATTACAAAGCTAATGAGCACGTACTACAGCTCAAGGAATTTCTCCAGTAAGCAACTGTGAACTGTACTGTGAAACATCACAGGTGGTAAGAGCAATAAAATCATGATTTCACACGTCACCAAAAGGAAATACTACTACATCCCTCCATGCTGAAGGTGAACTGATCGAGAATTGGTAATAAGTCAAAGGCGTACTTTGGTTCACCTTAATTTGTATTTAGTTCCAATGAAATCAATATAAATCTCCAACATGACAAGTGTTACACTTGTAGAACATATGAGTAGAACACAACTCTTTGCATACCAAATAAACAGCAGTTGTTACAAAGGATGTTGTACTTACACAGATACGATGACTTTTGTCTTCCCAAATTCCGCATAAGCAGACCCTGATGCCGCAGTAGTTGGTCCAGTTTGCAGAACTGCAAAGACATTTAAAATCGTCAATGACTCCGGGATGCAGAAATGTATCCCGCAAGTTTCAACTCCATACAGCAATAGGCAACAGAGTTTCAACTCGATAGAACATTAGGCAGCATCACAAGATTGAAGCAGAGGTAATAAACTACATTGGCATACACGCACAAGACAGACAGAGCAATAAGGCATGGACTCCAAACATTCGAAAGCACAGTGAACAGTTTTCAAACCAAACTATAGGCTTATCCGAGTAGCATCAGGCTTGCCCCCACTATTCACGCATATCGTCGAACATCATTAGTGCGAGCTAGGCAAGAGCAGACGCATGGCGCACAACCGAATTCCTTAAGCAAGAGCAAGGACATTCTACTAGGTGGTCGCTACGCCGGAGAAGGTGGAGGGAGGCGGGCGAGCGAGGAGTTACATGCGGGCCGGCAGTCGTGGAAGGAGCGGCCGTCGGCGCGGGGCCAGTCGGCGTCCTCCGCAAGGTGACGCCGCAGCTCCTCCCTCTTCTCCCGCCGCTTGCCTCCGGCCTCAGCGGCCGGAGAGTAGGTCCCTGCAGCCGCCGTCGCCGACATCGCCGAAAACTGCGTGTGCCGCCGGCCGCTTCGTCGAACAGCAGTAGCGCGCCGGAGAGTGGAGAGCTGTGCTCCGCGGCCGCGTCCCCTGCTGCTTTGCTTAGGGTTTTTCGCTGCTTGGGTAAGTGGGCTGCGACTTATGGGCCTCTTAGGCTCCGTGCTAGATGCATACCAGCCCAATAGGCAATAGCAATGAAAAACTATTTAAATTAAAATTGCAACGAAAAATAAAAAAAATAAAACAATGGCCCATGCAGGTCTCGAACCTGCGACCTTCGCGTTATTAGCACGACGCTCTAACCAGCTGAGCTAATAGGCCTGTATGTGCGGAACAATAAATTTAAAGATATATACCGGGCATATACTAGAATCCACCGATAATACACGCAGCAGCTGCAGCACGGTGCCGGTGCTGATGCACGAGGTTCACGGCTCAACGCGACGCTTTTGCAACTCAGCGCGGGCTAAAAGCTGAGAAATATGCGCGCGCTCACGTCTGCGCTTCTGCCTCTGCTGATAAAGGAATTCGCAAGGGAATCATATACCGATTCATTGATTGAAAATTGCTCACTTTAAGCTGTGCAGAGTATATATTACTTCTGCACCTCTGCCTAGAAACCTCCCCCACCAAAAAGCGTAAGAAAGCATGCGATTTCTATATTTCTTCATGAACTCCCGCCTAATGGTGATGGCATGGGAAAAAAACAGAGTTCAGTACTCCCTCCGTCCCAAAATACTTGGCGCCTTTGACTTTCAGACATCAACTTTGACCACTTGTCTTATTCAAATTTTTTATGCAAACAACAAAACAAACATGTCATGGTTGAAGTATCTCAAATGTTTAAACAAGTTATAAAAAAATAAATAACATTTGTGCAAAAAATTTGAATAAGACGAGCGGTCAAACGTAATGTCTGAAAGTCAAAGGCGCCAAGTATTTTGGGACAGAGGGAGTAGTTTACAGCACAACATGCGCACCACCAGTGGTGGGCACAAAAACCGATACCCAAACACCGAAACCGAAAAAACCGAGACCGAGACCGAAAAAACCGGAATTTCGGTCTTCGGGTACTTGTTTGGGTAGTACCCTTGGGTAACCGAATTTTATTGTTCAATTTCGGGTAATACCCTTGGGTACCCGAACTACCCAAACTACCCAAATTAGTATGATGATATAGGATTTAGCACATAGACTCAAACTATGGTCACATAACATCCTTTGTTACTCATTTATCATATTCATGTTTCTCCTATCATATAATGGTAACTCATTATCAAGTTGATTGCATAGTGTATTTTGGGTATATCAAGTTTATTTTATTTTTTCTCTAAAAATTAATGCTAATTTGGGTAGTTTGGGTATAACCGAAGACCGAACCGAAATTTAGGTACCCAAAGTTGTCGGGTACCTAAATTTTCGTTGTCATTTCGGGTAGCAATTCTAGATAACCGAAAATTGAGAAGACCGAAAAAACCGGACCGAAACATCGGGTATGACCGCACGCCCACCCAGCATCCAGACCTCCCAGCACCACTAAACAGATAGTGGACAGATGATCGCCAGTCCTTCGCTTCATTTGGTGATATTCAGCAAATATCAAGATCCCTTTATCAAAAATAATGCATTATTCGCAAGAAGGCTGATTTAACACTTTTAGAGCCCAAGGACCTGTACTGGCTGAGGGCCCCCAAACAAATTTAGAAAATTTGGCTTTGTTTTGGTTGGGGTGCGCCAGGCAAGGGCAGTAGTGCAACGCCCAAGCGACGCGTGAGGGGCCCAGTGGCAAGCCACTGTGGTGGACCCTCCCCCACAAAAAATAAGATTAATATCGAAGTGGGCACATGGCCCACATATCAGATATTAAACTGATAAGAACAGATACTACACTTGATCTTAGCCAAAAGGCCGAGAAAGGTATGAGTTGCTCTGGTGCTCTGGGTCTCATTTTATTGCCCTCGTTGAGCCTTGCCTCGCTTGAACCGCCGAGGTGGTACTAAACGGAAGCGCAGACCAGCGCGCGTGCTGTTATGTTGCTGCTTGGGCCTTTTGGGCCGGCAATGCTTTCTTGGGCCATCTAGCGAGCGAAGTTTCCTGCCAGCTTCCGAATCCCTCTCACCTGTGGTAGCTGGCTGTCCCGTTACGTACTCCAGCTTGGACTGTTCCGTTGCAGTCTCGGCGTCAGCCAGAACCGTGCAGGCCCCTAGGAAACTTCCGCGAAAGAAGAAGGCAGCACAGCAGCCTCGCGATCCGACATGCGTACGGGAGAAGAATGACGACGGGTGACTTTCTGATATGGACTTGGAGGCCGCACCAACGTGGTGAGGGAGTTTGGTTGGGATCCAAACAGTGCTTGAACTCTTGAAGAAAGTTGAAATTATCGCGCATGCATGATTCTGACCAAATTCATTCGCGGCGAATTTGAGGCCTTCGTGGCGAGTTCCAAGTTTCAACGCGTGCATGGACTGACGATCGCGCCACGTTTGAATGAAGCAGAGAACGAAGTTTAATTGAATTGACTCCAAGAGACACAGGATGAGCAAGCAGGTCGTTAGAGTGAGACGTTTGGGATCTGGAAATTTGGTTCCGTTGATTAACTTTGTCGAATTAGTGCATTAGTTGTTGCACCGCTCCACCTTGGCAGGAGGAAAAGAAGAACACAAGAACGAACACCATCTCGGAACATACACACACACACACACTCACATCTCCGGCCAGTTCAGGGCGATCGAGCAGTGCAACCAAAAAAGAAGAAGGAATTGAACTGGTTAGTCAGCTCCCGATCGAGAACTCGGCTCAGCAGAGGCCGGCCTCGAGGAACGTGACGAACTGGAACAGGCTCATCCTGCCGTCGCGCCCGCCGCCGGCGGCCGCGATCATGGCCCGGCACGCCGCGTCGTCCTCCGCGACGCCGAGCCTGGCCAGCGCGGCCTGCAGGTCCGCCGCGCCGATGAACCCGTCGCCGTCGGCGTCGAACACCGCGAACGCGCGCCGCACCTCCGCGAAGCTCGGCTCCTCGGCGTCGAACAGCCGGGCCACCTCGTCGCGGCCCAGCAGACCCGACGGCGCCGCGAGCCCATTGCCGCTCGCCGCCAGCCCGATCCGCGACATGATCGCCTCCACCTCCTCCCTGCTCAGCGGCGCGTCCTCCTCCTCTGATGATAATGATGAACCTTCGTCCTCCACGGCGTTGCACGGCGAGTCGTCGTCGCCGGCGGCGGCGGCGGGCGTCGCGTACGGGCACTTGGCGGCGGCCGACGGGAAGAGCGACCTGGCGAAGGACTGCAGGAACGAGGAGTAGCTGCCGTAGAAGGCCGTGGCCGCGGTGGCGATGAAGCTGAAGAGGTAGGGGATGATCAGCAGCGGCTCACGGAACGAGAGCACCCGGCGCAGGAGAGGTCGCGTCGCCGCCGTCGCCATCGTCCTCTCGGCCATCTCGCTGGTTGCTAGAGCTTGGCGTGCGTACTGACAAGAAGGGAGGGAGCGTTTGCTCCGGCGAGTGCTCCGGCGATGGATGGATTGCTATGGTTTGCTTTGGAGTAGTGGTGGTGGGGTGGGGAGCCGGTCTTTATACCTGGGCTCAGGAATATCACGGCGGCGCGGGAGGAAGGTGTCCTGCATGGCGCGCGCGTTGGCTTTGGCGCGGAGCGCGAAGATGCCTGCTTGCTTCCCAGCCCAGGACGTGGTGACTTGGCCACTTGGGCATTTGGAAATAAGAAGGCAAAAGAAAAAGAACTAGATAAAAAAAAAGTGCTGTGGAATAAGTGCGAGGACGGAGAAAATGTGAGGAAATTCGAGGGGAAGTTGTGTTGGGTGCGGGTTCAGTTCGTGACTTCGTGTGGATGGTTCAGTTGACACTTGACAAATGCTTGGGGCAATCTGCACGAAGGTTCCCGGAAACTGGGATTGGGTAGGGAGAGTGTGGTGGTTAGCTCGATCGCCGGCAGCGACTGTTCATCCGAGTCCACGTATTTTGGTAAGGGCCCTGTCTGTCACTTTCGATTTCGACGTGCTTGGCATGAAGATGATGAGGATTAGGATAGTTTGTAGTTGTGTTGTGCGCGGAGCTTCCTCTTTCCGTGAAGCGTGTGTGAAAGTGAGGTGTTCTGAAGCGTGTGTGAAAGTGAGGTGTTCAAATATGAGGTATTGTCAGTGTGAATTCTTACAGTTAGGCGTAGGGCAATGTGAAATGCGCTGGCCATATCGGACCAAGAATTTAGGTCGTGGGTAAACGCGACTTCAGTAAACAATGCAGGTATATTTCACGCTTGGTTTGAACAATGTAGTGGCGACATGAGTACAACGGGAATGCGGTGTGGAATCACGCTGGCTGTCTTGCTTGGACACTGTAAACTACGGAGTATAATACACAAAGAACAAAATTATCGATCCTGGTGGGGGAAAAAAGACTCATGTCTGTCCATGAGAGCACACAATCTGTCGTGCAAACAGGGCATCCTGCAAATTAGCTGCAGTTTCTGCTTGCACTACAATACAAAGCAGAGTATCAAGCATCAACCCCACGCTAAATTTCCCCTGCATGTTCAATTTTTTCATAGATCGTCACACCAAATACAAAAAGTATATGTGAGTATGACTTGTGAGTCTTGAGCTAAAAAAAGATAAAAGATGGTGCAAAATGAGAAACAATAAGCTAAAACCTAGTGTTTTATGTAAAAAAGTCTAAAATCTAGTGTAAGGTGAGAATATGGTCTTAAAACTTAGTGTAAGGTGAGGCATAAATAATACGTCATTCCAAGCGTTTTGCTCAGCTAAGCAAACACGTAGTTGAAACTTACAACAATGCGTGACTACAGGTTAATTTCAGCCATTAGCTGTCACACGAGACACAGGAACGACAAAGGGAATCCCGTCGAAATTAGGAAATGAAGTAAGTAAACAATGCAAGTATCAGCCTGTTCGCCTTGCTGCGATGCAGCCGTTTTACTGTAGCGACTGTTGAAGAAATAATTGCGAGCACTGTAGCGGCTGCTAAAGAAATAATTAAAACATTGTAGCTGCTGCAAAACAGCTGCTGCAAAGCAGCGAGGCGAGTATATTTCTGGCTTGTTTTGAACAATGTAAAAGGTTACCTGAGTATAATGGGAATGCGCAAAGCACTGTGTACTCACGCTGGCTGTCTTGCTTGGATGCTGTAAACTACTGCACAAAACAAAATTCTTGAGCCCGGGGAAAACAGGCTCACGTCTGTCAATGAGAGCACACGGTCTGTCAAGCTGCAGTTTCTGCATGCACTGTAATACAAGCAAAGTATCAACCCACGCTGAATTTCCCCTGCATGTCAGTAGCAAACTCTGCTTCAGATATGTCGTTCAAACTTACAATAATGCATGACTGCAGGCTAATTTCATCCATTAGCTGTCACACGAGACACAAGAACGGCAAAGGGAATCCCGTCGAAATTACGACACGAACCCGTCCCAGCTCCAGCAGCCGGCCGACGTGCAAGCTACCATTTGCTGTCACATCCAGATCGCACACGCACGTACGTCGGCCAACCAACGCCTATTTAATCAAGCCTCTAATTAATCAACAACAAGCAACTAGCCAACCGTAAATATAATTTTTTGGCAATCCTGCCCGTCTGCTGCATTGTTAATCGCAGCACGTACGCTGATCCGGATCTGGTGTCGGATTAACCCTTGCTTAGCGCTAAGCAAAATGCTCGCGCGGGCAGCACGTGTGTCGGGCCGGTGTCGCCGCGAGTCAGGGTCAGTACAAAACATCGCAGGGTTCTCGTGCGCTCGAATCCAACTTGGTTACCGTGAGCTTGGAGAGATGAGCTCGGATCGTACGAGTGTATGCGTACGTCACGTACATGATCTGACGCTGTCACGTGTGTGCTTCGTCGATGCTTTATACTTCGTTACGGGCTTGATCTGATTAGCTAGCTGGCATTGCAGTAGGTTAATCCAGATCTGGTCGAGCTTTTATGACAGCTAAGTAAGACTTGGTTAGTAGTTGTGCTACTGGTAAGTGGTGCCGTACTTAAAAGCATAGGCTGTGAAATGGATCAGTGGAACCTTTGCAAGTTGCAAGATATAGAACGCGATAATACAGATCGACAGCTAGCCATGTCATGTTTGGAATATAGTTTTTGGCACAATCAACCTGTTCGTTTCAGCTGCAGTTACAGAAAAATAACTGCGAACACTGTAGCAGCTGCAGAAGAAATAACTGCGAACACTGTAGCTGCTGCAAAGAGACGAACACGCTAATTAATGTTGTTCGTGATGTTGGCATCGACTCAGGACTGTAGGAGCTGTCAGTAGATGCTGAATCTTAACGAACGGGAGAAACAATGGCTGGCCGGCCGGCGGGAAATGACGTTGAAAGTTTGGAGTTTTGAACGAGCACGGACGTCGTATGCTTGCTCGACTCCGTCGTCAGTCCTGAGTCTCGTACCGGACGCCATCAGCGGCTCGTTCATTTTTTAGAAAAGGGAATATGTATTAATATTCTAGTCTTTGTATCGATTGATACATGTAGCTGTCTATTATTACAACCATGATAAAAGTCATTTCAAAAGATACGAACGATAATGCTAAAAGGTTCTCTATATCAGAAACTTCAATCTGGAGCAATTCTATTACTAAAACTCCAGCCATTTTTTGCAAACACCTTCATTACTGTGGTCTCAAGCGCACGACAGCCCCAAGCCATATGGGGTCGCTCCTCCTCCCTTTGCAGCATGGTCCAGAAACGAATCCAATATGTCCCTCTGAACATCACCTGCATTATCGTTCATTAGATGACATCGACCGTCCTGGCTAATTGACACATAACCAGACCTCAAGCGACCAGGCCCCGTATCAACCATTGTGGATTAATTCCAGGCTGAGCAAAACTCAACAAGCAACACACAAATATATATATGAGGCGTTTAACACCAAGTCCTAACTAAAGGGATATGGCTGCTAAGCTATAGACAACGACGTGATCGATGGCTGCGTGGTCGATGTAGACCGGCAACGCTCGCATGGAGTGGAAAGAGAGTGGAAGAAAATTAAGCTTGGCCAAATTCCTAGCGGAAGGAGCCATGGCCCTTGACCCTCAACTCAGTCTTGACTGACCCCAACTGCTGATGATGCCTTCATCGATTCTCATTCTTTCCTCCGTGCTGGAGTCTCGCTCGCATCAGTCAGTGATCAATCGCCTTTTCTACCGTTAGTCTTGTTGGAAGAATCGCCGCGCGCGCTTTCTGCGCGCGAGGCTTCGTAGATACCAGGTGAGCTCCAGTGAAGCTTCATCAAATTGGACGGTCCGTGATGTACTATGTAGCAGCTCGCCTACCCAACGATGCACAGTGATGAGTCTGTACGCACATGACAACCTTTGTATTTCCTTTTTCTTTTCTTTTCTTTTCTTTTCCTTTTTTTTCCTTTTTCTTTTGGCGTGCCGCCGGCGTGCCCGCGCTTTTTTGGGGGTTTGACTCGTGGGCCAAAGCTGGCACGGATTGCTGCGGACCGGACAGCTGTTGAGCCTGTTACGTTTGGACTTATGCCGTGAGGGCCACCAGGTGATGTTGGGCTTATTTACTTTCACACAAAAAAATGTATTGGGCTTGTTGCGGATCGGAAGTAGCACGAAATTTTTCTCTTTTTCCTTTTTTTTTTTTATTTATCTTCGAGCGGCTTCTTCCGCTATCTGAAAGATGTCAGAATCTGTAGGACTTGCATCCTGGTATTTCTGGACATGCATGCTTTTTCGTCGACAGCTGGTGAATTCTATCCTCGTTTTCATAGGCCATCAACCCGCTTCGAAAATCTCAATGACACCGATATACGAATAGATATCTTCCTTTGTTTCCGAGAAGAATCCACACCGGCCTATGCATTCTCGGCAGAAGAAATTCTAGGAGTTCTACTCTATAGTACTACAGCTATGATTAGTACCCCAGGTCTCCCTTTTGAATTGTCCATGGCCCTTCGCTAGCATGCTAGGAACAGGATCAGTGAATCAACAATGCTCTGCATCTCGAGTTATCGGCCTTGCTCTCATAGCTCACCTGAATATATTTAGTATCCAAAGAACAGTAACATATGTAATGTGTGTCAGTTCTTGTATATTGCACAGTTCACGCTGAGTCCACCAGAACTAGTATTATCTGCACTGCACGTACTGGATTCCTGAGTCTGAAAAATATTGATCTAAAAAAAAAGTCTGAAAAATATTTCTTCCTTCATTACAGAAACCAGAAAATTAGAGGTGCTTGTGCTGACGAGTGACGACTCCACTCACAATTATTCAACACGAAGAGAACGCTTGTTTCAACCACTCTTTGAGGTCTTCAAGGGTCAGAAGCAATCACCAGCTTACATCAACTTGACTGCTTTTTGAATCAAACCACATCATGAGCATGGTTGACCTTACTGGCACATTGGCCTCATCCTAGTGGCCACCGGCCCGTTTTCAGTTATCTCCTCAAATTTCTATCCGGTCGTGTCACGCATAATGACAACCGCATTATCTAAAACACGTTTATTGGGGGCAATCAACATGACACACATGACCCAAATCCCTTGAATGCTCTCACCTGCTCTATCAAAAACTGAAAGGGATGGAAGTTTGTAACTCATGTCAGGAATGAATTCCAACAGAAAATATTTGTATAACAGCATTGACAGATTGAGCAAGAACTCCAGTTCACTTCTCTCTCCGCATGCATGTACACTAAAATTTCAGCAATAGCTTTTGACGATTTGCTCATAACATGGACGTGAGAGCGACCCGGTGCAAAGAATTGTGCACAACACATCAGCAGATGTAGAGATCTTGGGACGCTAAACTGCGAAGCTATGCAACAATTATCGTCATCTACATCTACAGGTAGTAGCAGCTAGAGCTGAGACGCCGGGCCAGCCTCTTATCTTTTGCATTGCAACGCCGAACAAAGCCATGTTAGGTAGGCGGCCAATTGCGTTGTGGTGGGTTTCAGAAAAAGACTTGTTTTCCCCAAT
Organism: Eragrostis curvula; assembly: GCA_007726485.1. NCBI lineage: Eukaryota > Viridiplantae > Streptophyta > Magnoliopsida > Poales > Poaceae > Eragrostis > Eragrostis curvula. Next base: position 5,322,202 of record CM017442.1, read on the forward strand.
GTTTCCAGTGCTCCATGATTAGGTGTCGACTGCCCAAGAACGCAAGAGGGCGGCCACGCCATGGCCTCGCAGGTCGCAGCTATTTAATCTCGCCATATGGTCAAGCCAGGAGTCAGAGATCGATAGGTACCCTCCTGCTTTGAGCTGGAAGGCATGGCGAGGTTGGCGTCTGGCCGCTTGTTCGTGATCGTCCTCGCTCTCCATCTCCTTATAGCGTCCGCTCATGCAGCTCGTTTCACAAGTAATCGCCCCTGAACATCATCTTCTTTCTTTCATATGTTCTAATCAGTGTTTTGAAGATCTAAACTGGGGTTTGCTTTTCTTTATGTCGATTCAGGGAGCTTCAGAACAACTATGATTGAGGCTCCGGCATTACAGAGTGGCCTACACGAGGTACTTGACTACCTGCAGAAGTAAAACTCAGAGCTCTAGAATTGTCTTCTGAATTTTTATTTTTTTGCCATAGTGTGTGGTGTGCTAAGCTCAAAACCAGTTATACATGATTCAGAGTTGAATTCTCTAACCGTAGCTATCACTATATGCAACTGCGTATTTGAGTTACTCTTATGTTCTAAATATAAGCGTGGTTAACGCATCATTCGGCCTGTTCGGCAGGCTGTTTTACCGTAACGGCTGCTGAAGAAATAACCGCGAACACTGTAGCGGATACTGAAAAAATAACTAGAACACTGTAGCTGCTGAATTGCAACTGCTGCAAAGCAGCCAGGCGAACAAGCTCATTAGAACTTGTGTATTGACTTATAACTGAAACTAACTATTACATAATTATATGCTCATTTGTACTTCGAAACAGATACTCCAAACAAAAAGAATTATGGCTCATTAAACCATACTCTTACTCCTAGTGTTCACGTAATGAATCAGGACAACTGGAGAAGCAACGCAGTGGTGGAAGAGATGTTTGGAAGGATGGCTCTGCAAATTACTGACTACCCTGGCTCAGGCCCAAATGATCGCCACACACCCAAGGCACCGGGGCCATGACATCAACGGTCCACCATGCTGAACCACAACCTTGAAGATATGTACAGAGATCAGCTCGCCGATCAATTAGCGCGTAGCAAAATAGTAGTAACCTTCAAGTGTAAATTATTATGCGAATGCAACTTCTTCTGAATTCTTACATAACCCAAGGGTGCAGTATTGCTTTCTATTAGAAAGCCTGTCGGGAGAGGTAGCACGCTAAATTTTCGATCACTTCAGTACCTCGTCAGTTCTTTTGTGTGTTTTTTACAAGATTGTAAAATCCATTGACCCAATCGATAGTCAATATAAAACATGAAAAAAAAACAAGATCAATGGAAAGAAAATATTACTCTACACAATGCATAAAAGCGGATAATTCCATAAATGACGCGTGCACATCAAGGCATGACTTGTAGCATAGATGCAAACATACACTCATCAAGATGCTAGCATACTTGTGTGTGTCCTACGCCTAATTGTTCATCAAAATATGTCAAATGAAACAATATATTCTGAGATTTAGCAGCCTCGATCCAAAGTATATAAACATGTAACATTATTGATTACATGGCTCGAACTATTACAAAGTCTCACATTTATCGGGCATCTATACAAGGTCGAGGGTATCATTAGAACTTGTTCAAATAGCTTCCCTACATTCACATTATATCTACATCGAGTTAAGGGATTCTTCTCCGAACTCAACCTAATGTTTTTATCACTATATCAGAAATTATTGGTTGAGTATACGATTATAAATTTCTAAGTTTTATACAAAATTTATCTTGTTTGTTTCTTAGTATTGATTGAGTCCACAAAAACAACACACCATTGAATAAGTATAATTTATTGCATAGTGAAAATCTCAAGTATTGAGAAATAATTACAGAGGTGCCACATTAGACCATACTTATTAAGAATTTTAACACTTGTTGCTAATTAATAAAAGGAATAGGTTGATGCAAACTTCTACTTAGTTGGGTGCATTTCCACCTTGCGGTGTATTTTGTGCTCTTTTGTGTTCGTGTTTTTACAATGAGAAGGACGAAGCACACATATACATACAAATTGACACACAAGTCTTATACGCCTCCAAGAAAGCATCTGGATGCCTAGGCAAGTCAAACATATATAGATTGTCGATAATTTGGTTTTGAGTATCATTTTTATGATTCTTAAAAGTTCTATGAATTAAAATTAAATACACACATATATAAATAATTGATAGGAATTTTCTAGAAGCTAAATCAATTAGAATTAGGTGACCTTTAGGTTATTATAAAAGACGAACATACACAATTATTCTACGTGATTTTCTAAATCCCACATGACATTCTCGAATTTTTCGTGAGTACACAATATGCTATTTATGTGCTTTATTTATACACCTATTTGGGAAAATAAAAGATGATTACCACCTCAACAGTGCAAGTTCGATTTTTTCTTCTCAAATGAAACCTTTTTTGTAAGTAGCAGGGAATGGATCATGAAAAAGTGGCATGATTTGTTGATGGTATATTGATGGTTATGCAAATCAATCAATTTCTCCGATTATGATTTATTATAGTGATGTTTGATCTTGCATGTGAGCATGTACATGCTGGTTTTGTCAATTTCTCTAAATACATTGGTTATGTTGCTTATCATTTCTATTTGTGTCATGGCATGTACAATACAAGGTGCTTAGAAGTGGTTAGGAAATAGATCTTAACCCATATCAAAATTCTTTTCTACAATGCAAAAGATGCCTAAATAGACCTAACTATTTTACTAAGTCCTTAAGCACAAGCACCTCTATTGTAGTACAATGTTAAACTCATACCTTGAGAAGAAGCAAGGAACGTCCCCAACCTTATCCCTCCACCGACGCTACAGTAAGAAACCCGGAGAAAAACAGAGTTCGCCGCCTCCAGGCCGATCTGGCCCCTCCCCTTCCGTCTCCGGCTTGCCGGTGGCGTGGCTCAGGGTGAGGGACCCCTCCCTGTACAGTAGCTAGTATTTTTCTTCTTCCTCTAGTAGTTTAGTTGGAGCTCTCTCTTCTGGTTTTCGTCGTTCATCGCTACCTTTCCGGTGGTGATTTGTTCTTCTCGATGCCGGTAAGAAGCTCTAGTATATCTATGGTTTCCCCACTGGGTGTAGGCGTGATGCCTTTTATATTCCTCGTTGACCTCCTCACCAGCGAGTGTAGCTCTTCCCCTTTCTCCTCTTCTGCTGTGGAGTTAGTTCACTGGAGAGTTGGTAGTGTTCGAAGCTTTTCATCCATGCTGCTGGAAAGGCACTGGGGGTTCCTGCCTTGGGTTGATCGCCTTGCTGGTGCTGATCCCCTCTTCAAATTGGGGAGCCCTCTCATGGTCATGCCCGGTGTTGCTTCATCAAAATCTACGGCATCGACTTCTTCTACCTTTGAAGCAGCCTCTGCGGCGGCCACTGGGTGGACCGCCGGCGTGCCAAGCATGCTGTGCTGTGAGGCCCTTTCCCATCCATTCTACAGTGATTTGACGGTCTCTAGCCGTTCTCACTGTCCGGTCCCGGCATGGATGGTGGTGCCTTTTCCTGAAGCTTGGTTGCTTAATCTTCGGCCTCTTCTCTCCCGGCAATGGAGATGTCCACAGCGGCGAGCTCTCTGTAGTCTGCAGTGGCGAGCTCTCTGTAGTCTGTAGATGTCTTTGTTGGAGGACATGGTTGTAATTTTTATTTTCTTATATGTCCTCTTTTGTTTGCTCAAGGGCCTATGTGCAATTGCTTGTTACTGTAAGTGTCTTTGTGCTTGTGTACTGAATCTTCCAAATTAATCGAGGTTGCCTAGCCCATGTGGGCGTATTTCCTTAAAAAAATACTTACACCCGCCGCGTGACCAACGTGATTACTCGGCCCAATCCAGTTCATGGTTTTCAAAACCGGTGAAAACCAGTCCGGTTTTCATGGTATCGATGAAACCAGTCCGATCCGGTTCCACCAGTTTGCCGGATTTGAATTTCAGAAGAATTTAAATATTTGATGAATTTTGATCGGTTTCGGCCGGTTTTGACCAATTGCCACCTATTTGACAACCGGTGAGGTCTGGTTCCACGGCTCGGTTATTGAAACCTTGACGCAGCTGCGTCACAGCAAAACTAGTCCCAGTCCTGTTTAGCGCCTCTAGTCGAACCTGACTGGCGCTGCAAGCGACAGTGGTTGGTCAAGCAGCCAGGAAGAGCAACTCTAACGCAAGAATGTGATAGAATTCACAAAAATTGCGCAACTGCTTAACAGAACAGCAAAAAAGAATGTTGGGGGATCGAAGGTCTATGGGTGACGTGTCGAAGCCCTCCAACGGAGTGTTGATGAAATCTTGCTCGCCCGAAGCCTTCGATGGGTTCTAATGCATTCGGATTACCCTGCGAAGCCCTCTTGGGTGAATATCATCGTCTGTCGGATGATGCGAAGCCCTCCTTCCTTGTCCGCGAAGCTGGACGAAGACGTTCTCATTCAGGTTCCCTGTTATCAGACATGCGAAGCCCTTCTTTGCCCGCGATGCCGGGCGAAGGTGTTAGAGTGTTGAGAAGATCGAGTGCGGTGCAAATGATTCCGTCCTTGGCTCGAGGCCCCCAAAACCAGATGTCCTTACAGGATCATCTCCCTCCATATTTATAGGGGGTGAGATGATTATATTTACATGCATGCCATCAGTTACCTTAGCATAACTCTTAGCTTGGTAACTTCGAGCTCCTGTGCCGTCTGCTTTTTCCGTTCCGCCTTCGCTGGTTGCCGGCTTCCTCCATTCTGCCTTCGCTGATGGCCACCCCCCTTCGCGTGTGTCTTGCTTCTGGTTGCGGTTTGTCCCTTGACTTGGATCGCAGCTATCTTCCCAACATTAGCCCTCAACTGTTGAAAGGAAGTGAGCGAAGGCGTTTCCTTGAAGCAGTTATCTTGTCAGCTGTGATTTTTTCCTTATTTCATTTCTTGTTATGTATATTTTAATGTATTTCACTATTCTTACTTAAACCCTTGGTTGTGCGATTTTTCACCCCAATGTCCCCAGCTTTCGGCAGGTCTTTAAATATGTGTCGCTTTCACCTTTTCCCGTCCGTATCTTTTTACCGCCGTGGCTGCTTTGTTGGCATCTCTTCTTTCGAAGGTACTTCTTTTCTTCCTTCGATGGCTAGGCAGAAGTCGGCAGCGTTCCTAGGGGTTTCTATTCTCTTCGAGCTGGTTATTATTTCACAAGGTCTATCTCCGCCTCCCGTTATAAGGGTATTTTTTCGAAGTGCTACTCGGAGTTTGGTCTTGTTGATATAGATTCAATCCGTCTTCCTCTGTATGGTCCGAAGCAAGTTCCGGAAGTCCGCCTAAGACCTCGAAGCGATGAGTTTGTTGTTTTTTCGTCATTTCTGGATGCCGGTCTATCTTTTCCACCTTCGAGCTTTGTCCTTCGTGTTCTTTCTTTATACCATCTTCAGCTTCATCATCTTACTCCTGTTGCCGTTGCAACCATGTCAGCCTTCGCTTGGGCTTGCATCAGCGAAGGTTTAAATCCTGAACCTCATGCTTTTTATCGTGTGTACCAAGCCCGGCACATTCCTACTTATGATCATGAGAACCATCTCAGCCCTTGCTTCGGAGTTGTTGAATTTGAGGCTAGGGAGGGGTTTCTGACGCCTCTTGGTAGCTTCGATTCCTCTCCCTTTGATGAATGGGTGAAAGATTGGTTCTACTATAAATACTCTGCTATCGATTTTTATACTGGGAAAGCCGCTGATATATGGATTACCAATGACTTCGAGCCTCCGCAGAATAGCTTCATTTCTCGATGTGTCGATGCTTTCCGAAGGGTTAGTCAGAGGATGACCCTTCGTGATATTCTGGAGGAATGCTTCGCTGCTGGTGTTCTTCCTCTCGCTCGTCATGGTTGGAGGCCCTCTTCTTTTGGTAGAAATAAGTTTGGCTTAAGAATGCCAGTTTTTCCTTCGATATCGGTACCCTGTATGACTCTTCCTTGTGCTTTGTTGCCTTTGATAGCTTCCTCTGCTTTTTCTTTTTGAATATTTCTTTTGCTTATACTTTGTTCTTTTTACAGGTTTCAATCTCTGGTCACCTCAAGACCGAGTTACTTCTTTTCTTGGGAAGTTCTCTCAGAAGGAGTGGGTTGAAAGTACTCGAAGGGGCATTGGTATTCGGATAAATCGGTTTTATCTGAGCTTCGACTTGTGTCTCCACAACCGTCCTTTTCTTGAGGACAATTCGTGTGAAGGAGATATTTTTCCATATTTCAGTGTTTCAGGCTCTTCGACAGTTGAGATGGATCCTTCGCTGGTTGTTGTTACTCCCGATGTTGAGTCCGTTCCTAGGAATGCTGAAATTCCTTCTCCTCCGCCAGGTTCCCTTCTTATGCCGACTTATTCTCTTATCTTTGAAGAACCGTCTCCTGACGATCCTTCGAATTCAGCTGTGCCTCCCGTTGTGCCTGATACTGTTTGCGGAGGTTCCTCATTAATACCTTCGGAGGTTTTACGAAGGTCTCCAACTGTTGCTTCGGATGTTATTTGTACGGATGGAATTGTAGAAAGGTCTGAGTTATTCAATTCTTGTCAGCTGCTCCCTGAGTGTTCGAATGGCACTTTTTGTCTTCCGAAGAAGTCTTCGTTTCTTGGTTTACTTGGCAAACGGAAGCTTTCGGAAGTTTCAACTCCAAACCAGGATATAATTTCTTTTTTGGGCACTGCTTTGCCTTCGATTGACGTTGCTGTTCCACCTTCGCAACCTTCAAATCCTGGTATTCATTTTCAGAGGGCTGCTTTACTTTCTTCTTTCTTTTATTTTCTTTATTATTATTCTCACGATCCTTCGCTTCTTCTTTTGTCTTTTTTTTTAGGTGCTTCGAGCTCTGGGTCTCTTGAACTGGATGTTGAGGCCATGCTGTCGTCCATTAATGATGACGTTCAGGCTTCGGGTCCTCTTGAATCTGCTGCCTGTAAGGTCCGGTTTCCGAAGGTTGAGCTTGGCTTGTCGAACTTTTCGGGTGACGTCCTCTTCCGTTCCTTGGTTGCTCATCAAGTCAAAGTTAGTATCTTTTCTTTTCTTTTCTTTTTTTCTTTTTTTCTTTTTGCTTTCGTGTTTCGTTTTTCTGACAGCTTCGCTTCTTCCTTTTTGCAGTCTATTATTCTTACTCAAGCTTGTGCTCGTGAGTTCCAAGATTCTTCTGGTGATTTGCTACTCGCATCATCTCTCGAGGCCTCTCTTTCTGCGAAGGATGATTCCCTGAAAGTTTCTTCTGCTGCCATGTCCGACTTGCTAGCTGAAGTTGAGGTTCTTCGAAGGCATAAATCTAGCGTTGTTTCGGATTTGTCTGTCCTTGAAGAAAAGATTCGAGAAAAGAAAGCTTCGCTGGAGAAGGAGAAGTTATTTAATGAGCATCTTTCGTCTCGTCTGTCGAAGGCGTCTCAGTTGAAGATCATTTCTGCTGATAATTCCTTCGCTAAATCTCTTGCCCTTTGTGATCTTGTCAAAGAGCTGTTTCAAGCACTTGGTGCGAAGTATGACGAGGTACCGGCGGATGTCTCTTTGGAGGTTATGAACGAGTGGCTTCGCTTGAACTTGGCTGGTCTTGCCGAGATATGCGGGAGCTTTTCTTATGATGCTGTGGTACTTATGATTCGAGATCTCCTTCATAGCTTTTCCTGCGAAGGCAGCGATGCTGTTGACTTGGTCAGTCGTCCTGATTTTTCAATGAAACCCTCGGATCTTTCTCATGATTTTGGAGCTGTCGAAGGCAAGTATGTTGGCCTGATCAATGACTTCTGGTAGAACAGGGTCAAGTGTCTTGTCCCTGACTTTCCCGAAGATTCTTCTTCAAAACTCCTTCGATTAGCTGTTGTAAATAGCTCTTTTGGATGTCCTTCGATCTGTATCTATTTTGGATACGCTTTTTTGATGTAATACTTGCTTTATCGAAACTCTAAAGCTTCGTTGCATCAAATACCTTATTCATGCATTTTATGTTCTGCGATGACTTCGAGCTCTGTTTTGAGCCTTCGAATTTTCGTAGCTTTGTGCATGCGCATCTTGTCATAATTGTGATTATTTTTTCTATTTTTGTCCTTCGTCAGCTAGTTTTGTTGAAATATTCTTTGATGATATCTCGATGCTTCAGGTTGTTTTGCAACCTCGTCAGCCTTCGTCTACTTTTGATGAAGTATGTATGAGCATGTTTCATTTTCCTCTGCCTGTCTTCGCTTGTTGCGAAGGTGTACTGTTGTTCATTGTGTTCATCTTCTTGGCTTATTTAGCCTCTTTTGTGGATGATTTCTTCGCTGCTTTTACGAAAGTTTTTATAAATTTTTTATGATGGCTTTTTTAGCCATTCTTTCAATGGTGGCTTCGCTCTTCTAGGTAAAGACTGTTTTTGGTCGGCTTTCTCTTAGCCTTTGAATGGTAATTTTGTTTCTGACGAAAAATTACCGTTTCGGCTCTTATGCCTTTGAATTCGCTTTGCAGTTTTATTGCAAAGGCGAAAAATTTTCTCTGCCTTTTTCGGCGAATTTCTTTCTTCGAGAGCGAATTGCTATCATCTTGTCTTGTATTGTGACAAGGCTCCGTTTTTTTTTTTGTTGAAAACTTGGCTTCGATGTCTTTCTTTCGAAGGTGAATTTGTTTTTCTGCCTTTTGTAGGCGAATTCGAAACATCTGCTTTTATAGCAGGTTGCTATCATCTTGCCTTGTAATGCGACAAGGCTCCATTCTTTTCATATTATAAGAAAGGGTAGATATTTCAGTTGACGTCTAGAATGTTCTTATTTGGTGTATATATACACGAGGTGTCTCCGTCTTCTTTGTCAAATTCTTCAATCTTCTTTTCTTCATGGAGGCTTTGTGGGACCGGCTTCCTCGAGGCGTGCTGAAAGCTCTTGCTCGTGGAGGATTTAAGCGTGGAGATGTTCTTCCGAAAGAGCTTGTAGATCACTTCGCGGAACTTGATAGGGTTGCCGATAATCGTTCGTTGGTCGAAGCTCCTGTAGAACCTGTTCCTCTTGCTGTCGTTCCTCCGTGTGTGATTATTATTAGCGATGACGAAGGCTCTGAAGATCGTCAAGTTAGGCCTTCGCAGCCTGTTGGGGTGGCTAGTCGAACTCGTAGTAAATCGAAGAAGTAAGTCTTTGTATCTTTGTATTATTCTTTGTGCTGCTACTTGCTTCAAATGCTTCTGAGTAGTCTTCGGCTTTGATTTGTACCTCCGTGAATTCGTACTTAGTGAATGATTTGCTTTTCGTCTTGTGTGTCTTGTTCTTTTCCTCTTCTTGTTCTCTTGCTGTTCTCGCTTCCGCTTCCTTCGCGAGCCTTTAATTTTCAGCTTCGGTCTCTGCGCGTTGTGTGTCGCTGACGTTTGTTCTCGACTTTGCTTTCGCCATGTTGATCGTGGTCGTGGGTTCACCCCCCGGGTCGGCGCCAAATGTTGGGGGATCGAAGGTCTATGGGTGACGTGTCGAAGCCCTCCAACGGAGTGTTGATAAAATCTTGCTCGCCCGAAGCCTTCGATGGGTTCTAATGCCTTCGGATTACTCTGCGAAGCCCTCCTGGGTAAATATCATCGTCTGTCGGATGATGCGAAGCCCTCCTTCCTTGTCCGCGAAGCTGGACGAAGACATTCTCATTTAGATTCCCTGTTATCAGACATGCGAAGGCCTTCTTTGCCCGCGATGCCGGGCGAAGGTGTTAGAGTGTTGAGAAGATCAAGTGCGGTGCAAATGATTCCGTCCTTAGCTCGAGACCTCCAAAACCAGATATACTTACAGGATCATCTCCCTCTATATTTATATGGGGTGAGATGATTATATTTACATGCATGCCATCGGCTACTTTAGCATGGCTCTTAGCTTGGTAACTTCGAGCTCCTGTGCCGTCTGCTTTTTCCGTTCCGCTTTCGCTGATTGCCGGCTTCCTCCATTCTGCCTTCGCTGATGGCCACTCCCTTTCGCGTGTGTCTTGCTTCTGATTGCGGTTCGTCATCTTCCCAACAAAGAACAAATTGCAATGCTTTCAGAAAACATGTATACATTTGATCCTTAAAGCTGGATCTTTGAGTACCAACCTGTTCGGCAGGCTACAGCTACGGCTGCAGAAAAATAACTACGTACACTAAAATACTAAAATACTGTAGCTGCTGCAAAACAGCTAACCGAACACGCTGGTACATCATCTTCCACACCTCAAGATATTCAGAGTTACCCAGATTATTCCCAATCCCTTGGTCACAACCCAGAGCTATGTACAGCAAAGAACACAACGAAACCACCACCATGAACCAATCAGAACTCCTAATCCTAGAACTCCCTAATCCTAATCCACGTCCTCTATCCTAATGGTCCACGGCTCCTCTCTCTCCTGCTGCGGCTGCTGCTCCCGCTCGCCTCCCAGCTGCACCACGTAGCTCACAACCGTAGCGCTCCTCGGCCTCCGCGCCTCGCCGCCGCCCTCCGCCGCGGCCTCCTCCTCCTTCGCCGCCGGCAGCTCGTGGCGGCAGACGGGGCAGTTACCGTGCACGCCGAGCCACCGCTCCAGGCACTCTCCATGGAACCGGTGCCCGCACGGCATCTCCTTGGCGGCGCCCTCCACGCCGTCCAGGCAGATCGCGCACTCGCCCAGCGAGCCGCCGCCCTCCTGGCCGTCCTCGCCGGCCTTCACCTCCTTCAGCGCGGCGATCGCGGACTTGGAAGCCGGCGGCACGCCTCCGCCGATCCCGCCGGAGAACACGTCCCCGTCGCCGTCGATGATGATCTGCTGCACCAGCACCACCCCGCCGCCGCCACGCGCAAATGCCGTGGGTGCCGCCATCCCCAGCAGCAGCCGCAGGATGCCCGCCGCCGCGCGGTCGCCGCCGTCGTTCGCCGAGGCCATGGGAGCAGGAGGAGGCGATCGGGAGCGAGAAAGAGCTCAAGGGAGAGAGGGAAGACCGTGAAAGAATTGAAAGAATCTTGTTTTCTTGCGTGTGATATTACGAGAGCTCGAATTCGCGGGGTATATATGATCCATGGAGGTGAATTGTGGTGAAGGTTCTCGAAGATTCCGGAGGTGGCGCCTTGTGTCTCTGAGCTGTGGGCCCGACCACGTGAAGTCCGTATTGCGGTTAGATTATGGAGAGCTGTCGTGCTGGCTGACGCGCTGGTGGCCGGTACGAGCGCGTGTGGCTGGTTCCCGAACGTTCCGGAATCCAGATATTTTCATCGGCCGTTGGGTCGCTGACTTGCGGGTCCACGCGTGCATTACGTCGGTTTCTACACGGCGCTAGAACGTTGGGGAGAAAGAGTAACGGATAGGGGCAGCCGACGGGCAGGTCCCACACATAGGACGTTCGTAATCGTGGGCCGTTGAGGCCTAGAAGAAAATGTAGCCCATTAGTAAAGGGCTTCATTTCTCAAGCCCATTAGTAATAACACAGAAGTTCGTAATTGAGCCCAGAGTTCTTTGCACATGTAACACAGAAGTTCGTAACTGAGCCCAAAGCCCAGTGATAGAGGCGTCGTCATCAAGCTGGATGAAAAGCTGGATTTCGACACTTGCCTCCAAAAGTAATGGAAAAATGAAACTCGACGCTGACGCGTAGACCCACCTCACAAAGCGTACGAGATCTGGCGGTCCAACCGGAGTATGAACGCTTCGGATGAATCCACCGGTCACATCTGTCCACCGGCGCGGTATATACAGTCGGCGCACCGGACACACACCTGACGGTTCTTCTTTCTTCCGCTCTCCCATCTTAGCCTCTGCTTCTCTCTCGCGTCCCTGCCTTGCCGTGTCGTCTCGCACGTGAGATCGGAGAAGCGGTGGTGGCGCAGCGCCGGTGGTTGCCAGCGGCGAGGGGGCGGGGCGTAGGGTTCCCGCGCTCGGATCCGCGGCCTGTCCCATGGGATCCGACGGCTTTGCCGTCGCCGCGGCCGCGTGCCCCGCCGCCGCCGAGGCCTTTGCCAAGTACTGCGGTGAGTTCCCCGCTCTGGAATTGGCTTGCTCGTTGTCTGTGGAGGTCTAGGGTTCCGATGTCTTGCTATATCGGGCGGGTTAGCTGCGGTGCTTGAGTTGGTTTAATCTTGGGCCGCTTTTCCGTTTCTTTTTTCGAATTTGGTTAATTTAGTGGTGCTGAAGTGGCGAATTATGCCAAACGGGTGGCTGGAGTTGGGAAGATGATCTTTTGGTTAGTCTTTGCTCAATTAGCTGACTTCTTGACGGAAAGTAGGTCGTTGTCAAACTGGTTCTTGCCTTCTCGCTTCTACCTTCTTGATGAACTTAGGCAATAAACGAATTGTCAGACGTGGAGCATGATATGCTATTCTTTGCAATATTTGAACCGTTCACTTTGTATCGTGCTTCTTTAGCCCCTAGAGTTCATAACCTTTTAACAGAAATTAGAGCTAAGCTTCATGAGTAGTATAGTCAGGAATTGAGTGCCGGCCGTGTGAACAGTTCTTGTGTCGAAATGTTAGCTCAGATTGTGTTTCCTGGGGCACTATATCAACCTAGTGGTTCTTTTGGTCTTTGTATTGCCAGGTACTGTATCAGGAGGTACGAATGCGAAGACCAGACAAGGATTGATTGAGCTTTCACAAGCTATAGATGGAATTGAAGGAATGAGGTTAGCTTTCTTGAGTGACATTTTGTATGCACTGAGCTTTATGTACTTTAGAATTGATGTGTGGTTTTTTCCTTCTTTCCTCATGTGGCAGTCCACACCTTTCAATGTTCTTTTATCACATTCTGTAATTCTATTCAGTATTGAAATTTTGTGAGAGGATGCATGCTTGTTTCTTATTGCCCAAGACATAGATTTGAAGCGTTTTCCAACCTAAAGAAACCCATTAACCGTCTTGGTCTTATCCCCTTATGTTTGGAACTTCACGAGGTGATTTGACTCATTCAAATATGAATTGATGTTCAACTGTTTTAGCTTGGAATGCCGAATGCATCACTATGCTGTGTAAATATTACCCACACATTGATGTTTGATTGTTTACTTGAAACATTAAAAAACATTGTGGTAGTTAAACAATACCACAAATGTCATGTTGGTTCCAGTTGCTTTTGGCACACATGTGCATCCTATCCAGCCCAGGGCACTTAGACAGTTAGACCTGCACAACCTGTACAACAAGACCAGTCTGATTTCTTTTCTGTATAATGTTTGGCTCTTTTTTCTTTGTACTCTGTTAACCTTTGACTTGATTACACTTTGTACTTGCAGGGATGCCATATTTGTTGATATTCCCAAGCTCATGCCTTTTATTGATTTAGTGAGTGATGCTTCCCAAGCTGATTACGAGTTCCATAGCTTATCACTGTCTTACGTTGATTAAGAATCTTCTCCTTCAGGAGGATGTGAGCCTATTCAATTACTTCTACGACTTTGTCTTCTTCATTTGTCGTGAAAATGGGCAAAGGAGTATCAGTAAGACCCTTCATTCTCAAGGATGTATGAACACTGCTGGTAGCGAACCCATAGAACACTAATTTGAATTCACCTTTTCATGATTTTAGCCATTCAGAGAGCTGTGGCAGCATGGAGGATTGTTCTAAATGGAAGGTTCCGGCTGCTTGATCGGTGGTGTAACTTTGTTGATGTATGTATGAATTTGCTAATCCTAAAACATGTCTTCTAATTGATATTTTTTTTTAATTTCTTTGGCATCAAATACCAAGTTTTTGCTAAAACTGTTACATATAATGAAGATACTTGATTCTAGGCTAGTGAACTTTGTTAGTTCAGTTTGATTGAAGAGTTGACTAGTCTTTGAATTAAAATTCTATTGTTTATTACATGATGACTAAACAGATCTGTTAGAATATTCCTGAACATTGTAAATCTCTGATGATTTCATTGCAGTTATGCCGTTCTGGTAATACTTGTGTTCTTGCAAAACCTAGAATTGCGTTGCAAAGTGAATAGTTTTATTTATCTTGTGGCATCTATCGCTGGGAAGAAATATTGGGAAGTTTAATCTTTGTTTTGAGTGCGAGTTTATGTAGCACTATTTGTTGCAATGATTCGAATACGCTGTGCATGAAAAGCTATCAATCCACATACTTTTAATCTGTTATATCCGAGTTCCCATGATTTTTGGATATGCACTTTAGAAATATGTTCCAGTTTTAGACAGTTCTCGTGATGACTTGAGAGTGTTTTCCTTGCCCTGTAACAGTTGGTGATTTTCTTTTTTGGTGCTGCATTTTCTTAGCTAAAGCTATGATTTTTTTACTCAGAAGTTCCAACGTCACAATATATCTGAGGATACCTGGCAGCAGCTGCTAGCTTTTAGCAGATGTGTTAATGAAGATCTGGAAGGTTATGACCCAAGAGGTACAAATTCTTTCCATATGGCTATTTCTTCAATTTTCAATGCTTCCGTCACAAATTGAGTTCCACGATAATGAAGATAACTTATTAATTTCTGTTTGCCTGTGCCAACTTTCAGGTGCTTGGCCTGTTCTGATTGATGATTTTGTGGAGCATATGCACAGGTTCACTGCCATAATATACTTGTTATCTCTTGCTGGTCAATGTATTGACTTTATTCCTGTTGTGTCAACGGTGGCCCTAGTGATGTGCAAATAGCAATTTAAAAGAAAAACGTTGTAGAAACCAGTTTGGCTACATAGAAACTAGAACGGTTCACTACAACAGCACTAAACGGTTGATCATCGCTGGTTCATCCAAAACTATGCCTGCTAGTTCTCTATAGTTGAGGTGTAGAATGACAAAGCCGTATTTTCTTCTGCATCTAACTGATACCTTTTGATTGAATGTATCTGTCACAATAATAGGATCGATGTGCTATTACTGTATCAGAGAGCAATGTTTTTCCTAGTGCAGTGTCTTATGCATTTTCACTTGTAAAATGTAGAATTTATCACTCCAGTGACTGCAGCAATGCGATGGACTCACAATGTAGCATTTCCAATACATTTAAAGGTATTATTCTGATGCATTACCGTTTTATTTCATTCTTTAGTTACCTTCAAATTACCATTACCACAACATTCTGACTTTGGTGTTACAGGACTGGATCTTTTACCTGGATCAAAGAGGAAATGTCATAGTCAGTCTAACTCCAACGAGGAGGATGTAGAGCTTTCAGATAGCTTTACAAGATCTGTTCATCTGACACCGTTGAAGCGACTTAAGGAAAGTTCTGGCACTAGATTTGGAGTGTGGGAATCCCACAAAGGTACCCCTTTCTCTAATAGTTCCTCTGATTATTGCGAGGATACAAATTTGCACAGCTCAAGAGGTTGTCTTCAGAACTCGGCTTGTATTGTTGAGGATACCTTGTCGAAAGGGTTTGAAGGTTGCATTTCAATGAAATGCTCCTTTTAGTATAATCACGACGCGTAGTTTAGTTAATTTACGAACTACTAGCCACCGCCATTCTGTATGTGTAATCTAATCCATTTCTGAGCGGTGGTATCATTCTTTTTTGTAATCAAAATGATGATGCTATGTATTTCTGTGTACAATTAACATTGTTATTATCAAAGGTATTTCTTTTCTTTCAAATTCTTGTTTGTACTTGATGTTTTCCAGTTCTGAATAATACTATTTTTGTGTAGCAGATGTGTTGTGCAGATATGCATAAGATACCTCCTTTTTTCTCTCTCTCCTTGAGTGCATCAGTGTAGGTAAAGTTTAACTGACATGCGTCACCATTCAATATTACTTGCATAAAAACCAGGAACACAAGCTATAAAACAAACATATTACTTTTCCCGCTAACTTGCAGATGGTATTGGATTACAACATGCCTACTTCTGCCACATTCTACATTTATTTTCTAAGGAAAAAGCATCACCCTGTTGAAATTGCCGCGAGTGCAATCTGTATGCATCTGCAGTCTAAATAATTTGAAAAAATGTATTGACAATTTATACCCATAGAAATTTATAAAACAGGATTAAGGAATTCATACAGCTTGGCTGTTATAACTTGTCATTGGCAACAAGCACAAGTGCCAGTGAAGTTAAGACCTAGTAACAAAAATGCTAACGCCTGGAGGTAGAGATATATGTAGTAGCTATTTGTTCCAGGAAAGGCGAGGTTGTATGACGCGCAGAGGAAGAGAAAAATCGAAAATCCAATCTCACGAAAATTGATCCTGCAAGGAAAAAAAATACAGTATCAATAACGTAATGTGTGTATTGTAACATTAACTTGCTGTTGTACAGAATCTGGATTAAAGGGGTTACCTGTCTCTTATGCTTTTCCTATTCTTCTGAAGCAAGGGAACTTCGTTGTCCTCTAAATCATTCCCAACCTTCTTTGTCACAATCCATTGGTCAAACCCTCGCAATTCTAGCAGCCCAGTCAGTGCAGCTCTCATGCGATGCACTGTCATAACACTTTCAAATAAAATCCAAAAGGGCATTATATGTAGATTTCTGCAGAAATAGGTTGAAATACATTAGTTCTACGTGCCAAAAAAATATATTAATTCTAGTATGTGGTAAAAGGGCATATGAACGGCGTGTTAGAACTAAAAGCAAATATAGAAACTTACTTTGGGTGTCTTATGGCTGTGACTATGGTAAGTGTCATAGGAATATAGGCAACACCCCACGCTGGTAGGAATACCTCCGGGATCATGACTGATATGGGGACTATGACATTGTAGAGAATACAGGCCGCCACAGGTGCCACAACTCTCCGTACCAAGAAGAAGCTATAGAGCATATAGGACTTTTTGAGGGGTGATATATTCTAGGGGAACATCAGGGATTCATTGTCAGCTTTTTGTAAAATATAAAAAGACAATTGACTATATGGGGGAAGATAAGCTTACCTTGGCAACGAAAACATCCTTTGCCATCTTACGGAACAAGTGTGCACCGCCACTGGACCAGCGGAATTGCTGCCGACAGTAGGCCTTGTAAGTGGACGGCAGTTCACTCTTGACCTATAATATATTTGCATTGTCAAATGATTACATCATCATGCTATTTACTTTTGTCAAAACTACTTCATGGTGAGATCTGCTCACTCTGATGTCCCCAACATAGACAAATTTCCAACCCTTTAATGTTGCTCGAACTGCCAAGTCCATGTCTTCAACTGTAGTCCGGTCCTTCCAACCTCCTGCATCATTTATAGCTTTTGTACGCCACACTCCAGCAGTTCCTGGAATAGAAACAACTTTAGAAGATTGTATGCTTTAGAAAATAGAATCCTCAAGTTCTAAAGATTTGTACCATTGAAACTGAAGAAGGAAAACGTTGCTGATCCTGCTTCCTGCTCAACTTTGAAGTGGTAATCAAAGAACATCTTCTGTACTCTTGTCAACAGGCTTGTGGTATCATTCACTGCAAAATTCTGTCAATTAAGAATTGGATCGATCAGAGTGAATAAAACATTGTATTGCTTGATTACTTTTATTTTTTCATGTAAAAAAATCGAGCACCTTATATTATGCCTTCTTACCAGCTACATGAACCATATGAGCATATGGAATTGGTAAAAAATATTCTAATGTCATGAATATGCAAGGAGATACTTATTTTCTGCAGATAAAACATTGAGTTTCTTGTTCCAAGTTTATTGTTGGAATAACTCTTGGTGCAAGAAAAAGAGATATCTGCAAATGAAAGTATTCTTTTGTGCTGATATAGGAAATGAGGGAATCGTATATGACCAAATTTAAAGGACTCAGAAATATTTCCCAAGCTAATTTGCATTATATGGCCTAATCCTGTGCATTGATGATAGAGTGGTAGATGGAAGAGTATGCTATGCTCTTAAGCAATTTGGAAAAGGAGCACTTACCAAAGGACCACCGAGCTTGAACAAGGGCAACTTCAGGATTGTGCAGGAGGAATGGGACAGTTTGGAGCAGGAAGTCTGACTCAGGCTGGAAATCAGCATCAAATATGGCAACATATTCACTTTGCTTTGCGTAGTCCCATTCCATTCCTTTCTTCAGAGCTCCTGCCTTGAACCCCTTGCGGCTGGTTCTTGTGACATACTTGATATTCACACCTTTGCTAGCCCAGTTCTCACATTCAAGCTCCACCAAGCTCTGCAGTGAGATTAATCGAATCATCTATTCTTTCTTTTTCTTATTAGAGTAATAATTTTCTATTCTTGAAACAAAAAATATACACCCATTAATGACAACAAGATGGTAGAACTCATATGATGGAGCCTAATTTGCGATTGAAATGATGCCCTCAGGCAAACATTTTGCTTTGTTGCGCCGTAGATAGACACGTAAGTTTCACAACTGCTTGTTAATACAAATGGATGCAGTAGTGGAGCCACTCTGATGGAATGGGATGACAGGAAACTCTGATGGCCAAATGAGGACCTGCTTAGTATTTGCCAGGGAATCCTTGTACTTGCCAACTACTACTTATCTCACTAAACTAACCCATTCGTTGAACCATTTCAATTAACAAAAGTGTGCGAACAACTCTTCAAATAACTACTATTACTGGAGAATGACGTGGCAGATGTGTTACACCCTTGCAATGATTTTCATCATATTATTTACTAGGCTATTTTCCTTGAAATTGGCATCACTTATTCACTTTCTGAATATGGTGCATCGTGAAATTATCCCAGGACTTTTGCATGAAAACAGGTCATAAACTTGATTTCCAGTTGTGGAAACAGATAAATTTTAGTGTGTTTTCTATTTTATGCTGGCTCCTGTACATGACCAATGAAGTGCTGCTAAAAAAGCAAAATACAAGAAATATTTCGTAGTTTGATTTTCTAATTAGTAATAATAACAAAGATATACTTCATGGAAGATTCGAAGTAAAGCAGAATATTCCCGCCAATTATTGAACCGTTCCTCAGATCTATGGGTCTGAATAAACGTGGCACAAGCGAGCAGAGAACCAGAATGGGGTCTCATGAGTCATGATGCAGGAAAATGTCAAGTGGCAGTAGTTACGCTCACGTGAATATACTATTCAGCGTATTGTATCCGCAGTAACCGAAGGATCATGGACTCAACCCCATTGCATCCGCTGCTGGCAGCACTCATTTTTCAGTGATACTAGGGTGTTTGGATACCCTTTAGTCCTATGACTAAAACTAGTCAGACTAGTAGTCTCTAGTCCCACCCATATTTAGAAGCAGACTAAAAGTGATTAAAGACCATTAAAGATTCTGCCCTACTAAAGAGAGAGAATGACTAAAACTAGTCAGACTAGTAGTCTCTAGTCCCACCCATATTTAGAAGCAAAGACTAAAAGTGATTAAAGACCATTAAAAATTCTGCCCTACTAAAGAGAGAGAATGACTAAAACTAGTCAGACTAGTAGTCTCTAGTCCCACCCATGTTTAGAAGCAAAGACTAAAAGTGATTAAAGACCATTAAAGATTCTGCCCTACTAAAGAGAGAGAGGGACTAAAACACCTTTTAGCTACCTCCTCCTCTACTAGAGAGTTTTAGTCAGGTGACTAGTTATAGTCTCTTTCTAATCCCACATGTTTGGAACTTTAGTCCCTAAAAGTAACTAAATCTAGCCTGACTAGTCTTAGTCATGGTGATACAAACACCCCGATACGATAACCCCCACGGCAGTGCTGACAGTTCAGTGATATTGATACCCCGTGATGACTAATCAGTATCTGCACTTTGTCTGGGAATGGAATGATCAGTACAGAAAACATAGGATACACTTGTACAAGCTGCAGCGAACATAGACATGTGAATGGACGGTCCAAATGACGCGATTCACCTTGACCTGATCTGCTTTCTAATACAAGCAGGTTTTCCTGTTTGGATGACGACGTGTGATAGAGAAGGGTTTTCCACTGTGCCATTACGAGTTCATGACAGGTGGGGAAGTAGTACTAGTTGCTATGATCAAACTAATATCATAAAAGCCTTTACTCGAACAAGGAGCATCTGTACAGCTACCTACTCTGCTTCGCAGATCGCAACGGAATACTCTAACTGCACCCACTCAACCAGCACAAAATAAGTGGGTACTACTCTCCTATGACAGTTAGCCTCGTGTCAAGTTGTCGTCATATTAGAACTCATTCGACAACATGCCTAGTCTGAGTGTTCTTTATCTACCAACATACGTTTCAGTTGTTCTAATTGTACCAGAAAGTAGGTGGCACTAAGAACAGCTTCGACATCCCCAAAACAGGTTCCATATGAAACATTCCAACGATGCAACAAGGAACACGGAGAAGGCAAGCTATATTACCTTGGCAACCGGATCGGTGGAGTCGTCCAGCACTTGGACTATTATCCTGTCCTTCGGCCACTGCAGCTCACAAGCCGCCGCTATGGACAGCTTGTATACCTACACGCGCCCATCCCGCACACAGAAAACGCAGCACATAAAAATCAATATCTAATTCGAATAAAACGGCAACGATAATTTATCAAATTCAAATACAGCAATCAAAGTGAGAACAACCAATTTCCTTTTTCATTTCTGGGCATCTCTCACCTCCAGCTCATTGTACATGGGTATCTGGACCAGGACCATGGGGTAGTGAGCGCTCCCCTTCTCCTCGTCGGCGCCGTCGCCGGGGAGGGGCTCCCACTTGAACCTCCACTCGGGCCGCCACCCGATGGCCTTGACGCCAAGGCTGACCACGCTGTTGTACACGGCCTCCACCACCAGCATCACCGACATCACCAGGCACGCCCACACCGCCGCCTGCACCACCGGCGCGATCAGCCCGGCCCGCACCGCCACCCACGCCCCGTACGCGTCCGCCGCCGCGGTGGACGACCCTTCGAGCACGCCGATGAGCCAGGACACGGCGGCCTCGAAGTCGAGCCGCGCGCTTGCTGCGGAAAGCAGGAGAAGAAAAAAAAATCAGAGGAGAAAACGACGGCGCGAGGAAAAGTGAGATCACGTGAGCTGCGGCGTCGAGCGAGGGAGGAAAAGGGGGATAGGAATGTACCGGCGAGAGGGCGGGTGAAGTCGACCACGCCGATGGAGACGGCGACCGCGACGGCGGCGGCGGCGGCGAGGAGGAAGAGGAGGGCGCCGCCGAGTTCCCCGCCCTCCATGGTTGTTGCAGTGGCTGACGGAGAGGCGGGGGGCAAGAGAGGACCGCTGCGCGATGCTCGGATGCCAGCGCCGGCTTTTTCTCAAGTCCACGCCAGTCTTGTACTCCTTTTCTCGTGTTTGTGCCTTTATACTGCGCTCCACGAAGCGTGTCTACTTGGATTAGTGTTTTAACTACTCCCTCTTGCATTATAATAGCCTTCCATTTCCATTCCTATGATGCTGCTTGTTGATTTTACCGCATTGTGGTTGACCTTAACCGTAAGATTCTTGGAATGCATTTAGTTCCTTCCTATATGAATTTTAAAAGAATGATTCAAAAGATAATTAGAATGGCAACGTGACAATCCCCAAACTGCAAAACAAGATTTTGTCGTGATTTGTGCAAGGAGCACTAGAGCGCTAAAGAGACCTATCTTGATAGGTGAAAGAACTAGTTAGTTTTGAGTGCTAATAGCACAAGCACTGCAATCTAGATTATCTGAAGTTGATAATGCAAGCATGTGTTTGTGCTTTGGTCTAAATCTCTAGATCCCTCACAAATCCAAGAAGATTGCTCTCCACATTCTCACACGTTTGTGCACTTCTTTATCTGACCATAACCATATGCGCCGCGAGATCATGTACCACATGGCTACCATTTGGGTGCACGTTCCTGGGCATCTAGCATTTTGCACTTTGACGTAGTTTCGTTACCACTGGCTGGAGTATTTTGCATCGTGGCGTTGGCAGATCCAATGCGGGAGGTGGTAGCCACGCCGGTGGCAGCATCTTCTGCGTCGTCACAACCTCACTGCGAATCAGGGGTTGCCTTTGTACTGCTTGGGACCATGGAGGCAAGAGCACCAGAACGATCATTTTTATTTAGGTGTTGGTTCACCTGTTGTTTTCAAGAAAACAAAATTCTACAGTGTACTCTCTTCATTCTAATTTTGTTTGAGCTAATCAACGTTAACAAAAAAGAGAATGGAGGAAGTATGTTGCAAAGAAGGCATATGTTAAAACCATCTAGCATCACAAATGCTCCATTCAGTTGGAGTAAAGTCGTCAGAAGAAACTAGCCACAGTTTCTTCTGAATTTTGAAACTGAGTTGGGAAAGGCAAATTTTCATCGAAGATGAAGTGAGAATGATGCTTACCCAAAAGTAGTTATAAAGTGAATCTACTAATACTAATAGCACGGTCATATGAATGGAAGCTGGTCAAGTAGAACAAATGGACCCCTACAATAATGATGATGATCAAGCAAAAGGTACGGTAGTACATTTTTGCTATCCTTTGTATGTTTCCAAGTTGCTCATACCACGTCAATGATTGAAGCGCATGATGATCGATGTGGCAATGTTGTCCAGTTTTTATATGGCAGAGGGAGGACGTGTATGAAGTTTTGGTGAGGAAGGCCTGTTTGTCTTCGAGAAGCACACAAGCTGTCTTCGTTGCATGGTTTTCAATAGATGAACCACATTCCTTTTGATTTCATAGTTGGAACACCTGTCTTGCTTGCCTACTTCCTTTTTGTTACTCTCTCGTGCCGTGCCTACTTTTGTCTGAATTATGAAGCTCGAAGGGATGAGCAGGCTCGACTGCCATGTCAATAGTGATGTGGCAATTAGGTACTTCCGAGATGATTCTGCTAAGAACAACTGTAAAAGAGTGTGTTTGTAAACTATGGGGAAATGTTAAGCGCGTGTCACGTGGCATGTGGAGTTCTGTTTCCTATTTGGCGCATAAATACACCATCTTAGACAGGTGGAATGAGAAACAGTCGTGGAAACATTCTATCCACATCCACTGCTTGTAAACTCTTCTTTACATGATTCCATGCGCCCATGACGTTCTTTTCCAAGCCACTCTGAGAACTTTAAGCAGAAGCTCGAGTCTGTTTGTATTTGTAAGGAATCCGTACTAAGCAAAAGCTCTCTTTCATCAGCCCCTTGTAAAACTAAATGGCACTGCTTAATGCCGTTGCAATGCAATTAGGCGCGGATGCAGCCTGCAGGATTCTGCATCCTGAAACTCTAAAAAGAAAAAGAAGAAGAAAAAAAGGGTCCCTTTCAAGAGAAACTAAAAAGTTCATGATTACTCATCAGCAATAAAAGGCAAAAACATCAATTTTTGAGAAAACGGGGCTCGGATTTTCAACAATTCGCCACCAGGCTACTAAGCATATTGCTTTAAGATTTGCACAGCTCAATTGTCTCGACTCTGGACAGGAAGTACTGCTTTGAGTTGCAGGACAGGAGGGTGTAGCTAGCTCTCAGATGCTGTCGCTCTCAAATCCTCTGCTTGGAAATCTCCAGCCACATGTATTATGTAATGAGCCTCTCAAGATTTCTGGCTGTCGTGATCTCACCAAGGCATCCTCAGATTTTTTTGAATTGCCACACCCGCTCGGCAGTGTGGTGGGTGCCCTTGTTTGTCCCTCCCTCGCGCGCGACACGGGCAGCAGACGCTAGCGACTGGGTCCATCGTCTATCTCCACGGCTCGTGCTCTCCCGTCAGGTGCTCGACTATTCCTTACTCGCATCCCGTTCAATTCTCTCTCTGTTCCTCGCAGTCGTGGTGCACGTTCGTGTTTGCTCCGATCCTCGCGCGCGAAATGGCCGGACGCGAAGCTTTTGGTGCCGCCGGCCGGCGCGGGCAGAGGAGCCGTCGCAAAGTGGCTTTCGACGGCGAGTTCCTCTTGGCGCGCGTCAGAGAGTCAGAGTCTGAAGGCTGGGAGCGCGCTCGAGTGCCAGGAGGTATTGGCGTCCGTGCTGCGCCGGCGATGGCTGGTGGCTCGCCGTCGACTCGGGGCGGGCGGAGCGCTCCGGCTCAGTGCCGTCCGGCGCGCCGGGAGCATACAGGCTTGTGTGGTTGCCGGGGGTGCAGCGGGTACGCGGGCCGAATGTCGATCCGGATTATTACCCGCCGTCCAAACATGGTCAGGCTGAATTTGGATCGCTGTTCGTAATCGCGATCCAAACCTGAGCGGGCTGAATTTGGATCATGGTATTGATCGCGATCCAAACTGAGTGGGCTGAATTCGGATCGCGATCCAAAAGGTTATTGGCGCCATCTAGGAGCATGGCCAGAGGGCACTTTAGGAGGAACTGATTTTTAATTTCTGTAGCTCGTTTGTTGTCACACTAAAATTCAACGTGATATAACAGCATTATCAATAACAGATTTCGTGATTCCTCTGGTTTCGGTTGTATATTCCTAAGCATTCCAGTGCTGGTGCATTGTGTGACTTAATTTTTTTTTTTCTATTCTACCACCAAATCTTATCATCTTAACAACTGATTTTTTCTGCATTGTTCATACAGATCCTAAGATATGGCAGCGGCTGCAATAGCAACCTTACCCTTCACTTCAGTTCCTTGTAAGAAGCAGCTCGGCCTTGCATCCAGTAGTGTTCTCAATGCACAACAATTCAGTGGTTTCAATTCCCACTGGCACTCTCTCTGTCTGAAATCAAGAACGCCAGCACCAACCAGGCCGCGCGCCGCAAACCGGGTCGTCGTCGCGCAGGCCGGCACCTACAAGGTGGCCATCCTCGGCGCGGCGGGCGGCGTCGGGGAGCCGCTCTCCCTCCTGATCAAGATGTCCCCGCTCGTCTCGACGCTGCACCTGTACGACATCGCCAGCGTCAAGGGCGTCGCGGCCGACCTCAGCCACTGCAACACCCCGGCGCAGGTGGCCGGGTTCACGGGCAAGGACGAGCTCGCCGCCAGCCTATCCGGCGCGGACCTCGTCGTCATCGCCGCCGGCGTCCCCAGGAGGAAGCCCGGCACGACGCTGGACGACCTCTTCGTCACCAACGCCGGCGTCGTCAAGGAGCTGGCGGAGGCGGTGGCGGACCACGCGCCGCCGGGCGCGCTGGTCCACGTCGTCACCCAGCCGGTGGACGCCGTCGTGCCCGTCGCCGCCGAGGCGCTGAAGCGGAAGGGCGCGTACGACCCGCGGAGGCTGTTCGGCGTCACGACGCTCGCCGTCGTCCGCGCCAACGCGCTCGTCGCGGCGAGGAAGGGCCTCCCGCTCGCCGACGTCGACGTGCCGGTGGTCGGCGGCCACGCGGGCGCCACGGCCCTGCCGCTGCTGTCGAAGGCGCGGCCCAAGGCGGCGGCGGCGTTCACGGACGAGGAGGCGGAGGAGCTCACCGCGCGGGTCCGGAACGCCGGGACCGAGGTGGTGGAGGCCAAGGCGGCCTCGGCCGGCGGCGGCGAGGAGGAGGGTTCGTCGTCCTCGTCCGCGACGCTGTCCGCGGCGTACGCGGCGGCGCGGTTCGTGGAGGCGTCGCTGCGCGGGCTCGCCGGCGACGGCGACGTGTACGAGTGCGCGTACGTGCAGTCCCAGCTGGTGGCGGAGCTGCCGTTCTTCGCGTCGCGGGTGAAGCTCGGGAGGGACGGCGTGGAGGAGGTGGTGGGGTCGGAGCTCAAGGGGCTCACGGACTACGAGGCGCGCGCGCTGGAGGCACTGAAGCCGCAGCTCAAGGCGAGCATCGACAGGGGCGTCGCGTACGTGCAGCAGCAGCCGACGACGGCAGCCTTGAACTGAACCTGAAGAATTATATGTTTGACTGTGCCAGTTTTTGTACTTAGCATTAATTTCGTCTGGAATTGGGGAGGAAAAGCTAATCTCACCGTGTTGAAAATGCTGAAAGCAACCGTATTCTCTGTTCAGGAGT
Source organism: Eragrostis curvula (assembly GCA_007726485.1). NCBI lineage: Eukaryota > Viridiplantae > Streptophyta > Magnoliopsida > Poales > Poaceae > Eragrostis > Eragrostis curvula. The sequence continues at coordinate 5,347,856 of CM017442.1, forward strand.
GATAATTCGTCCAGGATAGGATCTTTCGAAAAATAATTCGTCCAGGATTCAAGCATGAACGCAACCAAATTCTGGGATAGCTGAGCACATTTCTCTCTTGGTCTTTGAGAGTGATGACAGGATGGAGCTTATTTATTTAAGGAACAGATAATACGAACAGATAATACAAAACCGCAGACCCCCAAATACAGTCACGTCATATACATCAACACATTGCACGTCATATAGAAACTACTACAGCAACAGGTTGGCTTACAAGAAGAAGCGCATCCACTTCCACTGCTCCGAGAATGACTACTGACTGCACCAGAACCCGTGATGAAATAACAGGAGTTTGTCGACTAAAATGTTTTTCGTGTACTCCCTCCGTCCTAGAATAATTGACATTCTATTTTTCAATATATTTTTCTCTCTTTCTAATACATCTGTATCTCTATCTCTATCTTTTTCGTTTCATGTGCATCCACAGCCCATAGCTAAAGTGCCAAACAAATTGGGACCGAGGGAGTAGTATTGATTGCATTTTTCTTTAGAACTTTGGGAACCTGATCTTCTCAGTGCAACGACTCTCTAGGTGTCCTGGGCAATGGAAGGGGCACTTGCCTTCAATTCACTGGTGACGCACTGCATGGGTACACCTGGTACACTATGTCTCGTCGCCCTGGTGTTTTTTTTTTTGGAGGGAGAGGGGGGGGGGGGGGGCATATGGTCACCTTTGGAAATTCGAAATAGTAAGTGACCTCACATGTTTTTTCAAGTAGTTACACATTATGGAAACATGGTATTGATTTCTTTGGTTTTTTGTATTATTATTTTGTCTTCCACTCTTCTTTCCTTGCATCGGGGAAGAAGAGGCTATAGTGGGTTTGGGAGGATTGCGGTTACCCCTTCCCTTGCCCAAAGACTTCTCGGAGTTTGGGAAAAAGTGCAAGATCACTGATTTCTACCGTCCCTCCCCGATGATGTCATCGATCCACCTACCTCTGCTGAACAAACTCCTGCTTGTCACTATCATAGTTCTTCGAAATCATGAAATTTCATCGCCACTTCCCCATGAGTCTTGTTAAATGTCAACTGAGTAAGTCAGCAAGAGACGGACATGGCAACCGAATGTCACATGTGTATGCCATGACCTGGGGGGGAGGGGGGCATATGGTCACCTTTGGAAATTCGAAATAGTAAGTGACCTCACATGTTTTTTCAAGTAGTTACATATTATGGAAACGTGGTATTGATTTCTTTGGTTTATTGTATTATTATTTTGTCTTTCACTCTTCTTTCCTTGCATCGGGGAAGAAGAGGCTATAGCCGGTTTGGGAGGATTGCGGTTGCCCCTTCCCTTGCCCAAAGACTTTTTAGAGTTTGGGAAAAAGTGCAAGATCACTGATTTCTACCGTCCCTCCCCGATGATGTCATCGATTCACCTCCCTCTGCTGAACAAACTCCTCCTTTTCACTATCATAGTTCTTCGAAATCATGATATTTAATCGCCACTTTCCCATGAGTCTTGTTAAATGTCAACTGAGTAAGTCAGCAAGAGATAGACATAGCAATGGAGTTGTGTGTGTGTGTGTGTGTGTGTGTGTGTGTGTGTGTGTGTGTGTGTGTGTGTGTGTGTGTGTGTGTGTGTGTGTGTGTGTGTGTGTGTTGGGGAGGGGGGGGGGGGGGGGGGGGGGGGGAGGGCGGGGGGTGTTCTGTCACCGGTATGGCTTGCCAGAGATGATACTTTGTCATTTTGCAAGCCTTCGTTGATTCGAACTTCGCGTCTTGTTTAGCTGTTGGTTCCAACAATGTGGCAAATTCGACTTTAATTTGTTGTTCCATGGGCTTCAACAGATCGCTGCTCCGAAGTTATGCCTTCAATGTGGCAAATTTCGACTTTAATTTGAGCAACAACCGTTTTGTACGGTCAGTACTTTTTCCCCTTCTTGGTTTTGACTTCGGAATACTATGGTGCATTTAGGTTGGTGGTGAACTTCGTTAGGTCATAGAAGATTTCTAGATGTTTGGCTTGTGGGATTTGGGCCTTTTTTGTTTGTTTGATAGGAGGGACGATTATGACTAGTCGAACAAGGATGTTTCCCAAATAATACATGTTTAGTTGATGTGTTTCAGATGTGCCTATATATGGCAGGGGTTCGATTAAGGCGCTACTCCTAGAGTTTTGCTATTTGCATATACTTTTTTATGAAAACTGTGGAATAATCCATACTCAAGCACTTGAAGAAGGTTAACTTAACGGTTAACTTAGCTAGTATCGTCGTTTCCTTGCTCTACATCAACGAAAACGGGTCAAATCGATTAAGGATGTGTGTATAATCGGGCGGTTTATGCAATAGTAATATAGTTGGGTGCGTTTCTGCAACTAAACAGGTTATGTGGTGGATCTCAAACTACGAGTGACGTGTATGATGTGTGTTTTTGTATTAAGACTTCACGGAACACAGGATACAACACTGTAGACAAAACACGCTATAACTGAGCACTAAGTGGGCACAACTACAACAATGGCTGCTTGATAACAATAGGACTAGGCGTCCAAGAAGCAGCCCATCCACTGCTACGACGACAAATGGCTACTGACTGCACCTGAAACCAGGGATGAAGGAACAAGAGATCGATCGCGCACACTCGATCGTTGTCTGTCGCGTGTTATTCGTACGTGTACTTGTCGCCCTTTATTCCTAGAACGCCGGGAACCTGACCTTCTCACCGCATCGGCTCTCCAGGTGCCGGGGGCAGTGGACGGGGGTCTTGCCGTCGCGGCCGACGCACTGGTACACCTGGTACAGCTGCGCCTCGTCGCGCTCGTTCCGGTTGCACTCCACGCTGGGCGCCGACCCCGTCGCCTCCGTCACCGCGTCCCGGATGCTGCTCACGTCGTACGTCTTCCGGTTCGACGGCTCGATCCCCGCGTCGAGGAGGATGCGGGTGAGGTTGAACTTGGCCTTGAAGTCGAGCGCGGCGCGGAAGTAGGCGTGCTGGTCCATGCCGGAGCAGGTGCCGTGCCGGCCCCACTCATGGCCCCACAAGTCCGTGGCGTTCCTGTCCCGGCACGACAGCGTGCCCCAGTTCCGGAGCAGGTCGTCCTCCAGGTCACTGATCTGCGAAGGGATGCATGCAACGGGAAATCGACTGATGAGTAGTAGCACTGTCTTTTGGTTTTCGAGGGAGTGATGGAGTAAGAATGCTGCTAATTGTTACTAGTACCAGTGATGTGTTCAGAGGATCCGTGGCGTTGCAGTAGTCCGGCCAGCACTGCGTCGGGCGGCTGCGCCGGCAGTCGGCGTAGTAGGGCCAGAGACCGTGGATGGCGAAGTCCGCCGCCGGCTTCTGGTTGCGCGGGAAGCAGCAGCCGCCCCTGGCGTCGCAGTACGAACCAGGCCACTGCATGGGTGCAACCACGAACTATACGTGACGACGACGTCGTGGTCTATACGTGCGACACTATACAAAATGTGCTGGATGGGTTGTTTACCTGCTGCACATGGAAGAAGAAATCGAAGTCGGTGGCTGCGCCGGCGAGTGCGAGAGGAAGCAGTAGGCCAGCGAGGTACCAGTACAGGGGCTTCATGCTTGTTCAGTTACTCTGCTTTTCTTTTCTTTTCTTTCTTTGAACTCTGCTTTCGATCAGGAAGGCTATGCTGATTGCCTAGAGCTCGAATGCTATAGCCCAGCAACTCACGAGTAACCACGTACGGCTTTATATGCTCGGCATCTGAGGGCCGTCGTGCATGCGATTTTCCTCGGCTGTTGGGGTTATAGAGGATCTGAATTGTGAAACTCTCACTGTCTGTTGGTTGTGCAGCAGAACAGCAGAAGATGTCATGAAAAGAGTGCCGGAGCAAAACATGGCGCGCCGGTTCCCCTCCTTTCAGTTTGGAGAGAGTTTAGACGTGTTGTTGCGGGCTTACAGAGCGGTTCCAAGCATCTAGAGAACTTCGCCCCATCTCGTGCTCTGACAGCGAGGAGCACAAACATGGAGGCCGTGAAGCAGCAGCACAATTGCTGAAGGCGAGCATCCAAACATGTGTCGCTTACTAAAGAGCTACTACGTGACCAACTGCACCTAAAAACCTATTCTAACCGTTTTCTCATATGGAGCATACCCCATCTTCTGTCATGTTTTGAACTCCGAGACCTATGAAGACTAAAATATCGAGTTACTATATATTACCTAGATGTCATTTTAACTCTGGGCAAAGAATTAAGGAGATGTGAAAAAGATGAATGCAGAGGAAACAAAAAGAGAGAGATGGAGATAGAGGTGTATTGAAAAGAGAGAAATGTGCATTGAGAGGTGAGAATGGCATCTGGTTTGAAAAAACCGAAAAAATTAAGAGTGACATATAATTTGGAACGGATGGAGTACTGAGCAAATGTATGAAAATCCTAAGCTGATGAGAGAGCTGACGGGGCACAGGATGGGTAGTTCACTTATACTTCGCAAGGATGACAAAGTTGATCTTGAAATTGTTGGTAGCTATCTTATAGGAACACTATCATATATGTATGTGTTTATGTGTTATGGCTCGATCAGATCAAGAGAATTAGGGGAAATTAAGAAGAAGATAATAGGAAAATTGGCGAACTGAGAGAAAGAAGGGGGGGGGGGGGGGGGATAGGCTTGCAAGGAGGCTGCTTGCGGCACGAGGGAGCGAGATAGTTTTTAGGTGTTTTACCCCACTAACTTTAGCTCTATCACATCAAAAAGAATTTTGATATTTAATAGTATTAAATAAAGTCTAATGACAAATTTTTTTGACAGATGGGTGCTAATTTACGAGACGCATCTAATGAGTTTAATTAATCTATGTTTTGGTACAATGACACTACAGTAATCATCTGCTAATCATGGCTTAATTACTCTTATTAGATTCATCTCACGAATTAGTCCAGGCTTCTGCAATTAGTTTTGTAATTAGACTTTATTTAATACTTCTAAATAGCAAGATTCTCTTTGATATGACAGGGCTAAAGTTTAGCCTCAAATAAACGAACAGAATATGACGCACTACACTTGAATTGAGTAGTCTATTATAATCTGGAAAACTTGAAAGCTGTAGATCTAATAGAAGTATCCTCTGGTGGGCCATTGCTCAAGGTGGGGACATGACCAGGCTATCGGGCTCCTGCAGAGGCGGACCTTACTGATGGGCAAGGGTGGCCATGCCCCCCCCCCCCCCCCCCTCCCCCGCGTAACTAGGGGTGGGCGTTCGGTCATACCCGATGTTTCGGTCCGGTTTTTTCGGTCGAAATGACAACGAAAATTTGGGTACCCGACAACTTTGAGTACCTAAATTTCGGTTCGGTCTTCGGTTATACCCAAACTACCCAAATTAGCATTAATTTTCAGAGAAAAAATGAAATAAAATTGATTATACCAAAAATACACTATACAATCAACTTGATAATGAGTTACCATTATACGATAGGTGAAACATGAATATGAAGAATGAGTAACAAAGGATGTTATGTGACCGTGGTTTGAGTCTATATGCTAAATCCTACATCATCATACTAATTTGGGTAGTTTGGGTAGTTCGGGTACCCGAGGGTACTACCCGAAATTGAACAATAAAATTCGGTTACCTAAGTCTAGTACACAAACAAGTACCCGAAGACCGAATTTCCGGTTTTTTCGGTCACGGTCTCGGTTTTTTCGGTTTCGGTGTTTAGGTATCGGTTTTTGTGCCCACCCCTACGCGTAACCCCCAACTCCCCACTATATATGCAAGTTTCTGGTGAAAGTTGGATGAAAAAACAAGAAACATTCCTGAATCTCAGCAGATAGTACACCACTGGAGACCCAAAATCGCTGCATAATTACTATCATGATAAGCGGCTTAAGCGCAACATTGCAGTCGACTCTTATTTTCCATTTCTAAGGCCTCCATCGTCATGAGGATTGCAGAAGAGTTGCATCAACTATATACATAACGTAAACTTTTTTTTTTTTGCGGTGGTGCAAAACATAAACTATAGACACGTACGATCCATGCTCACGCTCACAGTTTTGTTGAATTCTAGCATAGCCACCATCCAAACGCAGGCACACTGCACATATTTGCCTTGATCACGAAACAAACATTGTGATTCCGACCAACATTATTTGTAATATATATTCCCAACAATGGTTATGGCCAATATTTAATCACCGCATTACTTGGATCGTCTCCGTTGCGCAGAACGCCGGGAACTTGACCATGCCGGTGCACCCGCCGTCCATGGCCACCAGGCACCGGACGGGGCTCCTGCCGTCGACGCCGACGCACTGGTACACCTGGTACAGCTGCGTCTCGTTGCGCTCGTTCCGGTTGCACTCCAGGTTGGGCGCGGACCCCGTCGCCTCCGCCACGGCGTCGCGGATGCGGCTCAGGCAGTACGTCCTCTCTTCCGACGGCACGATGCCTGCGTCGAGGAGGATGCGGGTGAGGTTGAACCGGGCCTTGAACTCGAGCGCGGCGCGGAAGTAGGAGTGCTGGTCCATGCCCGAGCAGGTGCCGTGCCGGGTCCACTCGTGGCTCCAGAACGCCGTGGACTCCTTGTTCTTGCACGACAGCGTGCCCCAGTTCCGGAGCAGGTCGGGCTCCAGGTCTCCGAGCTGCGTAACGCACGGTCGTCGACGCGACGGTCACGAAGATGTTTGTGTTGTTGTGATGATGCGGAAAAGGTGGGCGAGAACAGCACGTACCAGCGATGGGTCCAAGGCGTTGCAGAAGTCAGGCCAGCACTTGCTCTGGTTCAGCGGCCGGCCGTCCTCGTCGATGGTCCGGCAGACGGCGTAGTTGGGCCAGAGGCCGTGGATGCCGAAGTCGGCCGGTGGCTTCTGGTTGCCGGGGAAGCAGCAGCCCTCCTTGGTGCCGCAGTAAGAACCGGGCCACTACATACATACGTACGTGCGTGCAATCAAATATAGTACACGGCACGACGCCTGTGTTCAGCGATAAATGAGAAATGAAAGAGCGACCAATCTCAATTTACCTGCTGGATATGGTAGAAAATGTCGAAGTCTGTATCTGAGCAGGCGAGGGCGAGAGGAAGCAGCAGGACGGCGAGGGAGCTGTAGTACTGGAGCTTCATCATGCATGTACGGCTTATGCTTTCACTCATTAGCTTCGTGTTGGAGTACTACTTGGCAATCTCATTAGCACGACGTTTTATAGCCTCAGCGAGGGCGTGATACACGATTTAGCGCGGTTATTGGGATTACGTTGTGGAGTTTTATAATGTAACATCAACATCAGGATTCCGAAGATCACTATACCTAAATTGACAACTTTGACAGCAGCTTTTCTCTGTAAAGAGGAGACGACGTCCAAATGTTCAAACATGAGGGCGCAGGCGCCAAATGCTCGTTGTGGTCGCTTTACACGTTGCACTTTGGAGGTTTTCTGCTTTATACGTCACACACACACAAATCATAATTTATTTATTTTTTTGCGGTGGACACACAAATCATAATTATTCATGTGAGGAACATGAAAAGAGCGTTGCGCACGAGTCACGAACAAAACAAAAGCATGCAGTTTCGATCCTCTTTGCATCCTCAATCTATGCAAACTCTAGCTCATCATAAGTGGGAGCTCCCATCACCAGCGGCTCGAGGTGCCAATGCTGTCTTGACGCACCGCTTATTGTTCACTATTGTCTGTTAACTAATGCAGCCATGAAACTATCTGTGGCCGGTGCCCCTTCTTCTTGCGCCAAAGATGTTACCATTTTCGAAAGAATTGGGCTACATTTCTTTTCAATTTTCATTCAAGAGTTTCTATCTGCCACGTAGGAGCTCCGGGGTGATGAAAAACACCCCTTATCCCTGGATGCTTGAAACAAATTGCATCCACTAGGGCTTAAACCTCGTTCTGGGGTGGTCAATGTTGTCTTGACGCATCGCCCATTATTCACCACTGTCCGTTAACTAATGCAGCCATGACACCATATGTGGCCACTGGAACAATTGCTGCCCTTCTAGATCTTCCTTTTAAGATCATCGAGGGAGAGGAAAATCGATGATATAGTGAACAAATTTGAAAATGTCTTTTAATTTTTTTCAGCAATAGTCAACAATCTAGAGTTCCTATCAATGACTAAGTTGTCCAGAAGTTTTTTTCTAAAACTTTTTTCGTCCCCAACAACCTCCAGACCCTATCCAAGGCCATCAAGGTGGCACAACATGGCGACAATGGCAAAGAGCACATGTGCACACTGGCAGTGTAGAGGGGGGCTGGTAGGGCCCATGCCCCCCCCCCCCCCCCCGCCCCCCGTCACACTACTCATTCATTAAATATCATTTTTCTCTCTTAGTGAACCATTTATTACTGTCCTCCTTAAAAAAATTCTAGCTCCGCCACTACGCGTGCGAGACAAGAGGAGGAATAAGATGTTCGGACGCATGATCGATCCCAACACGCAAGAATTTTAAAGTTGTATGGCCTTATGCTTGGAGTTGGTTGGGAGATGTATTAGAAAACAACTTGCTTTCAGATAGGTTGCTTCAGGTCACTTCAACTCTGCGCATAAAAAAAGTAAATAAAACAATAGAAAATTATAGCCAGTGTACCACACAATTTCCCATATCAATTACAGTTGAAATATATCACCTCTTATTCATCTGATCATGTCGAGCTGAAGGGGGGGGGGGGGGGGGGGGAACAAAAGTAGTACAAGTCCAGGAATTGAGCTAGAAATAAACTGCAGAGTTCTAGCTTTACACAACGTTGATCACATCAGACGTGAGCACCGGCGTGCCACTTGCTCGGTAGCGGCTTCAAAAAACGGGTAGCTTGACCCGGTGGCTGCACTTGCAGATGGACAGCGCGCAGTCAATGATCAGCTCTTTTCGTTGAGTGTTGTGTCTTATATATTACACAAACAAACCATAAATATTCAGTAAGCAACGTGAAAAGAGCTGAATCACGAACAAAACAAAAGCATGCGGTTTCGATCCTCTATGCTGAATCAATACAAACTTTGGTTCATCATAAAAAGCGGGGGCTCAAATACATCAATCCATCAAATGTTTTCAAAGCTTTCGCGCGCCACCATGCCACGACTTTTCTCTAACTCTAGAGTCCTCCGGCTCCGGCTCCCCCTTTGCTCAACAAACCTGGTGCATCAGCGGGTATCTTAGTGATGTTGTGGTGGTCATCTCAATGGTATTGTACCTCTGACCACCAGAGCGGCTCAAGATGACATGACATTCCACCACACCACCTCAATGTCCATCGCCCTTAGCTAACTAATGCAGACATGACACCATGGTGCCCGCCCCAACCATCACACCCTTTACTTTCTGTGACCGGGAGAACCATCACCGCCATGCCAGCCGTTGTCACCCTCTCCCATTGTTGTTTCACGGCTAGGCTCCCTCATCTGGGCCGTTGGGGGAAGGGGAGGCCCCCAACGACCCCCATACCCTAGCCAAGGCCATCAAGGTGGCATGACATGTGCGAATGTGAGACAAAACGAGGATAAAGATATTTGGCCGCTCGGTCCCATCTTGTAAGAATCTTAAAGTTGTCTCAACTTATGCCCGTAGTTTTTTTTTTAGGGAAGCTTATGCTTGGTTGTGAGAGTATGGAAAACAACTTGCTTCCACACATGTTGCTTCTGGTCTCTTTGAACTTGCAATGTACCGCGCGCATGAAAAGGAAAAAGTAAATAGAGCAATAATTTTTTTAAACAAGTATACCATGTAATTTCCCGAATCAGTTACAGGTGAAACATACCATCCTCTTATTCATCTGATCACGTCGATCTCGAAGGGAAATAAAAAGTAGTAGAAGTCCAGGAATCAAGCTGGAAATAAAATGCAGGATTCTAACTTTACATACAGACGCCGATCGCATGAGACGCGCGCGCCGGCGTGCCGCCTGCCCGGCCAGTAGCGAGCGGCTTCATTGTCCAATCAGCACGTACGCTCAGAAAACGGGCAGCTTGACCCGGTCGCGGCACTTGCTGTTCATGGACAGCGGGCAGTCGATGAGCTTCTTCCCGGCCTTGTCCACGCACTGGTACACCTGGTACAGCTGCGACTCGCCGTCGGCGTCGCGGTTGCACTCCAGGTTCGCCTTGGCCCCGGTCCCTTCCGCGATCGCGTCCCTGATGCTGCTCAAAAAGTAGGTCTCGGTGTCGGACGGCACGATGCCGGCGCCGGCGAGGATGGCGCTGAGGTTGTGCTTCGCCTTGAGCGCCAGCGACGCCGCGAAGTACTCGTGCTGGCCCAGGTTGGAGCAGGTGCCGTGCTTCATCCACTCCTGGCTCCAGAAGTCGAAGCTGCGGCCGCCCTTGCACGCCAGCGTCGGCCAGCTCTGGTCCAGCGACTTGATCAGGTCCCGGATCTCCCACGGCCGCAGCTCGTTGCCGTCGTCGCAGAACTGCGGCCAGCACCGGCCGCGCCGCCCGACCATGGAGATGACGCCGCCGTCGTCGCCGCCGCCGCCGCCGCGGCAGTCGACGTAGTTGGGCCACAGCCCGTGGATGCCGAACTCCGCCGCGGGCTTGCCCGTGTCCGGGAAGCAGCAGCCCCGCTGCGTGTCGCAGAACGAGCCCGGCCACTGCATTCATCAGAGAACACGTTAGTTTATTCGCCCGTCGACTCAAGCAAAGCAGGCTTCGACCATGTGCATGCGATGCGTTCGAGAAACAAGTGGCAAAAGGAAAGATAACTGGATAAGGATTCGTCGTCGATCATCTCACCTGCTGAACGAAGTAGAAGAAATCGAACCTCTCGGCCGTGGCCGAGACGGCGAGGAGGGAAAGGAGCGCCAAGGAAAGCACAAGCTTCGTCATTGTTTCTGGTGCGTGCTGCTACAGCAATGGATTAGGCCGGCTACTTATAACCATTAATTGACAACGCAAGACGGCATCTTTACAATACGCGAGAGAACATGCCTGTGTCTATACAAAATCATTTTACGCTCGTAACGTGATTACGTGAGGAATCGGGACGTCCGGTCCCGGGCGATAGAATATGCTCCGGATCAGGAGGCTTCGCAGAAACAACGAGCATGATGAGTTCATGTGGAAACGGGGCATGCCAGACCAACCGGGAACAAGTTCGGTTGCATTGTTTTCTCGAATTCGGAAAAATTTAGGACTCATGACTCAAGAGGGCGTGCGTTCACGTTACTTGGTTCTGTTACTTCCTTGGCCACGCCAGGTTGGTGGGGGGACAATGGATCTGAGCAGATGATGCCATATCAAAGTCAGCTTCAGCATATTGGCGAGCTCTCTGCAAAAAAACTATGCCGGCAACTAGTTAGCTAGATCAGATCTATCGATAAGACGATTCTGACCGGGCAAACGAACGTGAATGGGAAGGATGGTTAAATAACAACGATGATTGGTGCTTTGATTAGAGAGAAGAATAGAAGTTATGTATAGATATATATATATATAAAAGTAGTAATACAGTAGTATGTTCAACGTTATATGTGCGTGCGTCCGGTTGATATGATCAACTTGATAGTAGTAGCGGTTCCAAAGAAAACGATCGGTAGCTTCAAACCATGGCAGCTTGTGGAATAATTAATTCCGGCTGGGCTTTGCATCCGTCGCGATTGGCTGTGACTGTGAGGTTAGTCTTCGCTTCGGTAGTTCGATGGTACTGCTGATGTGGTTGGGACATGATGAGATCAGATCAAGGAATGAAATGTCCCAATTCCTTATCCGTTGTTGATTCCGGCAACCAATCTCATCATGTCCCAACCACAGGTAGCAGAACTCAGTGTATCCATCACACGCAAGTCGGTTGAAAAATGCGAATCTTTTTGCATTTTCATTGCCAGTACCTTCATAGGAGCAGAAAAAGACACATCAGATTGCCGCCCCGGCCGTCTGAAGCGTCAGCAGATTTCCCCGTCCAGCTCGCATCATTGGCGCTCTGATTTGCAGTTTAGATGGCAATTTGAGGTCAATGCAGTAACATACACTCGTCGGTTTCGGAGTAATTAAGCATGTTTCCATCAATGATCAAGCAACAGAACTGCTTGTTGCCGCGCTGATCTTATCGCTGTGTATTCATGGCTGCTGCCATGTTTTCTTCAGGTCAAGCTCTGGTTCCTAGCACGCCAAATACTCAGGCGGCCCTGCTACTCTACTACACCTATATTTAGCAGCATCCAACTTAGATTTTTGTAAATTTGTTGAGACGGTATTAAAAATTTGTTGACCAACGCAGTCACTAGGAAAATTGATGAGATGGTATGAATTTTGGTTGGCCAGCAGTAAAAAACAACACTTCATATGCTGTTTGGATGTGTATATCCAAGGGAGGCATGAGAGAATTGCTGCACGGGCACAGAGGCAAGAGTTTAGTGGCATGTTTTATGGAGATTCTCTTCCATTGCTGAGTGCCAACTGCCAATGACATCTTCATCTTCATCTACGGGCCTACGCCGAAACATTTGGAACAAAAGAAATAGAAAGCAAATTCAAAACTCAAATATCCGAATACCCTCCCAACAAATTAGTGTACTCCCTCCATTCTTAAATTGATGTATCCGATGACTTTTAAGTTACTTTTGACCGTTCTATTCAAAATTAACTCAAACATGCAAAAATATAAGTTAGGCAAAATTGTCTGAGACACATTAAGAAATGGTGGCTTCGTCCGCAACACTAACAAAGTCGAATTCGTCTGCAACACACTATGATTTTGAAAACTCTTGTCTGTGACACACTATGGTCATTTTATAATTGTTTTCAACTTTTTTTTATCCTAATTCATAAGATAAATTAGACTTTGAAACAATAAGCACGCGATGAAAACGATCGAAAAAAATCTGGCTCCATTTTTTAATGATAGATAGTGTAGCAATGTACATTGGTGCCAAGTTTTAAATTCTAATTTATCTTATGAATTAGGATAAAAAAAAGTTGAAAACAATTGTAAAATGGCCATAGTGTGTCACATACAAGAGTTTTTAAAATCGTAGTGTGTTGCAGACGAATTCGATTTTGTTGGTGTGCGGCGGACGAAGCCATAATTTCTCAGTGTATCTCAGATAATTTTGTCTATAAGTTATGTTCAAAATTTCTTTGTTAATGAAACAAATTGTAACAAAAGTTATGATAATTTTGAAATCTTTTGAATAAAACGAACGATCAAACGTAACTAAAAAATCAACGACGACATCAATTTAAAAAGGGAAAGAGTAGAGATCATTCTGCATGTAATGTTTCCGCTAATAATTGGTGTGGCGCAGAAGGTGGCCCAGACAAAAAGCCCATGGGTCGGGGTTTTTTTTTTTGAGGGAAATGGGTCGTGCCTGCTGTCAGCATATTGCAGGATAACAGGCCTTCTAGGACTAGGAGACTGTATGGAGCCCATTATGCATTACAATACTTTGAATTTTGATAGGACAAAACATATTATGTGTTTGTGAGGAATGAGATGGTGACGGAGCAACCCATTTCACATCAAAACACCCTAATAATTCTCTTTACGATTGTAAATTGTTTGTCGGAAGGACATCATTTGGAGAACAGAGGGAGTAACAGCATTGACAAACCGAGTACATGAATGAGGCACAAGGACGAAAGTACAAAACAAATGCCGATCACATCCAGAGGCGTGCGCGCCGCCTTGCCACCTGCCGGACCACACATATACATGGTTTTTTTTTTTTTTGGTTTTTTTTTTTTGGCGAGTATACATGCTTGTTTTACTGCGATGATAGTGGATAGCTTGACCCGGTCGGAGCACTTGCTGGGCATGGACAGCGGGCAGTTGATGAATTCCTGCCCGGATCGGTCCACGCCCTGGTACACATGGAACTCATTGGTCAGATCGGATCTGTCGATCTTACGGTTCTAATCAGACATAGGAACATGATGGATCAAGGCGAATCAGCAACGTGATTGGTGCTCTGTTTAGAGAAGGTTGTCAACTCCATTTGGTCCATGAAAATTATATGAGCTGCCAGTTGATTAATTCAATAGTAGTTCCCAGGAACCAGGATCGGTACAAGCTTTAAATCCAAATCATGAGAACTTGTGGAACAAATTGATGACGGCCGGGCTTCTCTTCAGTCGTGTTGACACATTAAGGGAGTCACATTACGAGTTTCTGTCCCTATTCAATTTCACATTGAAGTTGAATTGAGGTTCGTCTCTTTTCCAAATTTTATAAATAATTTTGTATGCAAATCAATTACAACAAGTCAAGATGGCCGAGTTGGTCTAAGGCGCCAGTTTCAGGTACTGGTCCGAAAGGGCATGGGTTCGAATTCCATTCTTGACACAATTTTTTTCGGTTCTTTCTCTTTCCTTTTACTTTTTTTTTTTTTTTGGTGTTCATACAAATTAAGAAAACTGTAATATGCATCTCATCCCCAAATCAAAGATTTTTTTTTAAGGAATAGATTACTCTTTTTCCTTACCGCACATATCCATTAGGATGTCTTTTTATTATTATTTTGACACCTAAAAATGCTCATACACTATGGGGATGGTGAGAAGAGATATAGTTTACATATCAGCTCTCTGACGGTAGAAGGCTTACAACTGCTCGCTCATTGGAGATACCTCTCCAAGTCACCAGACTACTCGTCGTTGTGTTCATCGATCCTACACATGTCTTTCATGTGAACTTAACAGGAAGAGCAACTGAAGCGGGTGAGCAAAACTAGCGCTTACTTCTTGCTTGACGAAGCCATGGCAGCCCAAGTTCCTAATCACAACGCGTCGCCGAATCGAGCTTCCGCCGCTGCTCATGTTCAAATCGTACTACCATCTCAACTCAATGCCGAATCGAGCTGCCGCAGCTGCGCAGGCCCGCCGGAGCTCAATGCGTTTAGCAGATTTTGGGTCGGAGGATAAGGAGCTATTAATTCAGAACATCGTCACTAAAGATGCACTATTAATTCAGAACTTCGTCACTAATTTTCCTTTGTCTTTCCTATGCTCATCCAAAGGACAATGTTGGAAAATTTCCTATGTTTTAGAATCCTCTGTTTTGCACTTACCATCCTATCATATTCCTGTGTTTTTTCTATTCCTGTGTTTTTCAATTCCTGCGTTCCAAAGTAGCCCTAAAGCGTCAGTTTTTTCCTTCCACCTCATATCATTGGCTTCTGATTTTCCTGTTCAGATGGCAATTCGACATCAATGTCAGTGCTCCAAAAATTTGGCAGCGGAGGGACAGAGGACCACGGACATCTTAGTACCAAACACTCGTCACTTTCAGAGTAATTAGGCCTGTTCTCTTCAATGATCAAGCAACAGTACTGCCCTTGTTGTCTTGCTGACCTTATCTCCGTGCTAATCATGGATGCTGCCACGTTTTCTTCAGCTGCAGCTCTGCTTCGTACTGAGCTCAACCTAGGAGTATTTGCTCTTGGGCTGCCCTACTACACCCACAATAGCACAGAGCTTTCAGACCGTGCTCTTTTTCTTGTTTTAGTATTGTGCTTTTCATTCCTTCCAAGAAAGTTTTACCCGCACATGCCTGGATAAATTCCGGCTCCAACGTTGCTACAGACGGAATAGGGTCTGATCTTCAGGTGAAGACACTGAAAGGGCGATCTGCGTCATCTCTACTGCAGAGCTTATGATAAAATATCTGGTTGGTAGCACACTGAAATCTTCGTTTGACCTCATGAAGTGTTGCTGTCTTGCTCAGTTGTGGTAGCAATCAAAACGATTTTTTGACGAATTGTGCGTTTGTTTGATCATACAGGTACTAAAGTACACTAAATTTTATTCATTCGTCCGCTGCAGTCAATTCCGGGAGCTATATCAAGTTGCGAACGCGATGGAACCCCGTCACATGTGCCTGAAACTCTGAAACTAGTTAACTTCAGGCCTGATTGCAGTGCTCCACTTGGCTTTCTTGTGCCACTGCCCCATCCATCATGAAACTTCTAGAATTGTTGACACTCATCAATTCATGCTGAAATTTGTACTAGTGTTTTAGGTAGATGTGCGATGTACAAGTAGTGGCACTATCAACTTCAGACTCATTATGAAGCTTGACATCTGAATATGACTTAATAAAGAGGATGAGCTAATTCGACTTTACTGAGTAGCACGATACTCCTACCAACTCCATGACCCATACACAATGAGTGGCCAAGTGGTGCATAGCAACAATGAGCAGCTATCATATGTCCTTCTGCATATATAAATGTTTGTTGTTTTGTTTACCATTCTTGTATGGTTTCGAACCTAAGAGAAATGCTGATCTGTCAAATGCGGGTTGAGTGTGTAGCCAGTTGGGCCAGATTTGTAATGGGCCCGCGCCGTCCATTGCTCACCAAATCAATGGACGTGTCTTCCTTGTCGAGTTGTCCATGTACCCCCCTCATCATCAGTCACCACCTTGACCTCTTCTCTGCTTTAACTTCTTGCCAGCCAAAGAGTTGACGTTTGGATACCTGATATTCTCAATCGAACTGTTTGCTCCTGTTCTTGATAAGAACCCTGATATTCAGCTTTGTCCTTTCTTGTGTTCCCAGCAAAATTTAAGCTCCATTTTGTAACCAACGAGCTATGAACATTTTGCTTGAACCACTGCAAATGATGTCCAGCTACGAAGAAAACAACTCTTTTAAGATCTGCCCCCTATTCAAACTCTTTCTATAAAAGAGAGAGATAACTGTGAGCTCGACTTGCTGGATGGTGCAGTAATGGTTCACACAAGGCCAAATACATCAAACATTTCCGCTCCTGGACACGCGTCAATACAGCTGGAGGCTGCTCTTATAATAAAGAAACAATCACAAGAGCAAAACACATCGTCGTCGAATACGACAATACCGGTAGCACTGATCAAGTCCAACTACGTCAAGTACGTATATTGTCGACGGGAGACGCTGTCCAGGTTCCAGAAGCGTCCTTGCAGTTGACTTGTTGCAAGAATTTATTGTGGAAACAGAGCAGTGGAGAGAGCACCCATGATCGGGCCACGGCCCGGGCAGTAGCAGAGCCTCAAACGACTAAAGAAACAATATCCGCAAGGGCCTATGTCGATCGACTCCGGTGGACCATGGCCGGCGGCCCAACCCGACCCGATCATGGGCGCCCGCCGCCACGTCAAGGGAAAAAAAAACCTGAGCTCCCGTCGCCGTCCCGGCGGCCCCCACACGGCGCCGCGGCGTCATGGCGCGACGGGGGTACTGTAGCAGTACGTTGCCGACCGCTACGTGGCCCCGCACGCCCGCCCGTCCCGCCTCGGACGGGCCGGGAGCCTGGCGCCGCGACGCGCCCATACGCCGCGCGCCGTCGTCGGCGGTGTCCACACTCCGCAGGCGTCGCCGACTTCATCACGGAGCTGTAGCGCAGCACTGCCACATGACCACGAAAGTCCTTGCCGAAACCGTACGACGACGAGGCCAGCGCGTGCACGATCGCGCACTCGCCAGTCGCCATGTGCCTAGTGGCGTGGCCGTTTCACGCTTGGAGCGGAGCTGCCGGCACTGTGAACACTCCGGGGAACCGGGACGCGCGGTCGCGTGATGAGTCACCGGATTATCCAGCGAACGGCCAAGTCGGCACGACATGGGCGCGCGCCGCGGTTTGTCATCGAGGACGACGGACACCACGCATGCAGCCCATTGCGTTCGTGTCGCGGCGTCAGGAAACTGCCGCACGCATGCGGTTCGCGCTTGAACGATTTGTGCAGCAGCAGCAGCATCACTGCGTGCGTCACGCGCGGGCTCGTCCACAAACCTGCAGCCACTCATTCTGATGACCCGAGTTTTGCTACTCCAATCTCCAAACGGCCTGGGCTAGCTGGGATTCATCCTGATGACCCGGTCTTTTGTTACTCCAAACGGCCTGGATATCCATCTCTCGATGCTTCTTCTCTTCCAACGGACCGGACGCTAGGCGTCATGGCCGTTAAGCACAGCAGCTGTTTTGACCGTACCGCTCCCTTTTGCTTTCACCTCTCTCTCCTTCCTTCGCTCCCCATCGATCGATCGATCACATCCAAATAAATCTGGCCACTGGCGGAAACGGTCTTGAATTCTGGAGTTGCTGTTGCAGTGTTGACTTCGAGGAGACCCCTGAAGCCGACCCGATCCGTCAGTTTGACCTAGGTTGAATTCCCTGATGCTGATCGATCCATCCATCCCCTGTGGAGTGTTGAGGAATTAGCAGCAAAGCTGAATCAAGCTAGCTCTTAATAACTGATAGGATTTGTCAAAGACTTTAAGGATAAGTAAGCCTCTCTTAGGGTGTGTTCGGCGTTTTAGAGTCTAAAATTTAGAGAGGTTTAAACACAAAGAATCTTGTCTTAAATAAAGTTTAATTACAAAACTAACTGCAGAACCCCCCTCTAAATCGCGAGACGAATTTAACGAGGGTAGTTAAGCCGTGATTAGACGATATTTACTGTAGCATCACTGTAGCAAAACATAGATTAATTAGGCTCATTAGATTCGTCTCGTAAAGATGTACCCATCTGTAAAAAAGTTTTGTCATTAGACTTTATTTAATACTCCTAAATAATAAGATTCTCTTTAGAGTTAAATTTTAGAGGGGTCTAAACGGTGAAACGAACACACCCTTAATAACTGATAGGGTTGATCTGTCGCTGGCAGTGGAGTCATTCGTATTTGACGCGAGTCAGTTGGCACCCTAGCTAGGAGCTGGCGTGTCCAGTGTGTGAACCCAGTTCAATGTTTTCCATGTTTACGGCTTCCCCTCTCCTCTCCATTTTCGGTTGTGCATGCATGCTGTCATGGTGCCGGCTTCATTTTTCTTTCGCGAATTATTTCATGACCTTTTCATGGATGGAGCATTTACTTGGGTGTGACATTTAACCGCCCAAAGTAGAAAATGCAAAGAAGGCACAAAAACTAAAGTATTTGACCGCACTGCGCCGTATGAGTACCCCATCTGCAGTGTATGCATTGCCGGCCCGTAGGCATACATAGTACTACTTCAGGTTAACTCATGCAAGTTCGAATCCGCTCATATAAACCAGACTCGAGTACGCGATCTACTTGAGATTGTTGGTTGCCGGCCGGCATGCTAGATTTTTTCACTGTTTATCAAGCTCCCCCTGCGTGGGATACCATGCATGTTAGCTTAACCCCCAGTACATAGTGCACAAAAAAGTGCAGCTTAGCTTCTCAGTTTGGTGGAAAATGTGCGATGTTTTACACGGGTTACTAGTGCTAACACGCACCTAACACCATTCATGCGGAAGGCAGGTTCAGTTGTTTCTGTTACTGATCGACCCAAGCTCGCTAGTAGCATCGATCTCTCTGATACTAGCAAGTCACATTCGCTCATGCAATAAAAAGTGTTCTTGGAACCGTCATGCTTTTGTTTAGGACGAAGGGTGGTTGCCTTCGGGGTTGCATTTCCCAGTAAAAAGTGACATCATGGAAACGACGCCGAAAACCCCACGTTTTTTTTTTAATCTGTACAACTACTGATATATAGTTATACTGAAACAGCCTGCAGAGTTCAGGTATTACAGGCGTAAATGCTTTGTACCACGACGCATATCTCTCGTAGTGTGGCAGTACAGTATTTGATCGTAGTAGTAATTTCGCGGAATGTGCTGGTTGCGGTACAGGCTCATGGGCATGATCTCGTACTAGCAGCCATGACAGTCGACCGATCGCGGCATGGTACACCACATTAATTCTCTGGACTAGACGCAGAGATGTCTGACCAAGTCGTCCTGCTAGCCATCCTGCACCATCACGGGCAACCAAGTCTTCCACATCTCGTTCGTTATATATCGTTTAATTGATGCGGCCGGGAAAATCCATCATAGCTAGTGGCCTTTGTTTCGTTCATGCATTAAACCAAAGATATCCTTCCCATTTTGATTGGTACAGTTTAAACCCTAAGCGGCATAAAGGTTTTGGGAATAAATGTCACTAGCATGAAGATTGGGTTGTGACTCCAGGGTACGGTGGACGACGTCGCGTGTTTATCATCTTCTGGTGGAAATAAAGCTAGAGCTGGGAGTGTGACCGTGCGAGGTGGTGAATTGCCAAGCAACAGCTCATCAGGGAAAAAAAATACTCGCCAACCGTACGTGTAATGGTAAATAAAATCATATCGAGTATAAGGCACGTGTTTTGTCCCCGTTCTTCCCTGCACTAGCCTCTCTGCACGTCATGTGCTGCGTGCCTACCTATTTCTCAAAATGTTTTTCTTGTATATATGTTGTTTCATATGACATTGTTGTGTTAGTAATATAATTGGTATTGCGCCATACCAATTTTCGTGTGAACTCAAAATGTTTTTCTTGTACATAGGTTGTCTGCACATCAGGTTTAATAGTTCTTTATGAAAAGGCGTTGCCGACTAATTATCGGACTTAGATAAGATCTTGGGACAAGTTCAAGAACCCAAAAACTAACATTTGAGAGTATCAAAACCTAGATGAGAACCCTGGATAAGTTCGAGAACCCCTGATGCATTTCACTCTCAACACATCGATCTTGTCACTTTGGATTGTTATAATCTTGCGCACGGATCCTTCAACTTTAACATCAGAAGAGGGATCCTTTGCACTATGATTTTTCTCAAATCTGTTATGGCTTTGAGTGACATGTTAAACAAGCTAGGGCCCATATGTCATAGCTAGACACAATCGTGACCTATAAAAAAAATTGCTTGTATTACGCATGCCGGAAGGAATGCTATTTCTTTTTTGCATTATCGCCTTTCTTTTGTTTTTTCTTAGTACGAAATAGAGGAGCTAGCTAAGAGCCTGTTTAGCTAGACTTATTGCTTATTTCTGAATTATCCGGTAAAATAGCTTACCTAGCACATTCTGAATTATCTGGCTTAATCCAATCAAACCATTTGACAAAACAACTTATGTAACAACTTGTCAAGAGGGTAAGTCACAAAATATTACCTTTTTCAACTTGAGCAAAACAACATATTTCAATACAAAAATGGGGAAAAAAAAGAGCTTATAACCATAAGCTATTTTGCTTTTGGGTGTTTGCGAACATATTAAAATCGGACACAATTCCACTACACGTCTACACCTATAGCTAGGAGTATATCGATGCTACCTATAGCTATCCAACTCTTGTACTCCTGTCCTGTGGACACCGTGTTGACTTTCCGTCACAGCCCCTTTACTCCTGCGCGTTGACCTTCTAGACCGGCAAGGTCGCGCATGGGACGGTGCCGCACTACACATGCACACAAGCACACGGCTCTCACCATAGGCCGATCGATCGGTCTCCTCCTCCGCATCGACGCCGGTTTGGCGTGTTACATTAATACAATCCGCTGCATGCATATACATACCTACATTCATATATCTACACACACACATATATGCATAAATATATCTACGGGCTACGGCGCTTAAAGTACCAACAAAGCAACACGAGCCATTCGTTACCCCACTGCCGCTTTATTCATGTGCCCCTGTGCAGCTACGCCATAGCTGCATGCGGCCCCCCTCGCTCCCTGTTCACAGGCATCGTGGTAGGTTGCACCGGAAAGGTCACTTTTATTGCGCCCGGGGAACGTGACGAGGCGTCAAAACTTACCGAGATGTCAGCGATTTTGCCTACTACTCCTCTCTCCTCTGTCACGGCGAGTCGTCGTCGTCGTCTTCGTCTCAGAAGCCGGTCAAAAACTGACGGCGGCGACCAGGTTTTGGCCGCGAAGCAGGTAGAAGTAAAGCCGGGCCTTGGCTTGGCTTCAATGGAGGATGGCTTTGAGATTTTTTTTTTCGAAAGACCGGATGGCTTTGAGATTCACTCGTCAACCTCCTACTGTGTGAGAAATCAGTGCCATTTCATCGTTGGGAAAAAAATCAGTAGCATTTGAGAAGAGACAGAAGTCACCTAACCATCTTACGTAGGAGTGTATCAAGCCAAAATAGGCACTTTTTGTTTTGAAATGCCAAAACAAGAACTGGAACTGAAAGTCAAGATGTACATGCAACTATGCAAGTAAAGACGAGCGAATGCATCTAGAGCTAAACCTTGAACGTCCATGACCAAAAGGCGATCGTTTTATGAAGCCATCGTTGAGTTTTGTTGTATTCATCCGGTGGTTTTGGTGTGTAGCATTAGTCCATCCTTGACTTGATGAGTTTGGTCGCTGCTCTCTCTCTAAATTTTTGGTCACTGGAAATCCGGAAACTGAGGGTCCAGCCGGCGCGCACAGCAGGCACGAGCACATGAGATGGCTGCTGGTAGAGAGCATCGAATTGAAGGGCGTAGGGCAGGGAGATGCGCACGGCGGCAGGGCAGGGTGATCGCGTGCGGCCAACGGGATGGAAACCTCGCGCGCGCGTTGCAACATGCCATATGCGGCCACACACCCGGCGCGATTAATGCGAAAGACGCGGCATCGTCGCACGGCACGGCAGCCAGCCAAGGCAAGCGCCGTCCGGCCGGCCGGCCGGCCCGGGGCCGCATCGCACAGCCACTGCGCTGCCGCATGCACTGTGCTGTACACTACCGCCCCACCACCAGGCTGACTTTGCCACGAGCTCAGAGTAAATGCACACACTCATTTCTCTCTCTTAATTTCTTCATTTTTTTTTTCTTTCTCAACATTTGACTCTTCGTGCGAGCTGCCATAGCTACGCTTGCTGCGGCTAGCTAGCTGTCTCGGTGCCCTGGCCGGGGGAAGCTTTAGCCGGTTGGTTAGTAGCCATAGACCACACTAGCGCAAAGGTCAGCGCTGCGGTTTACGCCGCGGCCAGCCCTCCGGCGTGTGCGCGTGTATATATACGCACCTACACCTCGCGCCCTTGGACCTTTGTCCACAAGCAAACAACGCTTCTTCCTCTCGCTCCTCTAATCTCGCAACAAGACACAGATCAGAAACCTCCTCTGCCTCAATCGTCATCAGCCTGACGGTTCCGCGCTTGTTCACATACGGCGCTGGTGGCTTGTTGCAGCTAGATAGCCCTCCTCCTCTTGTCCACCACCACCACCACCACAGTTCACAATCACTTCGCACGCTCGCACACACCACTGCCCAGAAGCAGCAAGATCCGGACTCCGGAGCGACCATGGTGAGGCCGCCGTGCTGCGACAAGGAGGGCGTGAAGAAGGGCCCGTGGACGCCGGAGGAGGACCTCGTCCTCGTCTCCTACATCCAGGAGCACGGCCCCGGCAACTGGCGCGCCGTCCCGACCCGAACCGGTATGTTCAGCACTGGTTGCGTGAGCTTCAATCCATGCACGCATGATTTTGTTTAGTTTAGTTTAGTTCTTTGTGTACGGCTACGATTCTGTTTTCTGATATGCCTGCCCGCGCCCGTGTGGATTTTTTTCAGGCTTGATGCGGTGCAGCAAGAGCTGCCGGCTCCGGTGGACCAACTACCTCCGGCCGGGCATCAAGCGCGGCAACTTCACTGACCAGGAGGAGAAGCTCATCGTCCACCTCCAGGCTCTCCTCGGAAACAGGTACATACTACGTCGATTTCAAGATCGATGCATCCTGTTTATTTCTTGGATTTAGTGGAGGATCTTGCTTGAT
This sequence comes from Eragrostis curvula, assembly GCA_007726485.1. Taxonomy (NCBI): domain Eukaryota; kingdom Viridiplantae; phylum Streptophyta; class Magnoliopsida; order Poales; family Poaceae; genus Eragrostis; species Eragrostis curvula. Next base: position 5,371,297 of record CM017442.1, read on the forward strand.
CTTCGTGGTACACGGTGACTGATCTGGTCGAACACGCGTGTTGTGTGTTGTAGGTGGGCGGCGATCGCGTCGTACCTGCCGGAGCGCACGGACAACGACATCAAGAACTACTGGAACACGCACCTCAAGCGGAAGCTGCAGAGCGGCGGCGACGCGGTGGCCAAGCCGCCGGCGCACCGCCCGCCGTCGTCGTCCAAGGGCCAGTGGGAGCGCCGCCTGCAGACGGACATCAACATGGCGCGCCGCGCGCTGCGCGAGGCCCTCACGCCGCTCGACGACCTCAAGCCGACACCGGAGCAGCAGCCCGACGCGGCGGCCGCCGCGGCCACCGGCGGCGCCGACAGCCCGGCGTCGAGCTCGTCGGGCGCGTCGCAGAGCTCCCCATCCGGGCCGTACGTCCTCACCGCGGACAACATCTCGCGGATGCTCGACGGCTGGGGCGCCGCCACCGGGAAGGCTCGCCGCGGCGGCGGCGGCGGTAGCGGGCCGGGCACGCCAGGCGGCGCGGAGAGCGCGTCCGGGTCCTCCGACGCGTCGGAGGTGTCGTTCGGCGGCGCGGCGGCGCCGGCGGCCACGAGACCCCTCTTCGAGTACGAGACGAAGCCGGCCGTGGCGGCGCCGCAGACGCAGCAGCTGTCGGCGATCGAGTCGTGGCTGTTCGAGGACGACGGCAACTTCCACCACGTCCAGAACGGCGGCATGCTTGACGTGGCCATGGATTATCCTTTCTAGCTTCCTACTACTAGCTACTTTTTCTTAAGTGAACGAATCAGCTTGAGTTAAATCACTCAAGCGAGGAGTGCTCGCCTAAAGAAAACTACATAGATCCTGTAGTATGTCAGTGGCTGATTGTTTGTTGTAAATTAGTCGCCTGACTTAAGTTCTTAGGATCTGCGTAGTTTTCATTTAGGGTTGAAGAACATAGATGCATTCCTCTGTTAGTAGTATTATGTTCTTGGGGCTTTGGCCAATTGAGCCTTATCAATATATCCGCAAATTTTATACTCTCTGGGTGAATGACATGAATATCTCAAATATTTGTGATACACTGTACTAGCACACTAATTCGTACTATTTGTACCTTCTTTGCCAAGTAACACTTTTTGTGGCCATCCTGAGTTTCAGTTCTGTGTCTCTTTTTCTTTACCTTCTGTGTCATTTTTGTAGTTTCACACATTCAGCATTCTGGCAATAGCGTGGAATAACAGACATTAATGAATATATCTATATTAATTCACTGATAAAAAAAAATCTATATGGTATGAACATGGACATATCTAGTTGTAGTAGTTCTTACTAAAAACATCAGTACACTACAATGCACATGGGAATACACGTTTAGGTTTGGTCCGTATAAGTTAGTAACAATACTTTCGGTATGGATCTGCGTTTCGTACACTGGATATATCTGGATGTATACTAAATGCGTATACATGTGGTACTCCTACAAGAGTGGACGCGCAGGTACTTCTGGGAATTTCGAGCGCTTTAAATTTTCTATGAACATTGTGGATAAATTGTGTTTTAAAACTGTACGAAGGGTATTAGATTTTGATCTAGGTTCCAGCCTGCCTGGTTTATCATGGAAGCTTGTTGTGCAATATCGGAGACAAGTAAACCTTCATGTTAGGCTCCAAAATAAAGCTCCAGTATTTAATATACTTAGCTACACTACACTGTATTACCAGCAGAACAATCAACAATTCGATGTTTCTATCTAACATTAACTGTCTTTTGAAAAATGGGAACTTGTTCAATCCTTAAATACACGACATGTGCGATGGGCTTGACTCCCAGAGACGACACAGCCTCTTGCCAGCCCATGCAACCAACGACCGATCAATCATGCGCCTCGTTTTATTTCCACGCTGTAAAAATGGCGAAAAGGACTAAAGTGGCAGCCGTTCATGGACACCCTGCATGCCCAAAATGCCAAATGGCCATGTTGCGCGCCATGAATGGCCCTTGCACAAGCTCTGAGATTCTGCGGAAACCTGAAGGGCCTCTGAGACTCTGAACATAGCAAGAGACTTTTGCATCAGAGGCTTTGAATGCTCTGAGTATTGGGGAGTATATGGAGTGTATATTCAAGATACATGGCCATATTACCATTGAATTCAGAATTTTTTAGATAATGATTGAATTCAGATTTGGATCGCAGAACATTTTGAAAGCGATAAAGATATACTAGTACTAGGAGTATATAGATGTTCACTTGGTTATTGTTCCTTCTGATAGTGACAATAGCCACAAATGGCCCATGCCCTTGTCTGCATGACAGCCCATCTTCTTCAGTCCTCAGCCAATCCGTTTCATGCCGGGGGGACACTGAAATACAATGCGTTTTGAGGTCCCATGCTGTTCATTTCAGACTTCAAAGTGCGTCTGATGATCAAAAGCCGCTTAATACTGTACTTGAGATGCGAATTAGGCCGTTGCCTGTGGCCCTAACCTTGAATTCAGTCTGTCTTGTAGACACTTCCATGGAAAAATGCATCCATCTTTCTTTCATTCGAGCTTCTATTCCGGTACTGTTTGGGTACCTGTGATCTGCAAGGTTGTAAAGTATCAGAGTCGGTAACTATCCTGTCTGGCGTGGCATTAGGATCGATTGCTTGGCTGAACGTCTTGTCTCATTTCGGCGCTGCCACGCACTTTACAGGGAGGAGTGATTAGCCGAGCTGAGGGCAAAGTTACAGTGTCACAGGTTACTGCATTTTGCGCCTGTGATGACACCGTGGTTACCGGTTACGGCTCGTGATCGCACAAAGCAGCTCTGAACCTAACCAAACGCGTCTCACACTCTTACATACTCGTGGACAGTCATGAAAAAGAGACGAAAAAACAGGAGGAAAAGAGGAAGAAAAGGGTGGGCAGGCCAATGTGGCATGGGGCCCGTACGCACAGCAAGCAAAGCGTGTATCCTGATCTCCCATGGGCCATGGCACTTCGTCTAGCTAGCTTGCTTGCCCAGGCTGGCCGACATGTCACGTTTCTTCATTAACTCCCGCGCTTGCGAGACCTCAATGCCACGACACAATTGGAGCATCGCGCATAATTTCCTTTCTAGTACTACTGATGACAGTGCATTGCGGTTTCAGCACATCGGTTTGTCCGGTTTGCGGTTTGTGAGATTCTGTCCAAGCCCGAGCTAATTTGGCTGCTGCTGCTGGTGGTGTACACATTGATCCGTCCAGGCCAGCTACAGTCCAATGAACGAACAATTGAGTATCCACAGTGTTTTATGGCGCCAAAGTCAGCTCGGATTGAACGTATCCACATACGTACATACCAGGAGAAGATGCTCATGACCACTGTGCCGAAACAGTCACGCGCTCGCCGTCGTCGCAGCATAGCCTGAAGTCGCGAACGATCATACGTCAACGAGAGTAATGGCAAATATGCCAGAGTACGTGGCCCGTCGGTGTCGTGATCACGAAACGTAACGTACGTACGCGCAAGTCAATGGAATTTATCCCCGGCGATGGCGACCAGCTGGGCACGCGCAAGCGAGGACGGAGGGGGTTCCCTCCCGGAGAGGCAACAATCATTCACGGACGACGATCGAGAGAGCGAAGGCTGTCTGCGCTCGCTCGTGGACCGCGAGCCACGGGCGGGCATGCTCGCGTCGTGCATGGAGCGCACGTATGTAAAACCTGACGCGCTCCGCTCGACGCCGATCGCGATCGACAGAGGAGCCGAGCCGCGTCCGGAGACCGGAGCCTGAGGCTGTGAGGTCAGCATGCCAGCCGCGGCCGGCGCGCGTCCGTCCGTGCCGGTGCAGCGCGACCACACGTTCCTGGCGCGAGAAAGCAAGGTGAATCGAGGCCAGCAACTCGCCGCCGCCGGAGCCGCCCACCCTGCCGCGCGTGTAAGGCACGTGTGGGGCTGCTGGATCCGGCGGCATGAGCCGTCGCGTTCGCGTCCCGTCGTCGTCGCATGTACGTACTGTACGCGCGATGCCCCGTGGAACAGGGCAGGCTCCACGACGGGACAGTTCAATCGCTCAGCGCGCTGTTCCATGGTTCGTATATCGTACCAGTGGCGGGCTGTTGCGTTGCGTCATTTTGGCAAGCAGCGTGCAAACGCTTCCGCCGCCCACCGTGCCGCGCGCGGAAGGCGGGTACGGTGTTGTCGCTTCGAGCGGCTTGGCAAGGTGCACTCCTCCTCATCGTCTCCGTCGTCGTTCGTACGCGCGACGACCCGTTGAACAGGGCTCCATGACGAGGGAGATGCTTCAGTTCGATCGTGCAGCGCTAGGCACCGGTGCGTCGTGCCGACTGCCGAAACGAGTGCTGCTACGGGCTACGGCCGGTGCGTGGTGCGCGTAACGTGACTGGGCCTTTGGGTTTTCCGCGGCTCGTCTGCGTGCGTGCCAAATTAAGTCACAGGCATGGCCGCCGCGCCGTGCACCGTTGGACGTCTCGTGATTTGCGCACGCAGAAGGTTCTAGGGAATAAGTGTGAGGGAGATAATCCAACCTTTGAAGGTTGGGAGGACAGATATCCCAGATCAATAGTTCAAGCCTTGTGTAGAGATGTTTCAGATCATACATCTCTGCTACTCAATACACAAAATCAAGCTTCAGTACCACAAAACAAATTTAGGTTTGAAATCTCTTGGCTGGAACATACAGACTTCAAGGAGCTAGTCAAAAAGAATTGGGAAGCTGCAGTTCAGGCTACAGCAACAATCGATGTGTGGCAGGAGAAAGTTAGAAGACTTAGAAATTTTTTGAAAGGATGGGGCAAAAATATTGGTGGGATTTTCAGACAGAAGAAAAAATGGGTAGAGGACATTATTACTTTGATGGATAAGAGAGCTGAAGACAGAATATTAAATCAAGAAGAACTGTTAATCAAAGCCAGGCAGAAGTCAAGTTATGGGAGTTGCTAGAGCAGGAAGAGTTATATTGGTTACAAAGATCTAATCAGAATTTTTTGGTCAAAGGAAACAGGAACACAAAGTATTATCACAGAATTGCTAATGGAAGAGCACGAAAGAAGTTAATAACCAAGCTGCAGGATGGACAAACAGAAATCTCAGACAGACATGATCTCAAAATACATGTCACTCAATTCTATAAAGAATTATTTGGACCAGAACCATACCATAATGTTACTCTACTGGAGGATTTGTGGACAGAAGAGGAAAAGTTGAATGATAATGATAACGAAGAACTGACCAAACCATTTACAGAAAGGAGGTAATGGAGGCAGTATTTGGAATGGAAAAAAATAAGGCACCAGGTTCAGATGATCTTCCTGCAGATTTCTATCAAGCATGCTGGGATATAGTGCAAGGAGATCTAATGAATTTGTTTCATGATTTCCATAATGGTGTGCTAGATATAGCTAGACTGAATTTTGGGGTCATTACTTTGTTACCAAAAGTCAAAGATGCAGTCAGAATACAACAGTATCGACCAATATGTTTGCTTAACTGTAGTTATAAGATTATTACAAAGGTTTTGACCAACAGGCTGGCTTGTGTAATAGACAAGATCATATTGATTAATCAAAGTGGCTTCATACAAAAAAGGAATATAATGGAAGGAATATTAACTTTGCATGAGGTTTGCATGACACAAGACAGAAAAAGAATAATGGCGTGCTGCTGAAATTAGACTTCGAGAAAGCATATGACAAGGTTCAGTGGAGCAGTCTATATCACATAATGGAGGTAAAAGGTTTTTCTATAACGTGGTGTCAGTGGATAAAGAAAGTAGTTGAAAAAGGACAAGTATGTATTAGGCTAAACAATGAAGATGGAACTTATTTCAGCAGTGCAAAAGGCTTAAGACAGGGAGATCCTTTATCTCCATTCCTATTCAACATAGTAGCAGATGGTTTGGCAGCAATGATAAGAAGAGCACAGCAAAGAGGGTTAGTGGAGGGATTAGTTCCTGACCTAATACCCAAAGGTTTAGCATTGTTACAATACGCTGATGATACCATTTTGGCTTTTCGGGATGACATTGATATGGCAAGGACAGTTAAATTGATACTCTATACATATGAAAGATTAACAGGACTGAAGATCAATTTTGCAAAAAGTGATGTTATTTACTTAGGAGAAGACAGTGATAAAACGGTACAATATGCTCAGATGTTTGACTGTAACATTGGATACTTACCAATTAAATACTTTGGGGTACCAGTTTCATCAAGGAGATTGAGGGTGTCAGAATTACTGTTCTTGGAAGAGAAGTGTATCAAAGAATGGATGGATGGGTCGGTAAAACCTTGAATAATGGTGGCAGAATGATATTAACTGATTCTTGCTTATCATCAATACCTACTTATATTATGTCGATGAATAAGCTACCCAAAACAACCATCAAAGGGATTAACAGAGCAAGGGCAAGGTTTCTGTGGCAAGGGGCAGCGGGCAGGAAGAGATACCATATGATAAATTGGAAAATAGTGTGTCTGCCAAAGAAGCAAGGTGATCTGAGAATAAAGGACTTGAGAAAACATAACTTGTGCTTACTAGCAAAGTGGCTATTTAAGTGTGCAAATGGTACAGGATTATGGGCACAGCTGATAGAAAGCAAATATCTCAAAGGCAAATCTATTTTTCAGGTTAAGGCAAAGAGCACTAACTCAGCTTGCTGGGCAGATTTGTTATCTCTAAGGGACCTTATTCATCCTGGTTGTAAATGGAAGATAAAAGATGGGAAGAGAGTTAGATTTTGGGAAGGTCGATGGTTGCAAGAAGAACCTTTGCAAAATGTATACCCAGAATTATATCAGCTGGTAGTGAAAAAGGAAGTTGCAGTAGCCGATGTGATGGAAGGGTTGGAGCCTCTACAATTCAGAAGAAATTTATCAATATTTCAAGTCGTCCGACTCATGGATTTAGTTCATCAAATGGAAATGATTCAACTAGTAGAGGGAAAGGATGAGTTATTATGGAGATGGCATGTCAGTGAAATTTATACAGTCAAATCTATGTATGAAAAGATGCATACAGGGATAAGGATTCCAAGACTTCAACAAATGTGGAAATCTAAGTTACCAAATAAGATAAAGTTCTTTTTATGGCAAATGGCTTGGAATGCGATCCAGACTAGAGACAGCTTAAAATCGAGAGGTTGGCCAGGAGTGAACAAGTGCACGATGTGCAGTCAGGAGGAAAATTTAAATCATCTATTTTTTCAATGCCCTGTTGCTTCTAGCATATGGAGTTTGATTTGTAGATGTTTAGGCTGTATAACCAAGCCAAGATCACTGTTAGAATTCATAAGTTGGGCTCACAATAACTTGCCGGGAATGAACAGTTGCAGTATATTGGGCTAGCAGCTCTATGCTGGTCCATTTGGATTACTAGAAACAACATTGTGTTTGATTCGTTCAAACTCAATGACCCTGTTATTATCTTTTATAAGATGTGTTCCTTTCTAACATATTGGGCAGGTTTACAAAACATGGAGGAGGGGAAAGAAGCTATCAAGAAAGGAGTCAAGCACTTGCAGAAAAGAGCTAGAGAGGTGCAACAGTAAGCTGATGGGACAAGTATGGCGTTAGTCACAACTGGATGAAGGAATGCTTCAGTTAAAGGGATTCTGGACTATCTTGTGAATGGAAACTGTTTCTGGTGGAGGACAGTAGATAGTTTGTAGTGCAAGTTGTAGTATGCTGTTTTGGTTGTTAATCTTTTCTTTTAGTGGACCGAAGTAGTATTTTCTGAGAAGGATAGTTGTCCTGGATGAGTTCCAGGCAAGCCATGTAACCCTGGTATATGCAAGGCATTATCAAGATAATTTTCACTGTCTTGTAACTGTTTACAATGTTTGTGGGATTCTTAATAAAGGAACCCACAGGGGGTAATCCCCTTGGTGGAAAAAAAGTGTGAGGGAGATGAAATGTGATTGCTAGTTTAGCTGACGGTGAGTGCTCCAGAAATCTCTAAAATTTCTCAATTTGACTTTGAAATTTCAAAAGGAAAATTCAACTTTGACCTCATATTGGAGAGTTTGAACCAAAGTTGCAAGCCTAGCATCTCAACAACGATTCTACTACCAAGAACCATGAAGATTTTCCTGCCCAAAAATAAAAAAACAGAATTGGAAAATGGACCATCAGGTTCGACTCATTTGACATATTACAAAACTGAAAGTGTTGTATGCTTGGAGCTCCAACCCTTGTGCCGCCAGTTGGAGGGGGTGGAGGACTCTGCGATTCCGCACAACGCGAGGGACGATGCAATTTTCATGTGTGACAACGCCTGTGCTGCTAAGATCCTCACCAACTATTGCCCTGCCCGCGGATGCTACTTCCTAGGAGGCCCTTTTGCTTCCTCCCACCCTTCCGAGACAGCTTATTGCGCCGAGTCCTTCTGCTCACCGGATTGGACAGTGATTATTGAGACACTGCTGAGATTGCTTACTGGATACAGCACAAACACCGATTGAGTAATAGTCATACGCTGCCTAACCCCAACTTGTGCTTCCATGCACATACGAGACATCCTCTATAGAGATGAGGTCTCTTTGTTCTATTGTCCACATTGTTAACTTATAGCTCACAATAAAATTACATATGTGAAGGTTCTTTATAATATATTGTGTATAAAAAATAATAAAATTATTGATGTCATGAACGGTTTTCTATTAGAAAATAATTTTAACATCGTTCTCTGGTTCCTTCATGTTCGACGACCTTTTTTTAACAATACCTTGCTTCATTCACTTATGCTACTATACACAACTATTCAATTAGAACTTATGCCATTTACTTTGTACCATGCTTGTTCTGATTATTTTTCTCTTAGCAAATGATAGTTTACATCTTGTTATACACTAGATGTGTTATTGTAGCCGTGATTGCTGAAATACCTTGTAATTTTCAATGCATCTCAAATGCTATAGCACTAATGGTTTCAAGGTAAACCATAGAAAATACACTCAATTATGAAATAATAGTAAAGTCTAAGACATTATTACTGATGGGAACAATTGTCTCGTAGCTACTTTAAAAACCACATTGACATTAATTTTTTGTCAAGTGGCACCGATTCATTTATTTGTTTCTACGGAGTATGTTGGAGAAGGATCATACTGTACGCGCGGTGCCCCGTGGAACGGGTGATCTGAGACAGGACGGCTCAATTCGGGAAGCAAATTATATAGGACCCAGATCCTTCACAAAATCGAAAAGCCCCCCTCCTCTCGCGCCACGTGTATTGTTTGGATCTCAAAGCAACCGATCCGCTCAGGCTCACCCCGCTCCGTAACTCCCGCCGTCCTCCGGATCGCTGGTGCGAGACGCACGAACAAGTCACCAGGGAAAAGGCCGGTGGGAACAATCAGGTCCCCGATTGCTCGGCTTCTCGATTGCTCATGCAGGACGGCGACGCTCGGCCGGCTGCGGCAGTAAACTAATGGTGCTTATCTGATTCTAATCTATAGGGAAATCGCATGAATTAATTTTTCTAGATATCTTTTGTCAGTTGGCACAAATATCAACATTCGCTGGTCATCACACAGCGGTTTCTTTGAGATCAAACAATACACGTGGCGCAAGGGGAGAGGAGTCTTTTTATTTTGTGAAAGACCCGGGTCCTATGTAATTTGTTTCCCTCAATTCGTGCAGTGCTGCGCGGCATAGTGCGCCGTACCGTACCAGTGGAGGAATGGATGGATTGTCATTGGTGACCCTCGACGGCCGATGCGTTGCGTGGCGTCCTTTGGCTACCAGCGTGCAAACGCTCCCGCCGCCCCTCGGCCCGCCGTGCCGCTCGCGAAAGGCAGGTATGGTGTTGTCGCTTC
>CM017442.1:5382068-5552086 GCA_007726485.1 Eragrostis curvula
TATCCCAGGACTTTTGCATGAAAACAGGTCATAAACTTGATTTCCAGTTGTGGAAACAGATAAATTTTAGTGTGTTTTCTATTTTATGCTGGCTCCTGTACATGACCAATGAAGTGCTGCTAAAAAAGCAAAATACAAGAAATATTTCGTAGTTTGATTTTCTAATTAGTAATAATAACAAAGATATACTTCATGGAAGATTCGAAGTAAAGCAGAATATTCCCGCCAATTATTGAACCGTTCCTCAGATCTATGGGTCTGAATAAACGTGGCACAAGCGAGCAGAGAACCAGAATGGGGTCTCATGAGTCATGATGCAGGAAAATGTCAAGTGGCAGTAGTTACGCTCACGTGAATATACTATTCAGCGTATTGTATCCGCAGTAACCGAAGGATCATGGACTCAACCCCATTGCATCCGCTGCTGGCAGCACTCATTTTTCAGTGATACTAGGGTGTTTGGATACCCTTTAGTCCTATGACTAAAACTAGTCAGACTAGTAGTCTCTAGTCCCCACCCATATTTAGAAGCAGACTACATAAGTGATTAAAGGACCATTAAAGATTCTGCCCTACTAAAAGAGAGAGAATGACTTAAAACTAGTCAGACTAGTTAGGTCTCTAGTCCCACCCATATTTAGAAGAACAAGACTAAAGTGATTAAAGAGACCATTAAAATTCTGCCCTACTAAAGAGAGAGAATGACTAAAACTAGTCAGAACCTAGTAGTCTCTAGTCCCACCCAGTTTAGAAGCAAAGACTAAAAGTGATTAAAGACCATTAAAGATTCTGCCCTACTAAAGAGAGAGAGGGACTAAAACACCTTTTAGCTACCTCCCTCCTCTATAGAGAGTTTTAGTCAGGTGACTAGTTATAGTTCTCTTTCTAATCCCACATGTTTGGAACTTTAGTCCCTAAAAGTAACTAAATCTAGCCTGACTAGTCTTAGTCATGGTGATACAAACACCCCGATACGATAACCCCCACGGCAGTGCTGACAGTTCAGTGATATTGATACCCCGTGATGACTAATCAGTATCTGCACTTTGTCTGGGAATGGGAATGATCAGTACAGAAAACATAGGATACACTTGTACAAGCTGCAGCGAACATAGACATGTGAATGGACGGTCCAAATGACGCGATTCACCTTGACCTGATCTGCTTTCTAATACAAGCAGGTTTTCCTGTTGGATGACGACGTGTGGATAGAGAAGGGTTTTCCACTGTGCCATTACGAGTTCATGACAGGTGGGGAAGTAGTACTAGTTGCTATGATCAAACTAATATCATAAAAGCCTTTACTCGAACAAGGAGCATCTGTACAGCTACCTACTCTGCTTCGCAGATCGCAACGGAATACTCTAACTGCACCCACTCAACCAGCACAAAATAAGTGGGTACTACTCTCCTATGACAGTTAGCCTCGTGTCAAGTTGTCGTCATATTAGAACTCATTCGACAACATGCCTAGTCTGAGTGTTCTTTATCTACCAACATACGTTTCAGTTGTTCTAATTGTACCAGAAAGTAGGTGGCACTAAGAACAGCTTCGACATCCCCAAAACAGGTTCCATATGAAACATTCCAACGATGCAACAAGGAACACGGAGAAGGCAAGCTATATTACCTTGGCAACCGGATCGGTGGAGTCGTCCAGCACTTGGACTATTATCCTGTCCTTCGGCCACTGCAGCTCACAAGCCGCCGCTATGGACAGCTTGTATACCTACACGCGCCCATCCCGCACACAGAAAACGCAGCACATAAAAATCAATATCTAATTCGAATAAAACGGCAACGATAATTTATCAAATTCAAATACAGCAATCAAAGTGAGAACAACCAATTTCCTTTTTCATTTCTGGGCATCTCTCACCTCCAGCTCATTGTACATGGGTATCTGGACCAGGACCATGGGGTAGTGAGCGCTCCCCTTCTCCTCGTCGGCGCCGTCGCCGGGGAGGGGCTCCCACTTGAACCTCCACTCGGGCCGCCACCCGATGGCCTTGACGCCAAGGCTGACCACGCTGTTGTACACGGCCTCCACCACCAGCATCACCGACATCACCAGGCACGCCCACACCGCCGCCTGCACCACCGGCGCGATCAGCCCGGCCCGCACCGCCACCCACGCCCCGTACGCGTCCGCCGCCGCGGTGGACGACCCTTCGAGCACGCCGATGAGCCAGGACACGGCGGCCTCGAAGTCGAGCCGCGCGCTTGCTGCGGAAAGCAGGAGAAGAAAAAAAATCAGGGGAGAAAACGACGGCGCGAGGAAAAGTGAGATCACGTGAGCTGCGGCGTCGAGCGAGGAGGAAAAGGGGGATAGGAATGTACCGGCGAGAGGGCGGGTGAAGTCGACCACGCCGATGGAGACGGCGACCGCGACGGCGGCGGCGGCGGCGAGGAGGAAGAGGAGGGCGCCGCCGAGTTCCCCGCCCTCCATGGTTGTTGCAGTGGCTGACGGAGAGGCGGGGGGCAAGAGAGGACCGCTGCGCGATGCTCGGATGCCAGCGCCGGCTTTTTCTCAAGTCCACGCCAGTCTTGTACTCCTTTTCTCGTGTTTGTGCCTTTATACTGCGCTCCACGAAGCGTGTCTACTTGGATTAGTGTTTTAACTACTCCCTCTTGCATTATAATAGCCTTCCATTTCCATTCCTATGATGCTGCTTGTTGATTTTACCGCATTGTGGTTGACCTTAACCGTAAGATTCTTGGAATGCATTTAGTTCCTTCCTATATGAATTTTAAAAGAATGATTCAAAAGATAATTAGAATGGCAACGTGACAATCCCCAAACTGCAAAACAAGATTTTGTCGTGATTTGTGCAAGGAGCACTAGAGCGCTAAAGAGACCTATCTTGATAGGTGAAAGAACTAGTTAGTTTTGAGTGCTAATAGCACAAGCACTGCAATCTAGATTATCTGAAGTTGATAATGCAAGCATGTGTTTGTGCTTTGGTCTAAATCTCTAGATCCCTCACAAATCCAAGAAGATTGCTCTCCACATTCTCACACGTTTGTGCACTTCTTTATCTGACCATAACCATATGCGCCGCGAGATCATGTACCACATGGCTACCATTTGGGTGCACGTTCCTGGGCATCTAGCATTTTGCACTTTGACGTAGTTTCGTTACCACTGGCTGGAGTATTTTGCATCGTGGCGTTGGCAGATCCAATGCGGGAGGTGGTAGCCACGCCGGTGGCAGCATCTTCTGCGTCGTCACAACCTCACTGCGAATCAGGGGTTGCCTTTGTACTGCTTGGGACCATGGAGGCAAGAGCACCAGAACGATCATTTTTATTTAGGTGTTGGTTCACCTGTTGTTTTCAAGAAAACAAAATTCTACAGTGTACTCTCTTCATTCTAATTTTGTTTGAGCTAATCAACGTTAACAAAAAGAGAATGGAGGAAGTATGTTGCAAAGAAGGCATATGTTAAAACCATCTAGCATCACAAATGCTCCATTCAGTTGGAGTAAAGTCGTCAGAAGAAACTAGCCACAGTTTCTTCTGAATTTTGAAACTGAGTTGGGAAAGGCAAATTTTCATCGAAGATGAAGTGAGAATGATGCTTACCCAAAAGTAGTTATAAAGTGAATCTACTAATACTAATAGCACGGTCATATGAATGGAAGCTGGTCAAGTAGAACAAATGGACCCCTACAATAATGATGATGATCAAGCAAAAGGTACGGTAGTACATTTTTGCTATCCTTTGTATGTTTCCAAGTTGCTCATACCACGTCAATGATTGAAGCGCATGATGATCGATGTGGCAATGTTGTCCAGTTTTTATATGGCAGAGGGAGGACGTGTATGAAGTTTTGGTGAGGAAGGCCTGTTTGTCTTCGAGAAGCACACAAGCTGTCTTCGTTGCATGGTTTTCAATAGATGAACCACATTCCTTTTGATTTCATAGTTGGAACACCTGTCTTGCTTGCCTACTTCCTTTTTGTTACTCTCTCGTGCCGTGCCTACTTTTGTCTGAATTATGAAGCTCGAAGGGATGAGCAGGCTCGACTGCCATGTCAATAGTGATGTGGCAATTAGGTACTTCCGAGATGATTCTGCTAAGAACAACTGTAAAAGAGTGTGTTTGTAAACTATGGGGAAATGTTAAGCGCGTGTCACGTGGCATGTGGAGTTCTGTTTCCTATTTGGCGCATAAATACACCATCTTAGACAGGTGGAATGAGAAACAGTCGTGGAAACATTCTATCCACATCCACTGCTTGTAAACTCTTCTTTACATGATTCCATGCATGCGCCCATGACGTTCTTTTCCAAGCCACTCTGAGAACTTTAAGCAGAAGCTCGAGTCTGTTTGTATTCGTAAGGAATCCGTACTAAGCAAAAGCTCTCTTTCATCAGCCCCTTGTAAAACTAAATGGCACTGCTTAATGCCGTTGCAATGCAATTAGGCGCGGATGCAGCCTGCAGGATTCTGCATCCTGAAACTCTAAAAAGAAAAAGAAGAAGAAAAAAAGGGTCCCTTTCAAGAGAAACTAAAAAGTTCATGATTACTCATCAGCAATAAAAGGCAAAAACATCAATTTTTGAGAAAACGGGGCTCGGATTTTCAACAATTCGCCACCAGGCTACTAAGCATATTGCTTTAAGATTTGCACAGCTCAATTGTCTCGACTCTGGACAGGAAGTACTGCTTTGAGTTGCAGGACAGGAGGGTGTAGCTAGCTCTCAGATGCTGTCGCTCTCAAATCCTCTGCTTGGAAATCTCCAGCCACATGTATTATGTAATGAGCCTCTCAAGATTTCTGGCTGTCGTGATCTCACCAAGGCATCCTCAGATTTTTTTGAATTGCCACACCCGCTCGGCAGTGTGGTGGGTGCCCTTGTTTGTCCCTCCCTCGCGCGCGACACGGGCAGCAGACGCTAGCGACTGGGTCCATCGTCTATCTCCACGGCTCGTGCTCTCCCGTCAGGTGCTCGACTATTCCTTACTCGCATCCCGTTCAATTCTCTCTCTGTTCCTCGCAGTCGTGGTGCACGTTCGTGTTTGCTTCGATCCTCGCGCGCGAAATGGCCGGACGCGAAGCTTTTGGTGCCGCCGGCCGGCGCGGGCAGAGGTGCCGTCGCAAAGTGGCTTTCGACGGCGAGTTCCTCTTGGCGCGCGTCAGAGAGTCAGAGTCTGAAGGCTGGGAGCGCGCTCGAGTGCCAGGAGGTATTGGCGTCAGTGCTGCGCCGGCGATGGCTGGTGGCTCGCCGTCGACTCGGGGCGGGCGGAGCGCTCCGGCTCAGTGCCGTCCGGCGCGCCGGGAGCATACAGGCTTGTGTGGTTGCCGGGGGTGCAGCGGGTACGCGGGCCGAATGTCGATCCGGATTATTACCCGCCGTCCAAACATGGTCAGGCTGAATTTGGATCGCTGTTCGTAATCGCGATCCAAACCTGAGCGGGCTGAATTTGGATCATGGTATTGATCGCGATCCAAACTGAGTGGGCTGAATTCGGATCGCGATCCAAAAGGTTATTGGCGCCATCTAGGAGCATGACCAGAGGGCACTTTAGGAGGAACTGATTTTTAATTTCTGTAGCTCGTTTGTTGTCACACTAAAATTCAACGTGATATAACAGCATTATCAATAACAGATTTCGTGATTCCTCTGGTTTCGGTTGTATATTCCTAAGCATTCCAGTGCTGGTGCATTGTGTGACTTATATTTTTTTTTTCTATTCTACCACCAAATCTTATCATCTTAACAACTGATTTTTTCTGCATTGTTCATACAGATCCTAAGATATGGCAGCGGCTGCAATAGCAACCTTACCCTTCACTTCAGTTCCTTGTAAGAAGCAGCTCGGCCTTGCATCCAGTAGTGTTCTCAATGCACAACAATTCAGTGGTTTCAATTCCCACTGGCACTCTCTCTGTCTGAAATCAAGAACGCCAGCACCAACCAGGCCGCGCGCCGCAAACCGGGTCGTCGTCGCGCAGGCCGGCACCTACAAGGTGGCCATCCTCGGCGCGGCGGGCGGCGTCGGGGAGCCGCTCTCCCTCCTGATCAAGATGTCCCCGCTCGTCTCGACGCTGCACCTGTACGACATCGCCAGCGTCAAGGGCGTCGCGGCCGACCTCAGCCACTGCAACACCCCGGCGCAGGTGGCCGGGTTCACGGGCAAGGACGAGCTCGCCGGCTGCCTATCCGGCGCGGACCTCGTCGTCATCGCCGCCGGCGTCCCCAGGAGGAAGCCCGGCGTCACGCTGGACGACCTCTTCGTCACCAACGCCGGCGTCGTCAAGGAGCTCGCGGAGGCGGTGGCGGACCACGCGCCGCCGGGCGCGCTGGTCCACGTCGTCACCCAGCCGGTGGACGCCGTCGTGCCCGTCGCCGCCGAGGCGCTGAAGCGGAAGGGCGCGTACGACCCGCGGAGGCTGTTCGGCGTCACGACGCTCGCCGTCGTCCGCGCCAACGCGCTCGTCGCGGCGAGGAAGGGCCTCCCGCTCGCCGACGTCGACGTGCCGGTGGTCGGCGGCCACGCGGGCGCCACGGCCCTGCCGCTGCTGTCGAAGGCGCGGCCCAAGGCGGCGGCGGCGTTCACGGACGAGGAGGCGGAGGAGCTCACCGCGCGGGTCCGGAACGCCGGGACCGAGGTGGTGGAGGCCAAGGCGGCCTCGGCCGGCGGCGGCGAGGAGGAGGGTTCGTCGTCCTCGTCCGCGACGCTGTCCGCGGCGTACGCGGCGGCGCGGTTCGTGGAGGCGTCGCTGCGCGGGCTCGCCGGCGACGGCGACGTGTACGAGTGCGCGTACGTGCAGTCCCAGCTGGTGGCGGAGCTGCCGTTCTTCGCGTCGCGGGTGAAGCTCGGGAGGGACGGCGTGGAGGAGGTGGTGGGGTCGGAGCTCAAGGGGCTCACGGACTACGAGGCGCGCGCGCTGGAGGCGCTGAAGCCGCAGCTCAAGGCGAGCATCGACAGGGGCGTCGCGTACGTGCAGCAGCAGCCGACGACGGCAGCGTTGAACTGAACCTGAAGAATTATATGTTTGACTGTGCCAGTTTTTGTACTTAGCATTAATTTCGTCTGGAATTGGGGAGGAAAAGCTAATCTCACCGTGTTGAAAATGCTGAAAGCAACCGTATTCTCTGTTCAGGAGTGATAATTCGTCCAGGATAGGATCTTTCGAAAAATAATTCGTCCAGGATTCAAGCATGAACGCAACCAAATTCTGGGATAGCTGAGCACATTTCTCTCTTGGCCTTTGAGAGTGATGACAGGATGGAGCTTATTTATTTAAGGAACAGATAATACAAAACCGCAGACCCCCAAATACAGTCACGTCATATACATCAACACATTGCACGTCATATAGAAACTACTACAGCAACAGGTTGGCTTACAAGAAGAAGCGCATCCACTTCCACTGCTCCGAGAATGACTACTGACTGCACCAGAACCCGTGATGAAATAACAGGAGTTTGTCGACTAAAATGTTTTTCGTGTACTCCCTCCGTCCTAGAATAATTGACATTCTATTTTTCAATATATTTTTCTCTCTTTCTAATACATATGTATCTGTATCTCTATCTTTTTCGTTTCATGTGCATCCACAGCCCATAGCTAAAGTGCCAAACAAATTGGGACCGAGGGAGTAGTATTGATTGCATTTTTCTTTGGAACTTTGGGAACCTGATCTTCTCAGTGCAACGACTCTCCAGGTGTCCTGGGCAATGGAAGGGGCACTTGCCTTCAATTCACTGGTGACGCATTGCATGGGTACACCTGGTACACTATGTCTCGTCGCCCTGGTGTTTTGTTTTTTGGAGGGAGAGGGGGGGGGGGGGGGGGGGGGGCATATGGTCACCTTTGGAAATTCGAAATAGTAAGTGACCTCACATGTTTTTTCAAGTAGTTACACATTATGAAAACATTGTATTGATTTCTTTGGTTTTTTGTATTATTATTTTGTCTTCCACTCTTCTTTCCTTGCATCGGGGAAGAAGAGGCTATAGTGGGTTTGGGAGGATTGCGGTTGCCCCTTCCCTTGCCCAAAGACTTCTCGGAGTTTGGGAAAAAGTGCAAGATCACTGATTTCTACCGTCCCTCCCCGATGATGTCATCGATCCACCTACCTCTGCTGAACAAATTCCTGCTTGTCACTACCATAGTTCTTCGAAATCATGAAATTTCATCGCCACTTCCCCATGAGTCTTGTTAAATGTCAACTGAGTAAGTCATCAAGAGACGGACATGGCAACCGAATGTCACATGTATATGCCATGACCTGGGGGGGAGGGGGGCATATGGTCACCTTTGGAAATTCGAAATAGTAAGTGACCTCACATGTTTTTTCAAGTAGTTACATATTATGGAAACGTGGTATTGATTTCTTTGGTTTATTGTATTGTTATTTTGTCCTTCACTCTTCTTTCCTTGCATCGGGGAAGAAGAGGCTATAGCCGATTTGGGAAGATTGCGGTTGCCCCTTCCCTTGCCCAAAGACTTTTTAGAGTTTGGGAAAAAGTGCAAGATCACTGATTTCTACCGTCCCTCCCCGATGATGTCATCGATTCACCTCCCTCTGCTGAACAAACTCCTCCTTTTCACTGTCATAGTTCTTCGAAATCATGAAATTTCATCGCCACTTTCCCATGAGTCTTGTTAAATGTCAACTGAGTAAGTCAGCAAGAGATAGACATGGCAATCGAATGTCACATGTGTGTGCCATGACCTGGAGTTGTGTGTGTGTGTGTGTGTTGGGGAGGGGACAGGGGAGGGCCGGGGGTGTTCTGTCACCGGTATGGCTTGCCAGAGATGATACTTTGTCATTTTGCAAGCCTTCGTTGATTCGAACTTCGCGTCTTGTTTAGCTCTTGGTTCCAACAATGTGGCAAATTCGACTTTAATTTGTTGTTCCATGGGCTTCAACAGATCGCTGCTCCGAAGTTATGCCTTCAATGTGGCAAATTCGACTTTGTTTTTCCATGGGCTTCAACAGATCGCTGCTGCCTTCAAACTCTTGAGCAACAACCGTTTTGTACGGTCAGTACTTTTTCCCCTTCTTGGTTTTGACTTCGGAATACTATGGTGCATTTAGGTTGGTGGTGAACTTCGTTAGGTCATAGAAGATTTCTACATGTTTGGCTTGTGGGATTTGGGCCTTTTTTGTTTGTTTGATAGGAGGGACGATTATGACTAGTCGAACAAGGATGTTTCCCAAATAATACATGTTTAGTTGATGTGTTTCAGATGTGCCTATATATGGCAGGGGTTCGATTAAGGCGCTACTCCTAGAGTTTTGCTATTTGCATATACTTTTTTATGAAAACTGTGGAATAATCCATACTCAAGCACTTGAAGAAGGTTAACTTAACGGTTAACTTGGCTAGTATCGTCGTTTCCTTGCTCTACATCAACGAAAACGGGTCAAATCGATTAAGGATGTGTGTATAATCGGGCGGTTTATGCAATAGTAATATAGTTGGGTGCGTTTCTGCAACTAAACAGGTTATGTGGTGGATCTCAAACTACGAGTGACGTGTATGATGTGTGTTTTTGTATTAAGACTTCACGGAACACAGGATACAACACTGTAGACAAAACACGCTATAACTGAGCACTAAGTGGGCACAACTACAACAATGGCTGCTTGATAACAATAGGACTAGGCGTCCAAGAAGCAGCCCATCCACTGCTACGACGACAAATGGCTACTGACTGCACCTGAAACCAGGGATGAAGGAACAAGAGATCGATCGCGCACACTCGATCGTTGTCTGTCGCGTGTTATTCGTACGTGTACTTGTCGCCCTTTATTCCTAGAACGCCGGGAACCTGACCTTCTCGGTGCATCGGCTCTCCAGGTGCCGGGGGCAGTGGACGGGGGTCTTGCCGTCGCGGCCGACGCACTGGTACACCTGGTACAGCTGCGCCTCGTCGCGCTCGTTCCGGTTGCACTCCACGCTGGGCGCCGACCCCGTCGCCTCCGTCACCGCGTCCCGGATGCTGCTCACGTCGTACGTCTTCCGGTTCGACGGCTCCATCCCCGCGTCGAGGAGGATGCGGGTGAGGTTGAACTTGGCCTTGAAGTCGAGCGCGGCGCGGAAGTAGGCGTGCTGGTCCATGCCGGAGCAGGTGCCGTGGCGGCCCCACTCATGGCCCCACAAGTCCGTGGCGTTCCTGTCCCGGCACGACAGCGTGCCCCAGTTCCGGAGCAGGTCGTCCTCCAGGTCACTGATCTGCGAAGGGATGCATGCAACGGGAAATCGACTGATGAGTAGTAGCACTGTCTTTTGGTTTTCGAGGGAGTGATGGAGTAAGAATGCTGCTAATTGTTACTAGTACCAGTGATGTGTTCAGAGGATCCGTGGCGTTGCAGTAGTCCGGCCAGCACTGCGTCGGGCGGCTGCGCCGGCAGTCGGCGTAGTAGGGCCAGAGACCGTGGATGGCGAAGTCCGCCGCCGGCTTCTGGTTGCGCGGGAAGCAGCAGCCGCCCCTGGCGTCGCAGTACGAACCAGGCCACTGCATGGGTGCAACCACGAACTACACGTGACGACGACGTCGTGGTCTGTACGTGCGACACTATACAAAATGTGCTGGATGGGTTGTTTACCTGCTGCACATGGAAGAAGAAATCGAAGTCGGTGGCTGCGCCGGCGAGTGCGAGAGGAAGCAGTAGGCCAGCGAGGTACCAGTACAGGGGCTTCATGCTTGTTCAGTTACTCTGCTTTTCTTTTCTTTTCTTTCTTTGAACTCTGCTTTCGATCAGGAAGGCTATGCTGATTGCCTAGAGCTCGAATGCTATAGCCCAGCAACTCACCAGTGACCACGTACGGCTTTATATGCTCGGCATCTGAGGGCCGTGCATACAATTTTCCTCGGCTGTTGGGGTTATAGAGGATCTGAATTGTGAAACTCTCACTGTCTGTTGGTTGTGCAGCAGAACAGCAGAAGATGTCATGAAAAGAGTGCCGGAGCAAAACATGGCGCGCCGGTTCCCCTCCTTTCAGTTTGGAGAGAGTTTAGACGTGTTGTTACGGGCTTACGGAGCTGTTCCAACCATCCAGAGAACTTCGCCCCATCTCGTGCTCTGACAGCGAGGAGCACAAACATGGAGGCCGTGAAGCAGCAGCACAATTGCTGAAGGCGAGCATCCAAACATGTGTCGCTTACTAAAGAGCTACTACGTGACCAGTTGCACCTCAAAACCTATTCTAACCGTTTTCTCATATGGAGCATACCCCATCTTCTGTCATGTTTTGAACTCCGAGACCTATGAAGACTAAAATATCGAGTTACTATATATTACCTTGATTCTGAAATAGATGTCATTTTAACTCTGGGCAAAGAATTAAGGAGATGTAAAAAAGATGAATGCAGAGGAAACAAAAAGAGAGAGATGAAGATAGAGGTGTATTGAAAAGAGAGAAATGTGCATTGAGAGGTGAGAATGGCATCTGGTTTGAAAAAACCGAAAAAATTAAGAGTGACATGTAATTTGGAACGGATGGAGTACTGATCAAATGTACGAAAATCCTAAGCTGATGAGAGAGTTGACGGGGCAGGATGGGTAGTTCACTTATACTTCGCAAGGATGACAAAGTTGATCTTGAAATTGTTGGTAGCTATCTTATAGGAACACTATCATATATGTATGTGTTTAATGTTTATGTGTTATGGCTCGATCAGATCAAGAGAATTAGGGGAAATTAAGAAGAAGATAATGGGAAAATTGGCGAACTGAGAGAAAGAAGAGGGGGGGGGGGGGGGGGGGGATAGGCTTGCAAGGAGGCTGCTTGCGGCACGAGGGAGCGAGATAGTTTTTAGGTGTTTTACCCCACTAACTTTAACTCTATCACATCAAAAAGAATTTTGATATTTAATAGTATTAAATAAAGTCTAATGACAAATTTTTTTGACAGATGGGTGCTAATTTACGAGACGCATCTAATGAGCTTAATTAATCTATGTTTTGGTACAATGACACTACAGTAATCATCTGCTAATCATGACTTAATTACTCTTATTAGATTCATCTCACGAATTAGTCCAGGCTTCTGCAATTAGTTTTGTAATTAGACTTTATTTAATACTTCTAAATGGCAAGATTCTCTTTGATATGACAGGGCTAAAGTTTAGCCTCAAATAAACGAACACGAAATGCCGCACTACACTTGGATTGAGTAGTCTATTATAATCTGGAAAACTTGAAAGCTGTAGATCTAATAGAAGTATCCTCTAGTGGGCCATTGCTCAAGGTGGGGACATGACCAGGCTATCAGGCTCCTGCAGAGGCGGAGCTTACTGAGGGGCAAGGGTGGCCATGCCCCCCACCCCCCCCCCCCCCCAACTCCCCACTATATATGCAAGTTTCTGGTGAAAGTTGGATGAAAAAACAAGAAACATTCCTGAATCTCAGCAGATAGTACACCACTGGAGACCCAAAATCGCTGCATAATTACTATCATGATAAGCGGCTTAAGCGCAACATTGCAGTCGACTCTTATTTTCCATTTCTAAGGCCTCCATCGTCATGAGGATTGCAGAAGAGTTGCATCAACTATATACATAACGTAAACTTTTTTTTTTTTTGCGGTGGTGCAAAACATAAACTATAGACACGTACGATCCATGCTCACGCTCACAGTTTTGTTGAATTCTAGCATAGCCACCATCCAAACGCAGGCACACTGCACATATTTGCCTTGATCACGAAACAAACATTGTGATTCCGACCAACATTATTTGTAATATATATTCCCAACAATGGTTATGGCCAATATTTAATCACCGCATTACTTGGATCGTCTCCGTGGCGCAGAACGCCGGGAACTTGACCATGCCGGTGCACCCGCCGTCCATGGCCACCAGGCACCGGACGGGGCTCCTGCCGTCGACGCCGACGCACTGGTACACCTGGTACAGCTGCGTCTCGTTGCGCTCGTTCCGGTTGCACTCCAGGTTGGGCGCGGACCCCGTCGCCTCCGCCACGGCGTCGCGGATGCGGCTCAGGCAGTACGTCCTCTCTTCCGACGGCACGATGCCTGCGTCGAGGAGGATGCGGGTGAGGTTGAACCGGGCCTTGTACTCCAGCGCGGCGAGGAAGTAGGAGTGCTGGTCCATGCCCGAGCAGGTGCCGTGCCGGGTCCACTCGTGGCTCCAGAATGCGGTGGACTCCTTGCTCTTGCACGACAGCGTGCCCCAGTTTCGGAGCAGGTCGGGCTCCAGGTCTCTGATCTGCATAACGCACGGTCGTCGAAGGTCACGTAGTACAATCGATGACGCTGTATGTTGTGCGAACCGTGCGTACGTACCAGTGATGGGTCGAGAGGGTCGGAGGCGTTGCAGAAGTCAGGCCAGCACTTGCTCTGGTTGAGCGGACGGCCGTCCTCGTCGACGGTCCGGCAGACGGCGTAGTTGGGCCAGAGGCCGTGGATGCCGAAGTCGGCCGCCGGCTTCTGGTTGCCCGGGAAGCAGCAGCCTTCCTTGGTGTCACAGTAAGAACCGGGCCACTAATACATGCATACAAAGGTACGTGCAATCAAATGCACGACACGACGCGGTTGTTCAGCAATCAATTCAACGAGAATAAATGAAAGAGCGATCGATCCATTACCTGCTGGACATGGTAGAAGAAATCGAAGTCGGTATCAGCGCATGCGAGCGCGACAGGAAGCAGCAGCAGGACTGCGAGGGAGCCGTAGTACTGGAGCTTCATCATGCCTGTATTGCTTATGCTTTCACTCAGTAGCTTCGTGTTGGAGTTCTACTTGGCAATCTCATTAGCACGACGTTTTATAGCCCAGCGAGGGCGTGAAACACGATTTAGCGCGGTTGTTGGGATTTGCATGGAGTTTTATAATGAAACATCAACATCATGATTCCGAAGACTAGTACCAAAATTGACAACTTTGACAGCAGCTTTTCTGTGTAAAGATGAGACGACGTCCAAGTGTCCAAATAGCACGAGGGTGCAGGCGCCAAATGGTCATTGTTGTCACTTTACACGTTGCACTTTGGAGGTGTTGTGCCTTATATCACATAAACAAATCATAATTATTCAGGAAGCAACGTGAAAAGGGCTGCGCATATGAATCACGAACAAAACAAATTAAAGCATGCAGTTTCAATCCTCTTTACATGCTGAATCTATGCAAACTCTAGCTCATCATAAGCGGGAGCTCCCATACATCAATCCACACAAACATTGCTCAGCCCGCCCATGGCTTGCTCGAATACGCGTCCTCGATCCATGTATTTGTTTTTGACGTGCTGCTATCGTGTCATACCTTTTTCTCCTCTAATCGATCCCGCTCTGCACCACATACTCATCACTAGTGTAGCCATGAGCATCTCAACGACGTCGTAGCTCACATCACCAGCGACTTAGGATGCCAATGTCGTCTTGATGCACTGCCCAGTGTTCACCACTGTATGTTAACTAATGCAGCCATGACACCATCCATGGATGGAGTGACCCCGGCTGGGCTTACATGTCTTCCTTTTAAGACCATCGGGGAAGAGAAGGTCCCCAACGACCCCTAAACCCTAACCAAGGCCATCGAAGCAGCACAATGCGATGACAATGGGAAACAGCACATGGGCACAGCAGCGGTGTAGAGGGGGGACGCTAGGGGCCATGCCCCCCCCCCCCCCCCCCCCCAAACACACACACACACTCTCTTCCCACCTCTCTGCTTTGGTCACACTACCCATCCATTAAATTGCATTTCCTCTCTGAATGAAGCATTTATTAATACATGCCCTCTTTAAAAAAATTACCTCAGCCACGTGGCAGCCCACTGCCCGCTAGAATACACGTCTACAAATCCATCATATTCGTTTTCCAAATTGTTGTCATCATGCCACACCTTTTCTCTGATTCCCACTTACGATAATAAGTAGATCGATTGTAGTCGTTCCGTTACACAACCTATCACCAGTGTAGTCTCGGACATCTCAATGGTGTTGTGGCTCAGAATACTAGAGCCGGCTCAAGGTGCCATGTCGTCTAGCTGCACCGCCCCAATGTCTACCACCATTCGCTAAATAATGCAGACATGACACCCCGACGGCTTGCACCAAGCTCCACAACCTCTACCTTTCGTGGCCAGCAAAACCTATCATTGCCATGTCACCCGTTGTCACCCTCTCCCATTGTTGTATCGCGACGACGCCGACGAGGCTCCTTGATATTCCTCTAAGACCGTCAGGAGAGAGAATGCCCTGAACGACCCCCCAAACCCTAGCCAAGACCGTCAAGGTGGCACTGGGTGAGCGCGCCTTAGGACAAGAGGACGATAAAGAGACATGGTCGTCCGGTCCCACCTTGCAAGAATCTTAAAGTTGTTTGGGCTAATGCTGTTGGGAGAGTACAAAACAACTCGCTTCCACACATGTTGCTTCAGGTCTCTTCAAACTCGTATTGTACCGTGCGCATAAAACAAAGTAAATAAAGCAAAAAAAAAAAGGAACAAGTGTACCTCGTAATTTTCCGAATGAAGTATACAAGTGAAAATACGATCCTCTTATTCATTTGATGACGTCGATCTCGAAGGGAAATAAAAAGTAGTAGTACAGGTCCAGGAATCAAGCTGGAAATAAACCGCAGAATGCCAACTTTACACAGACGCCGATCGCCAATTACAGTTGAAATATATCACCTCTTATTCATCTCATCATGTCGAGCTGAAAGGGGGGGGGGGGGGGGGACAAAAGTAGTACAAGTCCAGGAATTGAGCTAGAAACAAAAGTAGTACAAGTCCACTTGCTCGGTAGCGGCTTCAAAAAACGGGTAGCTTGACCCGGTTGGTGCACTTGCAGATGGACAGCGCGCAGTCAATGATCAGCTCTTTTCGTTGAGTGTTGTGCCTTATATATTACACATACAAACCATAAATATTCAGTAAGCAACGTGAAAAGAGCTGAATCACGAACAAAACAAAAGCATGCGGTTTCGATCCTCTATGCTGAATCAATACAAACTTTGGTTCATCATAAAAAGCGGGGGCTCAAATACATCAATCCATCAAATGTTTTCAAAGCTTTCGCGCGCCACCATGCCACGACTTTTCTCTAACTCTAGAGTCCTCCGGCTCCCCCTTTGCTCAACAAACCTGGTGCATCAGCGGGTATCTTAGTGATGTTGTGGTGGTCATCTCAATGGTATTGTACCTCTGACCACCAGAGTGGCTCAAGATGACATGACATTCCACCACACCACCTCAATGTCCATTGCCCTTAGCTAACTAATGCAGACATGACACCATGGTGCCCGCCCCAACCATCACACCCTTTACCTTCTGTGACCGGGAGAACCATCACCGCCATGCCAGCCGTTGTCACCCTCTCCCATTGTTGTTTCACGGCTAGGCTCCCTGATCTTGGCCGTTGGGGGAAGGGGAGGCCCCCCAACGACCCCCATACCCTAGGGCCATCAAGGTGGCATGACATGCGCGCATGTGAGACAAAAGGAGGATAAAGATATTTGGCCGCTCGGTCCCATCTTGTAAGAATCTTAAAGTTGTCTCAACTTATGCCCGTAGTTTTTTTTTTAGGGAAGCTTATGCTTGGTTGTGAGAGTATGGAAAACAACTTGCTTCCACACATGTTGCTTCTGGTCTCTTTGAACTTGCAATGTACCGCGCGCATGAAAAGGAAAAAGTAAATAGAGCAATAATTTTTTTAAACAAGTGTACCATGTAATTTCCCGAATCAATTACAGGTGAAACATACCATCCTCTTATTCATCTGATCACGTCGATCTCGAAGGGAAATAAAAAGTAGTAGAAGTCCAGGAATCAAGCTGGAAATAAAATGCAGGATTCTAACTTTACACACAGACGCCGATCGCATGAGACGCGCGCGCCGGCGTGCCGCCTGCCCGGCCAGTAGCGAGCGGCTTCATTGTCCAATCAGCACGTACGCTCAGAAAACGGGCAGCTTGACCCGGTCGCGGCACTTGCTGTTCATGGACAGCGGGCAGTCGATGAGCTTCTTCCCGGCCTTGTCCACGCACTGGTACACCTGGTACAGCTGCGACTCGCCGTCCGCGTCGCGGTTGCACTCCAGGTTCGCCTTGGCCCCGGTCCCTTCCGCGATCGCGTCCCTGATGCTGCTCAGGAAGTAGGTCTCGGTGTCGGACGGCACGATGCCGGCGCCGGCGAGGATGGCGCTGAGGTTGTGCTTCGCCTTGAGCGCCAGCGACGCCGCGAAGTACTCGTGCTGGCCCAGGTTGGAGCAGGTGCCGTGCTTCATCCACTCCTGGCTCCAGAAGTCGAAGCTGCGGCCGCCCTTGCACGCCAGCGTCGGCCAGCTCTGGTCCAGCGACTTGATCAGGTCCCGGATCTCCCACGGCCGCAGCTCGTTGCCGTCGTCGCAGAACTGCGGCCAGCACCGGCCGCGCCGCCCGACCATGGAGATGACGCCGCCGTCGTCGCCGCCGCCGCCGCCGCGGCAGTCGACGTAGTTGGGCCACAGCCCGTGGATGCCGAACTCCGCCGCGGGCTTGCCCGTGTCCGGGAAGCAGCAGCCCCGCTGCGTGTCGCAGAACGAGCCCGGCCACTGCATTCATCAGAGAACACGTTAGTTTATTCGCCCGTCGACTCAAGCAAAGCAGGCTTCGACCATGTGCATGCGATGCGTTCGAGAAACAAGTGGCAACAGGAAAAGGATAAGGATTCTCGTCGTGAGTCTCACCTGCTGAACGAAGTAGAAGAAATCGAACCTCTCGGCCGTGGCCGAGACGGCGAGGAGGGAAAGGAGCGCCAAGGAAAGCACAAGCTTCGTCATTGTTTCTGGTGCGTGCTGCTACAGCAATGGATTAGGCCGGCTACTTATAACCATTAATTGACAACGCAAGACGGCATCTTTACAATACGCGAGAGAACATGCCTGTGTCTATACAAAATCATTTTACGCTCATAACGTGATTACGTGAGGAATCGGGACATCCGGTCCCGGGCGATAGAATATGCTCCGGATCAGGAGGCTTCGCAGAAACAACGAGCATGATGAGTTCATGTGGAAACGGGGCATGCCAGACCAACCGGGAACAAGTTCGGTTGCATTGTTTTCTCGAATTCGGAAAAATTTAGGACTCATGACTCAAGAGGGCGTGCGTTCACGTTACTTGGCTCCGTTGCTTCCTTGGCCACGCCAGGTTGGTGGGGGGACAATGGATCTGAGCAGATGATGCCATATCAAAGTCAGCTTCAGCATATTGGCGAGCTCTCTGCAAAAAAACTATGCCGGGAACTAGTTAGCTAGATCAGATCTATCGATAAGACGATTCTGACCGGGCAAACGAACGTGAATGGGAAGGATGATTAAATAACAACGATGATTGGTGCTTTGATTAGAGAGAATAATAGAAGTTATATATATAGATATATATAATAATAAAACTAGTAATACAGTAGTATGTTCAACGTTATATGTGCGTGCGTCCGGTTGATATGATCAACTTGATAGTAGTAGTGGTTCCAAAGAAAAAGATCGGTAGCTTCAAACCATGGCAGCTTGTGGAATAATTAATTCCGGCTGGGCTTTGCATCCGTCGCGATTGGCTGTGACTGTGAGGTTAGTCTTCGCTTCGGTAGTTCGATACTTCGATGGTACTGCTGATGTGGTTGGGACATGATGAGATCAGATCAAGGAATGAAATGTCCCAATTCCTTATCCGTTGCTGATTCCGGCAACCAATCTCATCATGTCCCAACCACAAGTAGCAGAACTCAGTGTATCCATCACACGCAAGTCGGTTGAAAAATGCGAATCTTTTTGCATTTTCATTGCCAAGCGTCAGCAGATTTCCCCGTCCAGCTCGCGTCATTGGCGCTCTGATTTGCAGTTTAGATGGCAATTTGAGGTCAATGCAGTAACATACACTCGTCGGTTTCGGAGTAATTAAGCATGTTTCCATCAATGATCAAGCAACAGAACTGCTTGTTGCCGCGCTGATCTTATCGCTGTGTATTCATGGCTGCTGCCATGTTTCCTTCAGGTCAAGCTCTGGTTCCTAGCACGCCAAATACTAAGGCTGCCCTACTACGCTACTACACCTACATTTAGCAGTATCCAACTTAGATTTTTGTAAATTTGTTGAGACGGTATTAAAAAATTGTTGACCAACGCAGTCACTAGGAAAATTGATGAGATGGTATGAATTTTGGTTGGCCAGCAGTAAAAAACAACACTTCATATGCTGTTTCGATGTGTATATCCAAAGGGAGGCATGAGAGAATTGCTGCATGGGCACGGAGGCAAGAGTTTAGTGGCATGTTTTATGGAGATTCTCTTCCATTGCTGAGTGCCAACTGCCAATGGCATCTTCATCTACAGGCCTGTGCCGAAACATTTGGAACCAAAGAAATAGAAAGAAAAATTCAAAACTCAAATATCCAAATACATTTTTTTTAGAGACAAAATATCCAAATACACGGTAACAATATTGGTGTCTCGTACAAGGTGGCCCAAACAAAAAGCCCATGGGTCGTGGCTGTTTTGTTGTTGTTGTTGCTGCTGCTGTTTTTGAGAGAATGGGTCGTGGCTGCTGTCAGCATATTGCACGATAACAGGCCTTCTAGGACTAGGAGAGTGTATGGAGCCCATTATGCATTACAATACTTTGAATTTTGATCGGACAGTGCAGTCTCTTAGGTCAAAAAATTATTTGTTTGTGAGGAATAAGATGGTAACGGAGCAACCCATCTCGCATCCAAACACCCTAATAATTCTCTCTGCGATTGTAAATTGTTTGACAAACCGAGTACATGAATGAGGCACAAGCACGAAAGTACAAAACAAATGCCGATCACATCCAGAGGCGTGCGCGCCGCCTTGACCCGGACCACACATATGCATGCTTGTTTTACTGCGATGATGGTGGACAGCTTGACCCGGTCGGAGCACTTGCTGGGCATGGACAGCGGGCAGTTGATGAATTCCTGCCCGGATCGGTCCACGCACTGGTACACATGGAACTCATTGGTCAGATCGGATCTGTCGATCTTACGGTTCTAATCAGACATAGGAACATGATGGATCAAGGCGAATCAGCAACGTGATTGGTGCTCTGTTTAGAGAAGGTTGTCAACTCCATTGGTCCATGAAAATTATATGAGCTGCCAGTTGATTAATTCAATAGTAGTAGTTCCAAGGAACCAGGATCGGTACAAGCTTTAAATCCAAATCATGAGAACTTGTGGAACAAATTGATGACGGCCGGGCTTCGCTTCAGTCGCGTTGACACATTAAGGGAGTCACATTACGAGTTTCTGTCCCTATTCAATTTCACATTGAAGTTGAATTGAAGTTCGTCTCTTTTTCAAATATTATAAATAATTTTGTATGCAAATCAATAACAACAAGTCAAGATGGCCGAGTTGGTCTAAGGCGCCAGTTTCAGGTACTGGTCCGAAAGGGCATGGGTTCGAATCCCATTCTTGACACAATTTTTTTTCGGTTCTTTCTCTTTCCTTTTACTTTTTTTTTTGTGTTCATGCAAATTAAGAAAACTGTAATATGCATCTCATCCCCAAATCAAAGATTTTTTTTAAGGAATAGATTACTCTTTTCCTTACCGCACAGATCCATTAGGATGTCTTTTTATTATTATTTTGACACCTAAAAATGCTCATACACTATGGGGATGGTGAGAAGAGATATATTTTACATATCAGCTCTCTGACGGCAGAAGGCTTACAACTGCTCGCTCATTGGAGATACCTCTCCAAGTCACCAGACTACTCGTCGTTGTGTTCATCGATCCTACACATGTCTTTCATGTAAACTTAACAGGAAGAGCAACTGGCAACCATGCCTAAAGCGTCAGTTTTTTCCTTCCACCTCATATCATTGGCTTCTGATTTTCCTGTTCAGATGGCAATTCGACGTCAATGTCAGTGCTCCAAAAATTTGGCAGCGAGGGACAGAGGACCACGGAGATCTTTAGTACCGTACACTCGTCACTTTCAGACTAATTAGGCCTGTTCTCTTCAATGATCAAGCAACAGTACTGCCCTTGTTGTCTTGCTGACCTTATCGCCGTGCTAATCATGGATGCTGCCACGTTTTCTTCAGCTGCAGCTCTGCTTCGTACTGAGCTCAACCTAGGAGTATTTGCTCTTGGGCTGCCCTACTACACCCACAATAGCACAGAGCTTTCAGACCGTGCTCTTTTTCTTGTTTTAGTACTGTGCTTTTCATTCCTTCCAAGAAAGTTTTACCCGCACATGCCTGGATAAATTCCGGCTCCAACGTTGCTACAGACGGAATAGGGTCTGATCTTCAGGTGAAGACACTGAAATGGCGATCTGCGTCATCTCTATCTGGTTGGTAACACACTGAAATCTTCGTTTGACCTCATGAAGTGTTGCTGTCTTGCTCAGTTGTGGTAGCAATCAAAACGACTTTTTGACGAATTGTGCGTTTGTTTGATCATACAGGTACTAAAGTACACTACATTTTATTCATTCGTCCGCTGCAGTCAATTCCGGGAGCTATATCAAGTTGCGAACGCGATGGAACCCCGTCACATGTGCCTGAAACTCTGAAACTAGTTAACTTCAGGCCTGATTGCAGTGCTCCACTTGGCTTTCTTGTGCCACTGCCCCATCCATCATGAAACTTCTAGAATTGTTGACACTCATCAATTCATGCTGAAATTTGTACTAGTGTTTTAGGTAGATGTGCGATGTACAAGTAGTGGCACTATCAACTTCAGACTCATTATGAAGCTTGACATCTGAATATGACTTAATAAAGAGGATGAGCTAATTCGACTTTACTGAGTAGCACGATACTCCTACCAACTCCATGACCCATACACAATGAGTGGCCAAGTGGTGCATAGCAACAATGAGCAGCTATCATATGTCCTTCTGCATATATAAATGTTTGTTGCTTTGTTTACCATTCTTGTATGGTTTCGAACCTAAGAGAAATGCTGATCTGTCAAATGCGGGTTGAGTGTGTAGCCAGTTGGGCCAGATTTGTAATGGGCCCGCGCCGTCCATTGCTCACCAAATCAATGGACATGTCTTCCTTGTCGAGTTGTCCATGTACCCCCCTCATCATCAGTCACCACCTTGACCTGTTCTCTGCTTTAACTTCTTGCCAGCCAAAGAGTTGACGTTTGGATACCTGATATTCTCAATCGAACTGTTTGCTCCTGTTCTTGATAAGAACCCTGATATTCAGCTTTGTCCTTTCTTGTGTTCCCAGCAAAATTTAAGCTCCATTTTGTAACCAACGAGCTATGAACATTTTGCTTGAGCCACTGCAAATGATGTCCAGCTACGAAGAAAACAACTCTTTTAAGAACTGCCCCCTATTCAAACTCTTTCTATAAAAGAGAGAGATAACTGTGAGCTCGACTTGCTGGATGGTGCAGTAATGGTTCACACAACTAACTGGGCTGAAAAACGTATGTCTGAAAGAGAAAGCACACAAGGCCAAATACATCAAACATTTCCGCTCCTGGACACGCGTCAATACAGCTGGAGGCTGCTCTTATAATAAAGAAACAATCACAAGAGCAAAACACATCGTCGTCGAATACGACAATACCAGTAGCACTGAACAAGTCCAACTACGTCAAGTAGTACGTACATTGTCGACGGGAGACGCTGTCCAGGTTCCAGAAGCGTCCTTGCAGTTGACTTGTTGCAAGAATTTATTGTGGAAACAGAGCAGTAGAGAGAGCACCCATGATCGGGCCACGGCCCGGGCAGTAGCAGAGCCTCAAACGACTAAAGAAACAATATCCGCAAGGGCCTATGTCGATCGACTCCGGTGGACCATGGCCGGCGGCCCAACCCGACCCGATCATGGGCGCCCGCCGCCACGTCAAGGGAAAAACCTGAGCTCCCGTCGTCGGGTGCCCCCCGTCGTCGTCCCGGCGGCCCCACACGGTGCCGCGGCGTCATGGCGCGACGGGGTACAGTAGCAGGACGTTGCCGACCGCGACGTGGCCCCGCACGCCCGCCCGTCCCGCCTTGGACGGGCCGGGAGCCTGGCGCCGCGACGCGCCCATACGCCGCGCGCCGTCGTCGGCGGTGTCCACACTCCGCAGGCGTCGCCGACTTCATCACGGAGCTGTAGCGCAGCACTGCCACATGACCACGAAAGTCCTTGCCGAAACCGTACGACGACGAGGCCAGCGCGTGCACGATCGCGCACTCGCCAGTCGCCATGTGCCTAGTGGCGTGGCCGTTTCACGCTTGGAGCGGAGCTGCCGGCACTGTGAACACTCCGGGGAACCGGGACGCGCGGTCGCGTGATGAGTCACCGGATTATCCAGCGAACGGCCAAGTCGGCACGACATGGGCGCGCGCCGCGGTTTGTCATCGAGGACGACGGACACCACGCATGCAGCCCATTGCGTTCGTGTCGCGGCGTCAGGAAACTGCCGCACGCATGCGGTTCGCGCTTGAACGATTTGTGCAGCAGCAGCATCACTGCGTGCGTCACGCGCGGGCTCGTCCACAAACCTGCAGCCACTCATTCTGATGACCCGAGTTTGCTACTCCAATCTCCAAACGGCCTGGGCTAGCTGGGATTCATTCTGATGACCCGGTCTTTTGTTACTCCAAACGGCCTGGATATCCATCTCTCGATGCTTCTTCTCTTCCAACGGACCGGACGCTAGGCGTCATGGCCGTTAAGCACAGCAGCTGTTTTGACCATACCGCTCCCTTTTGCTTTCACCTCTCTCTCCTTCCTTCGCTCCCCATCTATCGATCGATCACATCCAAATAAATCTGGCCACCGGCGGAAACGGTCTTGAATTCTGGAGTTGCTGTTGCAGTGTTGACTTCGAGGAGACCCCTGAAGCCGACCCGATCCGTCCGTTTGACCTAGGTTGAATTCCCTGATGCTGATCGATCCATCCATCCCCTGTGGAGTGTTGAGGAATTAGCAGCAAAGCTGAATCAAGCTAGCTCTTAATAACTGATAGGATTTGTCAAAGACTTTCAGGATAAGTAAGCCTCTCTTAATAACTGATAGGATTGATCTGTCGCTGGCAGTAGTACAACGGGGAGTCATTCGTATTTGACGCGAGTCAGTTGGCACCCTGTTCGTTTCTTTTAGCGCTAAATTTTAAAGACCTCTAAATAAAGAGAATCTAGTACTAAATAAAGTCTAATGACAAAACTTTTTTACAGATGGATATATCTTTACGAGACGAATCTAACGAGCCTAAATAAGTTATGTTTTACTACAGTCATGCTACAGTAATGCTACAGTAACCATCGTCTAACCACGGATTGCTTACCCTCATTAGATTCGTCTCGCGAATTAGACCAGGGGTTCTGCAGTTAGTTTTGTAATTAAACTTTATTTAATACTCTTAAATGATAAGATTCTTTTTTTAGACCCTTCTAAATTTTAGACCCCCGTGAAACGAACACCCCCTAGGAGCTGGCGTGTCCAGTGTGTGAACCCAGTTCAATGTTTTCCATGTTTACGGCTTCCCCTCTCCTCTCCGTTTTCGGTTGTGCATGCATGCTGTCATGGTGCCGGCTTCATTTTTCTTTCGCGAATTATTTCATGACCTTTTCATGGATGGAGCATTTACTTGGGTGTGACATTTAACCGCCCAAAGTAGAAAATGCAAAGAAGGCACAAAAACTAAAGTATTTGACCGCACTGCGCCGTATGAGTACCCCATCTGCAGTGTATGCATTGCCGGCCCGTAGGCATACATAGTACTACTTCAGGTTAACTCATGCCAGACTCGAGTACGCGATCTACTTGAGATTGTTGGTTGCCGGCCGGCATGCTAGATTTTTTCACTGTTTATCAAGCTCCCCCTGCGTGGGATACCATGCATGTTAGCTTAACCCCCAGTACATAGTGCACAAAAAAGTGCAGCTTAGCTTCTCAGTTTGGTGGAAAATGTGCGATGTTTTACACGGGTTACTAGTGCTAACACGCGCCTAACACCATTCATGCGGAAGGCAGGTTCAGTTGTTTCTGTTACTGATCGACCCAAGCTCGCTAGTAGCATCGATCTCTCTGATACTAGCAAGTCACATTCGCTCATGCAATAAAAAGTGTTCTTGGAACCGTCATGCTTTTGTTTAGGACGAAGGGTGGTTGCCTTCGGGGTTGCATTTCCCAGTAAAAAGTGACATCATGGAAACGACGCCGAAAACCCCACGTTTTTTTTTAATCTGTACAACTACTGATATATAGTTATACTGAAACAGCCTGCAGAGTTCAGGTATTACAGGCGTAAATGCTTTGTACCACGACGCATATCTCTCGTAGTGTGGCAGTACAGTATTTGATCGTAGTAATTTCGCGGAATGTGCTGGTTGCGGTACAGGCTCATGGGCATGATCTCGTCCTAGCAGCCATGACAGTCGACCGATCGCGGCATGGTACACCACATTAATTCTCTGGACGAGACGCAGAGATGTCTGACCAAGTCGTCCTGCTAGCCATCCTGCACCATCACGGGCAACCAAGTCTTCCACATCTCGTTCGTTATATATCTTAACTAATCTCGCGTTTAATTGATGCGGCCGGGAAAATCCATCATAGCTAGTGGCCTTTGTTTCGTTCATGCATTAAACCAAAGATATCCTTCCCATTTTGATTGGTACAGTTTAAACCCTAAGCGGCATAAAGGTTTTGGGAATAAATGTCACTAGCATGAAGATTGGGTTGTGACTCCAGGGTACGGTGGACGACGTCGTGTGTTTATCATCTTCTGGTGGAAATAAAGCTAGAGCTGGGAGTGTGACCGTGCGAGGTGGTGAATTGCCAAGCAACAGCTCATCAGGAAAAAAAATACTCGCCAACCGTACGTGTAATGGTAAATAAAATCATATCGAGTATAAGGCACGTGTTTTGTCCCCGTTCTTCCCTGCGCTAGCCTCTCTGCACGTCATGTGCTGCGTGCCTACCTATTTCTCAAAATGTTTTTCTTGTATATATGTTGTTTCATATGACATTGTTGTGTTAGTAATATAATTGGTATTGCGCCATACCAATTTTCATGTGAACTCAAAATGTTTTTCTTGTACATAGGTTGTCTGCACATCAGGTTTAATAGTTCTTTATGAAAAGGCGTTGCCGACTAATTATCGGACTTAGATAAGATCTTGGGACAAGTTCAAGAACCCAAAAACTAACATTTGAGAGTATCAGAACCTAGATGAGAACCCTGGATAAGTTCGAGAACCCCTGATGCATTTCACTCTCAACACATCGATCTTGTCACTTTGGATTGTTATAATCTTGCGCACGGATCCTTCAACTTTAACATCAGAAGAGGGATCCTTTGCACTATGATTTTTTCTCAAATCTGTTATGGCTTTGAGTGACATGTTAAACAAGCTAGGGCCCATATGTCATAGCTAGACACAATCGTGACCTATAAAAAAAATTGCTTGTATTACGCATGCCGGAAGGAATGCTATTTCTTTTTTGCATTATCGCCTTTCTTTTGTTTTTTCTTAGTACGAAATAGAGGAGCTAGCTAAGAGCCTGTTTAGCTAGACTTATTGCTTATTTCTGAATTATCCGGTAAAATAGCTTACCTAGCACATTCTGAATTATCTGGCTTAATCCAATCAAACCATTTGACAAAACAACTTATGTAACAACTTGTCAAGAGGGTAAGTCACAAAATATTACCTTTTTCAACTTGAGCAAAACAACATATTTCAATACAAAAATGGAAAAAAAGAGCTTATAACCATAAGCTATTTTGCTTTTGGGTGTTTGCGAACATATTAAAATCGGACACAATTCCACTACACGTCTACACCTATAGCTAGGAGTATATCGATGCTACCTATAGCTATCCAACTCTTGTACTCCTGTCCTGTGGACACTGTGTTGACTTTCCGTCACAGCCCCTTTACTCCTGCGCGTTGACCTTCTAGACCGGCAAGGTCGCGCATGTGACGGTGCCGCACTACACATGCACACAAGCACACGGCTCTCACCATAGGCCGGCCGATCGATCGGTCTCCTCCTCCGCATCGACGCCGGTTTGGCGTGTTACATTAATACAATCCGCTGCATGCATATACATACCTACATTCATATATCTACACACATATATATGCATAAATATATCTACGGGCTACGGCGCTTAAAGTACCAACAAAGCAACACGAGCCATTCGTTACCCCACTGCCGCTTTATTCATGTGCCCCTGTGCAGCTACGCCATAGCTGCATGCGGCCCCCCTCGCTCCCTGTTCACAGGCATCGTGGTAGGTTGCACCGGAAAGGTCACTTTTATTGCGCCCGGGGAACGTGACGAGGCGTCAAAACTTACCGAGATGTCAGCGTTTTTGCCTACTACTCCTCTCTCCTCTGTCACGGCGAGTCGTCGTCGTCGTCTTCGTCTCAGAAGCCGGTCAAAAACTGACGGCGGCGACCAGGTTTTGGCCGCGAAGCAGGTAGAAGTAAAGCCGGGCCTTGGCTTGGCTTCAATGGAGGATGGCTTTGAGATTCACTCGTCAACCTCCTACTGTGTGAGAAATCAGTGCCATTTCATCGTTGGGAAAAAAATCAGTAGCATTTGAGAAGAGACAGAAGTCACCTAACCATCTTACGTAGGAGTGTATCAAGCCAAAATAGGCACTTTTTGTTTTGAAATGCCAAAACAAGAACTGGAACTGAAAGTCAAGATGTACATGCAACTATGCAAGTAAAGACGAGCGAATGCATCTAGAGCTAAACCTTGAACGTCCATGACCAAAAGGCGATCGTTTTATGAAGCCATCGTTGAGTTTTGTTGTATTCATCCGGTGGTTTTGGTGTGTAGCATTAGTCCATCCTTGACTTGATGAGTTTGGTCGCTGCTCTCTCTCTAAATTTTTGGTCACTGGAAATCCGGAAACTGAGGGTCCAGCCGGCGCGCACAGCAGGCACGAGCACATGAGATGGCTGCTGGTAGAGAGCATCGAATTGAAGGGCGTAGGGCAGGGAGATGCGCACGGCGGCAGGGCAGGGTGATCGCGTGCGGCCAACGGGATGGAAACCGCGCGCGCGCGTTGCAACATGCCATATGCGGCCACACACCCGGCGCGATTAATGCGAAAGACGCGGCATCGTCGCACGGCACGGCAGCCAGCCAAGGCAAGCGCCGTCCGGCCGGCCGGCCGGGCCGGGGCCGCATCGCACAGCCACTGCGCTGCCGCATGCACTGTGCTGTACACTACCGCCCCACCACCAGGCTGACTTTGCCACGAGCTCAGAGTAAATGCACACACTCATTTCTCTCTCTTAATTTCTTCATTTTTTTTTTCTTTCTCAACATTTGACTCTTCGTGCGAGCTGCCATAGCTACGCTTGCTGCGGCTAGCTAGCTGTCTCGGTGCCCTGGCCGGGGGAAGCTTTAGCCGGTTGGTTAGTAGCCATAGACCACACTAGCGCAAAGGTCAGCGCTGCGGTTTACGCCGCGGCCAGCCTCCGGCGTGTGCGCGTGTATATATACGCACCTACACCTCGCGCCCTTGGACCTTTGTCCACAAGCAAACAACGCTTCTTCCTCCCGCTTCTCTAATCTCGCAACAAGACACAGATCAGAAACCTCCTCTGCCTCAATCATCATCAGCCTGACGGTTCCGCCCTTGTTCACATACGGCGCTGGTGGCTTGTTGCAGCTAGATAGCCCTCTCCTCTTGTCCACCACCACCACCACCACCGTTCACAATCACTTCGCACGCTCGCACACACCACTACCCAGAAGCAGCAAGATCCGGACTCCGGAGCGACCATGGTGAGGCCGCCGTGCTGCGACAAGGAGGGCGTGAAGAAGGGCCCGTGGACGCCGGAGGAGGACCTCGTCCTCGTCTCCTACATCCAGGAGCACGGCCCCGGCAACTGGCGCGCCGTCCCGACCCGAACCGGTATGTTCAGCACTGGTTGCGTGAGCTTCAATCCATGCACGCATGATTTTGTTTAGTTTAGTTTAGTTCTTTGTGTACGGCTACGATTCTGTTTTCTGATATGCCTGCCCGCGCCCGTGTGGATTTTTTTCAGGCTTGATGCGGTGCAGCAAGAGCTGCCGGCTCCGGTGGACCAACTACCTCCGGCCGGGCATCAAGCGCGGCAACTTCACTGACCAGGAGGAGAAGCTCATCGTCCACCTCCAGGCTCTCCTCGGAAACAGGTACATACTACGTCGATTTCAAGATCGATGCATCCTGTTTATTTCTTGGATTTAGTGGAGGATCTTGCTTGATCTTCGTGGTACACGGTGACTGATCTGGTCGAACACGCGTGTTGTGTGTTGTAGGTGGGCGGCGATCGCGTCGTACCTGCCGGAGCGCACGGACAACGACATCAAGAACTACTGGAACACGCACCTCAAGCGGAAGCTGCAGAGCGGCGGCGACGCGGCGGCCAAGCCGCCGGCGCACCGCCCGCCGTCGTCGTCCAAGGGCCAGTGGGAGCGCCGCCTGCAGACGGACATCAACATGGCGCGCCGCGCGCTGCGCGAGGCCCTCACGCCGCTCGACGACCTCAAGCCGACACCGGAGCAGCAGCCCGACGCGGCGGCCGCCGCGGCCACCGGCGGCGCCGACAGCCCGGCGTCGAGCTCGTCGGGCGCGTCGCAGAGCTCCCCATCCGGGCCGTACGTCCTCACCGCGGACAACATCTCGCGGATGCTCGACGGCTGGGGCGCCGCCACCGGGAAGGCTCGCCGCGGCGGCGGCGGCGGTAGCGGGCCGGGCACGCCAGGCGGCGCGGAGAGCGCGTCCGGATCCTCCGACGCGTCGGAGGTGTCGTACGGCGGCGCGGCGGCGCCGGCGGCCACGAGACCCCTCTTCGAGTACGAGACGAAGCCGGCCATGGCGGCGCCGCAGACGCAGCAGCTGTCGGCGATCGAGTCGTGGCTGTTCGAGGACGACGGCAACTTCCACCACGTCCAGAACGGCGGCATGCTTGACGTGGCCATGGATTATCCTTTCTAGCTTCCTACTAGCTACTTTTTCTTAAGTGAACGAATCAGCTTGAGTTAAATCACTCAAGCGAGGAGTGCTCGCCTAAAGAAAACTACATAGATCCTGTAGTATGTCAGTGGCTGATTGTTTGTTGTAAATTAGTCGCCTGACTTAAGTTCTTAGGATCTGCGTAGTTTTCATTTAGGGTTGAAGAACATAGATGCATTCCTCTGTTAGTAGTATTATGTTCTTGGGGCTTTGGCCAATTGAGCCTTATCAATATACCCTCTTTCAACTCAAAAAAAAAAAAATATACCCTCTTCCGCAAATTTTATACTCTCTGGGTGAATGACATGAATATCTCAAATATTTGTGATACACTGTACTAGCACACTAATTCGTACTATTTGTACCTTCTTTGCCAAGTAACACTTTCTGTGGCCATCCTGAGTTTCAGTTCTGTGTCTCTTTTTCTTTACCTTCTGTGTCATTTTTGTAGTTTCACACATTCAGCATTCTGGCAATAGCGTGGAATAACAGACATTAATGAATATATCTATATTAATTCACTGATAAAAAAAATCTATATGGTATGAACATGGACATATCTAGTTGTAGTAGTTCTTACTAAAAACATCAGTACAATGCACATGGGAATACACGTTTAGGTTTGGTCCGTATAAGTTAGTAACAATACGTTTGGTATGGATCTGCGTTTCGTACACTGGATATATCTGGATGTATACTAAATGCGTATACATGTGGTACTCCTGCATGACTGGACGCGCAGGTACTTCTGGGAATTTCGAGCGCTTTAAATTTTCTATGAACATTGTGGATAAATTGTGTCTTAAAACTGTACGAAGGGTATTAGATTTTGATCTAGGTTCCAGCCTGCCTGGTTTATCATGGAAGCTTGTTGTGCAATATCGGAGACAAGTAAACCTTCATGTTAGGCTCCAAAATAAAGCTCCAGTATACTTAGCTCGGATGTAGAAGATCTAGTGTATCTACACTACACTGTATTATCAGCAGAACAATCAACAATTCCATGTTTCTCTTCTGTCTAACATTAACTGTCTTTTGAAAAATGGGAACTTGTTCAGTCCTTAAATACACGACATGTGCGATGGGCTTGACTCCCAGAGACGACACAGCCTCTTGCCAGCCCATGCAACCAACGACCGATCAATCATGCGCCTCGTTTTATTTCCACGCTGTAAAAATGGCGAAAAGGACTAAAGTGGCAGCCGTTCATGGACACCCTGCATGCCCAAAATGCCAAATGGCCATGTTGCGCGCCATGAATGGCCCTTGCACAAGCTCTGAGATTCTGCGGAAACCTGAAGGGCCTCTGAGACTCTGAACATAGCAAGAGACTTTTGCATCAGAGGCTTTGAATGCTCTGAGTATTGGGGAGTATATGGAGTGTATATTCAAGATACATGGCCATATTACCATTGAATTCAGAATTTTTTAGATAATGATTGAATTCAGATTTGGATCGCAGAACATTTTGAAAGCGATAAAGATATAGATGTGCACTTGGTTATTGTTCCTTCTGATAGTGACAATAGCCACAAATGGCCCATGCCCTTGTCTGCATGACAGCCCATCTTCTTCAGTCCTCAGCCAATCCATTTCATGCCGGGGGGGCCCTGAAATACAGTGCGTTTTGAGGTCCCATGCTGTTCATTTCAGACTTCAAAGTGCGTCTGATGATCGAAAGCCGCTTAAAACTGTACTTGAGATGCGAATTAGGCCGTCACTCGTGGTCCTACCTGCATTTGCTGGCTTAAACCTGAATTCAGTCCCTCTTATAGACACTTTCATGGAAAATGCATCTATCTTTCAGACGAGCTCCTATTCCAGTACTGTTTGTGTACCTGTGATTTGCGAGGTTGTAAAGCACCAGAGTCGGTAAACTATCCTATCTGGCGTGGCATTTGGATCGATTGCTTAGCTGAACGTCTTGTCTCATTTCGGCGCTGCCACGCGCACTTTACAGGGAGGAGTGATTAGCCGAGCTGAGGGCAAAGTTACAGTGTCACAGGTTACTGCATTTTGCGCCTGTGATGACACCGTGGTTACCGGTTACGGCTCGTGATCGCACAAAGCAGCTCTGAACCTAACCAAACGCGTCTCACACTCTTACATACTCGTGGACAGTCATGAAAAAGAGACGAAAAAACAGGAGGAAAAGAGGAAGAAAAGGGTGGGCAGGCCAATGTGGCATGGGGCCCGTACGCACAGCAAGCAAAGCGTGTATCCTGATCTCCCATGGGCCATGGCACTTCGTCTAGCTAGCTTGCTTGCCCAGGCTGGCCGACATGTCACGTTTCTTCATTAACTCTGTTAGTAAATAATGCGTAAACAAGATCGAAACGAGACACAGATTTTTTACGTGGAAAACCCTTGCGGGAAAAAACCACGGGCGCCGATCGGCGATCTTCACTATATGAGGAGAGTTTACAAATGCAGGGGAATAACAATGAGTCGTCAACTCTTCCCGTGCGGCATACAAGATGTATATATATGTGGAAACAAATACAACCCGTAACGTGGGAGGACTCCACCTCTCACACCTCCTAGGCGTCCCCAGCGAGGCCCAATAATTCGGATCATATTCCAACAAACTCCACCTTGAGACGAATTCCATCTTGCAGCGAATGAAGTATCATCAATCAACTCACTTCAATAATAAATAACACCGAGCGCCAACAAGTCACTAAGACTTAAACTTTAACACCAACCAAGCTTGAGCATAACTCAAACTTAGTAGTGGGAACTGGCTTTGTCATCATATCAGCAG
Source organism: Eragrostis curvula (assembly GCA_007726485.1). Lineage (NCBI taxonomy): Eukaryota > Viridiplantae > Streptophyta > Magnoliopsida > Poales > Poaceae > Eragrostis > Eragrostis curvula. Next base: position 5,414,760 of record CM017442.1, read on the forward strand.
GATTATCATGAGTGCTGATCTTGCACACTTTAATATCACCTCGAGCAATCACCTCTCGAATAAAATGATACCTCACCTCAATATGTTTTGATTTATCAAAGAACATTTGATCTTTAGTAAGGTAAATAGCACTCTGGCTATCACAGAATATAGTAGTGCAAGAATCATCTCCACAAAGCTCAGCATACAAACCTCTCAACCAAAGAGCTTCTTTTCCAGCCTCAGAAATAGCCATATATTCCGCTTGAGTAGTTGATAGAGCAACAGTAGACTGCAAACATGCTCTCCAACTAACAGCACAACCACCAATGGTGAAAACATAACCTGTGAGAGATCTCCTCTTGTCCAAATCACCAGCAAAATCAGAATCAACATAACCAACAAGTCCATCTCCAGATTTCCCAAACTGCAAACAAGCACTAGAAGTACCGCGCATATATCTCAAAATCCATTGAACTGCTTTCCAATGCTCTCTGCCAGGATTAGCCATGTATCTACTGACAACACTCAATGCATATGATAAATCCGGACGAGAGCAAACCATAGCATACATAAGAGAACCAACTGCGCTGGTATAAGGAACTCTAGACATGTACTCAATATCATAATCTGATTCAGGACATAAAGCTGAAGATAGTCTAAAATGTGGAGCTAATGGAGTACTCACTGATTTAGCATCATGCATATTGAAACGACGAAGTACCTTTTCAATATAGCCTTTCTGACTAAGATATAACTTGCCAGAACTCCTCTCTCTGATAATCTCCATGCCAAGAATTTTCTTTGCTGCACCTAAATCCTTCATCTCAAATTCACCATTCAACTGAGATTTCAATTTGGCTATTTCTGGCATATCTTTTGCAGCAATCAACATATCATCGACATAGAGAAGCAAATAAATAGCTGAACCATTAACGGTCTTCAAATAAACATAGCTATCATAATCAGAACGCTTAAAACCATGAGAGAGCATAAATGAGTCAAATCTCTTATACCACTGTCTAGGAGATTGTTTCAAGCCATAAAGAGATTTCTTTAATTTGCAAACAAGGTTTTCTTTTCCAGGAACAACAAAACCTTCAGGTTGATCCATATAAATGTCTTCATCTAATTCTCCATGTAAGAATGCAGTTTTGACATCTAATTGCTCAAGCTCATAATCATGCATAGCAACAATACTGAGTAAAGTGCGAATAGAGCTATGTTTCACAACTGGAGAAAATACATCATTATAATCAATACCTGGAATCTGGCTATAGCCCTTAGCCACCAACCTTGCTTTATACCTTGCAGTTTCATTTGGAGAAATTGCTTCTTTCCTCTTGAAAATCCACTTGCAACGAACGGGCTTCTTCTCTTTAGGCAACGGTACTAAATCCCAAGTACCATTCTTATCAAGTGACTCCATCTCATCTTGCATAGCGGTAACCCAATTGTTGCAATCAGCAGAAGTAATAGCCTCAGCATAATTAGAAGGTTCTGCACTACCTTCAATATCTTCTGCACAACTCAAAGCATAAGCAACAATATTACACTCCTCAATTAACCTCTTGGGTCGAACATGAGGCCTCCTAGACCGGTTACCGGCAATAGAACGTTGTGTAGGCTGCACAACGGGAGAAGAATGTGGAACAATAGATGAATCATCATCATCAATAGGTGCATCTGGAATAGCAGTATCTGGTGTATGATCTGAATCAATAAAATGCTCCACCTGAACACTAGAGGTCTGCGAACTCTGAACAGGAACATTAGTAGACATAGCAGATTCATTAAAGACAACATTTCTGCTAATAATAACCTTTCTAGATTCAAGATCCCACAATCTATAACCTTTAACACCAGAACCATAACCAAGAAAGATGCACTTAATAGCTCTAGGCTCCAATTTACCATTATCAACATGAGAATAAGCTGGGCAACCGAAAACTCTCAAACCAGAATAATTAGCTGGAGAACCAGACCATACCTCAATTGGAGTTTTCTTATCAATAGCAATAGATGGTGAACGATTAATCAAATAGCAAGCAGTGGAAGCAGCTTCAGCCCAAAAATGTTTGCCCAAACCTGCATTGGACAACATGCAACGAGCCTTCGAGATGATAGTCCTGTTCATACGCTCAGCCACACCATTCTGTTGAGGAGTATAAGTAACGGTGCGGTGTCTCACAATGCCTTGAGACTTGCAATAAGAATTAAAAGCATTTGAACAGAATTCCATCCCATTATCAGTACGAAGTACCTTCACCTTTCTCTCGGTTTGATTTTCAACCATAGTCTTCCACTCCTTAAATGCAGAGAATGCATCTGATTTATGCTTCAAGAAATAAGGCCAAACCTTCCTTGAATAATCATCAATAATAGTCAACATATAACGACGACCACCAATAGAAGTCTTGCGAGCTGGCCCCCATAAATCAGAATGCACATAATCAAGAATACCTTCAGTAGTATGAACCGAAGTGTTGAATTTCACCCTCTTGTGTTTGCCAAACACACAATGCTCACAGAAATCCAGCTTACTGATGCTATGACCATCCAGAAGTCCTCTCTTGCTCAAAACTGCCAAACCAAGTTCACTCATATGCCCAAGACGCATATGCCAAAGATTAGTAGCATCAGAATTAGATAATGACTTGGAAGAAACAGCAGCATTACCAATAACTGTAGTGCCTTGAAGAAGATATAAATTGGCAGATAATAAATCACCTTTCATGACAACAAGAGAGCCTCTAGATACCTTCATAACTCCACCTTCAGCGGAGTACTTATACCCTTTGCGATCAAGAGTACTTAAAGAAATGAGATTTCTCGTCATAGTTGGAACATGCCTCACATCTGTCAATGTCCTGACAATACCATCAGCCATCTTAATCTGAACAGATCCCATGCCTACAACCTTGCGAGGTGTGTTATCACCCATCAAGACAGAACCACCACTTTGGACAGATTCATAAGTGGAGAACCAATCTCTATTAATGCAAATATGAAAGGAGCAGGCAGAATCAAGAACCCATTCATCATCAATTTTAGCACATCCAGCATAAGCAACGAGAACATCACCATTATCAGAACTACTATCAGCAGAAGCAACAGAGGCTTTACCATTTGCAGAATTACCTTTCCCCTTATTTCTCTTCTCTTTATTCTGCAACTTATAACATTCTGAAATGTCATGAGTATCACCTTTGCAATACCTGCAGAACTTTCCTTTGCCTCTGGACTTTGAGCGGCCTTTGTAACCACTCGAACCCTTGCTTCTAGAGTCCTGTGTTGATTTCTTCTCTGTCCTACCACGAACAGCCAAGCCTTCTCCATCAGAACTGGCAGCTTCAGAAGACACTATCTGTTTCATCTTTTCCTTAGCATGCAAAGCATCATAAACCTCATTGACGGTTAGAGTATCATGACTATATAGAATAGTGTCTCTGAAATTAGAATAAGAATTGGGCAACGAACACAAGAGCATAAGAGCTAAATCCTCATCATCATATTTTACCTCCATGGACGCTAGGTCCGAAACGATCTCCTTGAAGACCGACAAATGAGGGGACACAGAACCACCCTCTTGCAGCTTGTGAGTAAACAATTTCATCTTCAAATGCGTCTTGCTGGTGAGATCCTTTGACATACAGATCGACTCCAGCTTGAGCCATAAAGCAGCAGCGGTTTTCTCCTCTAAAAACTCTTGCAAAATATTATTAGATAAATGAAGATGAATTTGTGATAGAGCCTTACGATCCTTTCGTTTTTCATCACTGGACCAAGACTCCGGCTTCTTCTTGTCGAAACTATCAAGCGCATCATCCAAATCGGTGTGCGCTAATACTGCCCTCATCTTGACTTGCCATAGAGAGAACCGTGTATCACGGTCTAGCAGCGGAAGATCATACTTGAGAGAAGACATGTTGAAGAAAAATCGGCAATAAACAATCTGCAGTGCCTCTGGTACGGCCTTGGGTGGACGTAGCAATAATCTGCAGACTTCCTGGTACACTTGCGTGTACGTTCAGCAGAGAAACCAGAAATTAGAATCCTGGTAGCCTTCCTCGGGTGCGCGTAGCAAAGAGCCCCAAATTTCTTCACAGCAGCGGGAATTCGCGGGAAGCAGCGAGCACCGTGAGCAATCCTCGGGACTTGATGCAGGAGAGACGCGGCTCGAATCTAATCTGCAGCAGCAGGGTGCGGCAGCTTTTGTACTGGATGACGGCGACGACTCCAACACGGAACCGAAACTCCGCTTGGGACTCGAAGACGAATCGACGAGTCGCCGACTTGAGAATCGGCACAGAACAGCAGCAGCGCGACTTCCTCGCGCGATACGGGATCGGATCCCGTCCGGAACAGCGGACAACGGAACGAAAATCTCCAGACGAAATCGCGACGGCGGCGGCGAACCCGAACAGGGAATAAACCCTAATTTTTTTTTTAATCAATCTCGTGTCTGGCTCTGATACCACTTGTTAGTAAATAATGCGTAAACAAGATCGAAACGAGACACAGATTTTTACGTGGAAAACCCTTGCGGGAAAAAACCACGGGCGCCGATCGGCGATCTTCACTATATGAGGAGAGTTTACAAATGCAGGGGAATAACAATGAGTCGTCAACTCTTCCCGTGCGGCATACAAGATGTATATATATGTGGAAACAAATACAACCCGTAACGTGGGAGGACTCCACCTCTCACACCTCCTAGGCGTCCCCAGCGAGGCCCAATAATTCGGATCATATTCCAACAAACTCCCGCGCTTGCGAGACCTCAATGCCACGACACAATTGGAGCATCGCGCATAATTTCCTTTCTAGTACTACTGATGACAGTGCATTGCGGTTTCAGCACATCGGTTTGTCCGGTTTGCGGTTTGTGAGATTCTGTCCAAGCCCGAGCTAATTTGGCTGCTGCTGCTGGTGGTGTACACATTGATCCGTCCAGGCCAGCTACAGTCCAATGAACGAACAATTGAGTATCCACAGTGTTTTATGGCGCCAAAGTCAGCTCGGATTGAACGTATCCACATACGTGCATACCAGGAGAAGATGCTCATGACCACTGTGTCGAAACAGTCTCGCGCACAGCCTGAAGTCGCGAACGATCACACGTCAACGAGAGTAATGGCACCGTGGCGGAGTACGTGGTGGCCCGTCGGAGTCGTGATCACGAAACGTAACGTACGTACGCGCAAGTCAATGGAATTTATCCCTGGCGATGGCGACCAGCTGGGCACGCGCAAACGAGGACGGAGGGGGTTCCCTCCCGGAGAGGCAACAATCATTCACGGACGACGATCGAGAGAGCGAAGGCTGTCTGCGCTCGCTCGTGGACCGCGAGCCACGGGCGGGCATGCGCGCGTCGTGCATGGCGCGCACGTATGTAAAACCTGACGCGCTCCGCTCGACGCCGATCGCGATCGACAGAGGAGCCGAGCCGAGCCGCGTCCGGAGACCGGAGCCTGAGGCTGTGAGGTCAGCATGCCAGCCGCGGCCGGCGCGCGTCCGTCCGTGCCGGTGCAGCGCCACCACACGTTCCTGGCGCGAGAAAGCAAGGTGAATCGAGGCCAGCAACTCGCCGCCGCCGGAGCCGCCCACCCTGCCGCGCGTGTAAGGCACGTGTGGGGCTGCTGGATCCGGCGGCATGAGCCGTCGCGTTCGCGTCCCGTCGTCGTCGCATGTAGGTACTGTACGCGCGATGCCCCGTGGAACAGGGCAGGCTCCACGACGGGACAGTTCAATCGCTCAGCGCGCTGTTCCATGGTTCGTATATCGTACCAGTGGCGGGCTGTTGCGTTGCGTCATTTTGGCAAGCAGCGTGCAAACGCTTCCGCCGCCCACCGTGCCGCGCGCGGAAGGCGGGTACGGTGTTGTCGCTTCGAGCGGCTTGGCAAGGTGCACTCCTCCTCATCGTCTCCGTCGTCGTTCGTACGCGCGACGACCCGTTGAACAGGGCTCCATGACGAGGGAGATGCTTCAGTTCGATCGTGCAGCGCTAGGCACCGGTGCGTCGTGCCGACTGCCGAAACGAGTGCTGCTACGGGCTACGGCCGGTGCGTGGTGCGCGTAACGTGACTGGGCCTTTGGGTTTTCCGCGGCTCGTCTGCGTGCGTGCCAAATTAAGTCACAGGCATGGCCGCCGCGCCGTGCACCGTTGGACGTCTCGTGATTTGCGCACGCAGAAGGTTCTAGGGAATAAGTGTGAGGGAGATAATCCAACCTTTGAAGGTTGGGAGGACAGATATCCCAGATCAATAGTTCAAGCCTTGTGTAGAGATGTTTCAGATCATACATCTCTGCTACTCAATACACAAAATCAAGCTTCAGTACCACAAAACAAATTTAGGTTTGAAATCTCTTGGCTGGAACATACAGACTTCAAGGAGCTAGTCAAAAAGAATTGGGAAGCTGCAGTTCAGGCTACAGCAACAATCGATGTGTGGCAGGAGAAAGTTAGAAGACTTAGAAATTTTTTGAAAGGATGGGGCAAAAATATTGGTGGGATTTTCAGACAGAAGAAAAAATGGGTAGAGGACATTATTACTTTGATGGATAAGAGAGCTGAAGACAGAATATTAAATCAAGAAGAACTGTTAATCAAAAGCCAGGCAGAAGTCAAGTTATGGGAGTTGCTAGAGCAGGAAGAGTTATATTGGTTACAAAGATCTAATCAGAATTTTTTGGTCAAAGGAGACAGGAACACAAAGTATTATCACAGAATTGCTAATGGAAGAGCACGAAAGAAGTTAATAACCAAGCTGCGGGATGGACAAACAGAAATCTCAGACAGACATGATCTCAAAATACATGTCACTCAATTCTATAAAGAATTATTTGGACCAGAACCATACCATAATGTTACTCTACTGGAGGATTTGTGGACAGAAGAGGAAAAGTTGAATGATAATGATAACGAAGAACTGACCAAACCATTTACAGAAAAGGAGGTAATGGAGGCAGTATTTGGAATGGAAAAAAATAAGGCACCAGGTCCAGATGATCTTCCTGCAGATTTCTATCAAGCATGCTGGGATATAGTGCAAGGAGATCTAATGAATTTGTTTCATGATTTCCATAATGGTGTGCTAGATATAGCTAGACTGAATTTTGGGGTCATTACTTTGTTACCAAAAGTCAAAGATGCAGTCAGAATACAACAGTATCGACCAATATGTTTGCTTAACTGTAGTTATAAGATTATTACAAAGGTTTTGACCAACAGGCTGGCTTGTGTAATAGACAAGATCATATTGATTAATCAAAGTGGCTTCATACAAAAAAGGAATATAATGGAAGGAATATTAACTTTGCATGAGGTTTTGCATGACACAAGACAGAAAAAGAATAATGGCGTGCTGCTGAAATTAGACTTCGAGAAAGCATATGACAAGGTTCAGTGGAGCAGTCTATATCACATAATGGAGGTAAAAGGTTTTTCTATAACGTGGTGTCAGTGGATAAAGAAAGTAGTTGAAAAAGGACAAGTATGTATTAGGCTAAACAATGAAGATGGAACTTATTTCAGCAGTGCAAAAGGCTTAAGACAGGGAGATCCTTTATCTCCATTCCTATTCAACATAGTAGCAGATGGTTTGGCAGCAATGATAAGAAGAGCACAGCAAAGAGGGTTAGTGGAGGGATTAGTTCCTGACCTAATACCCAAAGGTTTAGCATTGTTACAATACGCTGATGATACCATTTTGGCTTTTCGGGATGACATTGATATGGCAAGGACAGTTAAATTGATACTCTATACATATGAAAGATTAACAGGACTGAAGATCAATTTTGCAAAAAGTGATGTTATTTACTTAGGAGAAGACAGTGATAAAACGGTACAATATGCTCAGATGTTTGACTGTAACATTGGATACTTACCAATTAAATACTTTGGGGTACCAGTTTCATCAAGGAGATTGAGGGTGTCAGAATTACTGTTCTTGGAAGAGAAGTGTATCAAAAGAATGGATGGATGGGTCGGTAAAACCTTGAATAATGGTGGCAGAATGATATTAACTGATTCTTGCTTATCATCAATACCTACTTATATTATGTCGATGAATAAGCTACCCAAAACAACCATCAAAGGGATTAACAGAGCAAGGGCAAGGTTTCTGTGGCAAGGGGCAGCGGGCAGGAAGAGATACCATATGATAAATTGGAAAATAGTGTGTCTGCCAAAGAAGCAAGGTGGTCTGAGAATAAAGGACTTGAGAAAACATAACTTGTGCTTACTAACAAAGTGGCTATTTAAGTGTGCAAATGGTACAGGATTATGGGCACAGCTGATAGAAAGCAAATATCTCAAAGGCAAATCTATTTTTCAGGTTAAGGCAAAGAGCACTAACTCAGCTTGCTGGGCAGATTTGTTATCTCTAAGGGACCTTATTCATCCTGGTTGTAAATGGAAGATAAAAGATGGGAAGAGAGTTAGATTTTGGGAAGGTCGATGGTTGCAAGAAGAACCTTTGCAAAATGTATACCCAGAATTATATCAGCTGGTAGTGAAAAAGGAAGTTGCAGTAGCCGATGTGATGGAAGGGTTGGAGCCTCTACAATTCAGAAGAAATTTATCAATATTTCAAGTCGTCCGACTCATGGATTTAGTTCATCAAATGGAAATGATTCAACTAGTAGAGGGAAAGGATGAGTTATTATGGAGATGGCATGTCAGTGAAATTTATACAGTCAAATCTATGTATGAAAAGATGCATACAGGGATAAGGATTCCAAGACTTCAACAAATGTGGAAATCTAAGTTACCAAATAAGATAAAGTTCTTTTTATGGCAAATGGCTTGGAATGCGATCCAGACTAGAGACAGCTTAAAATCGAGAGGTTGGCCAGGAGTGAACAAGTGCACGATGTGCAGTCAGGAGGAAAATTTAAATCATCTATTTTTTCAATGCCCTGTTGCTTCTAGCATATGGAGTTTGATTTGTAGATGTTTAGGCTGTATAACCAAGCCAAGATCACTGTTAGAATTCATAAGTTGGGCTCACAATAACTTGCCGGGAAATGAACAGTTGCAGTATATTGGGCTAGCAGCTCTATGCTGGTCCATTTGGATTACTAGAAACAACATTGTGTTTGATTCGTTCAAACTCAATGACCCTGTTATTATCTTTTATAAGATGTGTTCCTTTCTAACATATTGGGCAGGTTTACAAAACACGGAGGAGGGGAAAGAAGCTATCAAGAAAGGAGTCAAGCACTTGCAGAAAAGAGCTAGAGAGGTGCAACAGTAAGCTGATGGGACAAGTATGGCGTTAGTCACAACTGGATGAAGGAATGCTTCAGTTAAAGGGATTCTGGACTATCTTGTGAATGGAAACTGTTTCTGGTGGAGGACAGTAGATAGTTTGTAGTGCAAGTTGTAGTATGCTGTTTTGGTTGTTAATCTTTTCTTTTAGTGGACCGAAGTAGTATTTTCTGAGAAGGATAGTTGTCCTGGATGAGTTACAGGCAAGCCATGTAACCCTGGTATATGCAAGGCATTATCAAGATAATTTTCACTGTCTTGTAACTGTTACAATGTTTGTGGGATTCTTTAATAAAGGAACCCACAGGGGGTAATCCCTTGGTGGAAAAAAAAGTGTGAGGGAGATGAAATGTGATTGCTAGTTTAGCTGACGGTGAGTGCTCCAGAAATCTCTAAAATTTCTCAATTTGACTTTGAAATTTCAAAAGGAAAATTCAACTTTGACCTCATATTGGAGAGTTTGAACCAAAGTTGCAAGCCTAGCATCTCAACAACGATTCTACTACCAAGAACCATGAAGATTTTCCTGCCCAAAAATAAAAAAACAGAATTGGAAAATGGACCATCAGGTTCGACTCATTTGACATATTACAAAACTGAAAGTGTTGTATGCTTGGAGCTCCAACCCTTGTGCCGCCAGTTGGAGGGGTGGAGGACTCTGCGATTCCGCACAACGCGAGGGACGATGCAATTTTCATGTGTGACAACGCCTGTGCTGCTAAGATCCTCACCAACTATTGCCCTGCCCGCGGATGCTACTTCCTAGGAGGCCCTTTTGCTTCCTCCCACCCTTCCGAGACAGCTTATTGCGCCGAGTCCTTCTGCTCACCGGATTGGACAGTGATTATTGAGACACTGCTGAGATTGCTTACTGGATACAGCACAAACACCGATTGGAGTAATAGTCATACGCTGCCTAACCCCAACTTGTGCTTCCATGCACATACGAGACATCCTCTATAGAGATGAGGTCTCTTTGTTCTATTGTCCACATTGTTAACTTATAGCTCACAATAAAATTACATATGTGAAGGTTCTTTATAATATATTTGTGTATAAAAAATAATAAAATTATTGATGTCATGAACGGTGATTCTATTAGAAAATAATTTTAACATCGATTCTCATTGGTTCCTTCATGTTCGAAGACCTTTTTTTAACAATACTTGCTCATTCACTTATGCTACTATACACAAATATTCAATTAGAACTATGCCATTTACTTTGTACCATGCTTGTTCTGATTATTTTTCTCTTAGCAAATGATAGTTTACATCTTGTTATACACTAGATGTGTTATTGTAGCCGTGATTGCTGAAATACCTTGTAATTTTCAATGCATCTCAAATGCTATAGCACTAATGGTTTCAAGGTAAACCATAGAAAATACACTCAATTATGAAATAATAGTAAAGTCTAAGACATTATTACTGATGGGAACAATTGTCTCGTAGCTACTTTAAAAACCACATTGACATTAATTTTTTGTCAAGTGGCACCGATTCATTTATTTGTTTCTACGGAGTATGTTGGAGAAGGATCATACTGTACGCGCGGTGCCCCGTGGAACGGGTGATCTGAGACAGGACGGCTCAATTCGGGAAGCAAATTATATAGGACCCAGATCCTTCACAAAATCGAAAAGCCCCCCTCCTCTCGCGCCACGTGTATTGTTTGGATCTCAAAGCAACCGATCCGCTCAGGCTCACCCCGCTCCGTAACTCCCGCCGTCCTCCGGATCGCTGGTGCGAGACGCACGAACAAGTCACCAGGGAAAAGGCCGGTGGGAACAATCAGGTCCCCGATTGCTCGGCTTCTCGATTGCTCATGCAGGACGGCGACGCTCGGCCGGCTGCGGCAGTAAACTAATGGTGCTTATCTGATTCTAATCTATAGGGAAATCGCATGAATTAATTTTTCTAGATATCTTTTGTCAGTTGGCACAAATATCAACATTCGCTGGTCATCACACAGCGGTTTCTTTGAGATCAAACAATACACGTGGCGCAAGGGGAGAGGAGTCTTTTTTATTTTGTGAAAGACCCGGGTCCTATGTAATTTGTTTCCCTCAATTCGTGCAGTGCTGCGCGGCATAGTGCGCCGTACCGTACCAGTGGAGGAATGGATGGATTGTCATTGGTGACCCTCGACGGCCGATGCGTTGCGTGGCGTCCTTTGGCTACCAGCGTGCAAACGCTCCCGCCGCCCCTCGGCCCGCCGTGCCGCTCGCGAAAGGCAGGTATGGTGTTGTCGCTTCGAGCGGCCGGGCAAAGCTAGACGCCGCGGAACAGGGCTCGTTGACCCCCGATGACAAGATAGTTCACGGACGACGATCGAGAGAGAGAAGGCTGTCTGCGCTCGCTCGTGGACCGCGAGCCACGGGCGGGCATGCGCTCGTCGTGCATGGCGCGCACGTATGTAAAACCTGACGCGCGACGCCGATCGCGATCGACGGAGGAGCCGAGCCGCGTCCGGAGGCCGGAGCGTGAGGCTTGCATGCCAGCCGCGGCGCGGCCGGCTCGCGTCCGTCCGTGCTGGTGCCACCACACGTTCCTGGCGCGAAGGCAACGTGACTCGAGGCCAGAAACTCGCCGCCGCCGCGGCGCCGCCCACCCTGCCGCGCGCGGAAGGCACGTGTAGGGTAGCTGAATCCGGCGGGCATGCGCCGTCACGTTCGCGGACGCCTCGCCGTCGTCGTCGCATGTACGTACTGTACGCGCGATGCCCCGTGGAACAGGGCTCCGAGACAGGACGGCTCAATTCGTGCTGCGCTGCGCCTGCGCGGCGCAATGCGCCGTACCGCACCAGTGGCGGATTGGCTGGAGTGGACTGTCGATCGTGGCCCTCGACGGCCGAAGGCCGATGCGTTGCGTAGCGTCGCCCATTGGCGAGCAGCGAGCAAACTTTTCGGCCGCCCACCGTGCCGCGCGCGAAAGCCAGGTGTGGTGTTGTCGGATCGGGGTCCTCTGCAGTGTAGCACAAAATTCAGACTACTGTAGCGATTGGAACAGTAATTCGTGAGAGGACATACAGTAGCCTGAATTTACACTGTAGCGACAGTGCTGAAACAGTAGAGGCAGTTACTGTGGCGAATTTGCTACAGTGTTCGCGGGAGACTGTAGCACTCAATAAGATCCGTCAGTTTCTGATCGGACGATGCTGGATCAGGCTAATTCCCAAATATTGTAGCACCTCTGAATTGAAACCTTCAATTCAGAGGATCTCAATCCCGCTTCGAGCGGCTTGGCAAGGCGCACTCCTCTTCTTTGTCGTCATACGCGCGGAGACCCACTGAACAGGGCAGGCTCGATGACAAGATAGTTCAGTTCGTGCAGCGCTAGCTAGACGCCGGTGCGCCGTGCCGTAACCGAGTGCTGCTACGGCTGGTGCGTGGGTGCGCGTACGTGACCGGGCCCCTCTGGCTAGTCGCGGCTCGTCTGCGTGTGCACGGTAGATTGGCAGGGCTCGAACTCGACCAAAGTCACAGGCACGGCCGCCGCACCGTGCGCGGGTACGTGTCGTGATTTGCGCAAACAGAAGGTTGAACCGAATCAATTGTGAGGGAAAAGAAATGTGATCGCTACTGTAGCTGACGGTTGTGCTCCTGAAATCTCTAAGACTTATCAATTTGAGTTGCAATTCCAGTATCTCAACGACGAATGCACTGCCAAGAACTGGGAAATTTTTCTTTAAAAAAAAAACAGAATTGGAAAATGGCTCGTCAAGTTCAGCCCATTTGACAGAGCAAAGAATTGGAGCGTTGGGAGCTCCAATCCTTGTGCCGCCGGCAGGAGGGGTAGAGCACTATGCGGTTCCGCACAGCACCGGAGACGCCACATTTTTTGTGTTTGACCACGCCTACAACGTCAAGATCCTCGCCAGTTATTCCCCTGCCTATGGATGCTGCTTCCTAGGAGTCTGGTCCCACCCTTTCTGATAGCTTATTGTACCGAGTCTTGCTTCTCATCCAATTGGACAATGATTATATTGTGGCACTATTAAGACTGCTTATTGGATACAACATCGACATCAATTGGACTTGATTTACGAGGACCATGAGCTAGAGTTAAAAATTGTGCACGTATCTAAGAAGCTCGAGCGTTGTGCTAGGAAGCTCGGAGGATGTAGTGGTGTTGTTGCAAGAGTCTCTACAGACCTAAATTCGAGCTTTTGGACAATTGTTTTCTTGGTGTGGGACTATGAGAATCTTTGGAGAGCGAGTGATCTTCCCCATGTTACAACCTTCAGGTGTACCGCAAGTAACGTCCTACTTGAGAAGTGTAGTAAACTGAAGTGCAGATTCGTTACCACTAGAGCTCGAGGGACGAGCGTCGAGGTTACTCTCAGTGCTCTTGGCGAACGCGATGAACTAGTTCTTTGTGGGCACCTTCACTATAATCTATGCATCCTTCAGGGTCGTAACTGCCCGAACATTGAGCCTCAAGTCAATCTCAAGGTAGCGAGCTACCTCTATAGCGTTATGAGTCTCTGTACCCAACCCCCACAGTAGCATCACCTGCTCCATGCAATTGATAGCTGTGTAGTGACAACAACATCGACGATCAGAGGGAATAATTAAGAGTCATACATGCCTAACCCTAACTCACGCTTCCACATATGAGACATCCTCTATAGAGACGAGGTCTCTTGGTGCTTTTGTCCACACTATTAACTTATAGCTCACAATAAAACTACATATGTTGAAGTTTTGTTAAAATAAATTTGTGTATCAAAAAATAATAAAATTATTGATGTTATGAATGACGATTCTATTAGAAAATAATTTTAATATCGATTCTCATTGGTTCCTTCGTGTTCTATGACCTTTATTTTAACAATACTTGCTGATTCACTTATACTATACACGAATATTCAATTAGAACTATGCCATTTACTTTGTACCATGCTTGTTTTGATTATTTTTCTCTTGGCAAATGATAGTTTACATCGTGTTATACAGTAAATGTGCTATTGTAGTAGTGACTGCTGAAATACCTTGTAATATTCAATGCCTCTCAAGTGTTATAGCACTGATGTTTTCAAAGTAAACCATGGCAAATACACTCAAATGTGAAATAATATCAAGGTATAAGACATTATTACTGATGGGTACAATAGTAAGCCATGGCTACATTAACAACCACATTGACATTAATTTTTTGTCAAGTGGCACCCATTCATGCACTCCCTCCATCCAGTTTAAGTGGTCATTAGACGCCATTTCATACATTAGGAGAAGGATGGTACTATACGCGCGGCACCCCGTGGAACAGAGCGGCTCAATTCTGCGCGTCACAGTGCGACGTACGGCCCGTACCGTACCAGTCGAGGACTGGATGGATTGTCATTGGTGGCCCTCGACGGCCGATGCGGTGCGTGGCATCCTTTGGCTAGCAGCGTGCAAACGCTCCCGCCGCCGGCCGTGCCGCGCGTGGAAGGGAGGTATGGTGTTGTCGTTTCGAGCAGCTGGGCAAGGCGCACTCATCGTCGTTGTCGTCGTAAGCGCGACGACTCGTTGAACATGGCTCGGTCACAAGATAGTTCAGTTCGTGCAGCCCTAGGCGCCGTTGCGTTGTGCGGTAACCGAGTGCTGCTACGGCGGGTGCGTGGTGGTGGTGCGCGTGCGTGACCGGGTTCCTCTGGCTAGTCACGGCTCAGCTGCGTGCACGGTAGATTTGCATTGCTCGACCAAAGTCCTAGGCACGGCCACCGCGCCCTGCACGGGTACGTGTCGACGGTGTCGTGATTCCTTTTTTTTCTTTTTGAGGCTGACGGTGTCGTGATTTGCGCAAGCAGAAGGCTGAAGGGAATCAATTGTTAACGCGAAGAGATGTGATCGCTTGTGTAGCTGACGGTGAGTGCTGAAGATATCTCTAACATTTCTCAATTTGACTTTGAAATTTCAAAAAAAGAATTCAATTTTGAACTCATCATATTGGAGAACTGAATCAAAGTTGCAAGCCAGTATCTCAACTTTTTTTTTCTCAGCTGGGTAGATTTTCCTGAACAAAAAAAAAAAACAGAACTGGAAAATGGCCCATTAGGTTCAGCCCATTTGACATTTGACAGAGAGATCTCTTTGACAGATCACAGCAACCAAACCCAACCCAGGAGCCACAGACGCACGCAGAGAGAGCGAAATCAAGGCAACAACACAGGCGCGAAAGGCAGCGAATTCCGAGCTCCCGCCATTCCCCTCGCCCGCCAAAACGATCCCGAAACCGCCCGCCCAGATCGCCACTATTTCTTCCCTCCAAAATGCCCAAACCGTCTCCTCCTCCTCCTCCCCACGAATCTCATCCTCGCCGGTCCCTATCGACGCGCCGGCGGCCATGGACATGTCGGCGATCGCCGCGCGCCTCGGCCTCTCCGGGTCCCGCCCCGTTGTCCGCAAGGCCGCCGAGCTCCGCCGCCTCTGCGACATCAACTTCGACTCCTCCGTCCTCGGCATCGTGAGCGCCCCAGACCGCCCGCCCTTTCTTGCGGTTTCTTTGCCCGTCGTCGCGTGGATGTGTCTCTGATCTGTGTGCTTTGCAGGGCGAGGTTTGCAAGGCCATCATCTGCCTTGAGATCGCCGCGTCCAAGTGAGTTTTCGGTTGGTTCCCAAGTGTTCGATGAATTGCCCGTGTGGGGGAACCGTCTGGGTTCAGGTCTCACCCCTCTTATTTCCTCCGTGTATTGCGCAGGTTTCAGGTGATATTTGACCGGGCAGAGGCCGTCCGTATGAGTGGAATGTCGGAGAAAGCTTACATCAGATCGTTCAACGCGCTGCAGAATGGTCTTGGTGTCAAGTACGCTTCTTCGCACCTTTATTTCCCTCTTCGATGTGTCAAATTGCGGCCGGTGAATAGTAAATTGAAATTTGCCCATGTAGGACAACCTTGGATGTACGCGAATTGGGCATCCAGTTCGGCTGCGTCAGGCTGATACCTTTCGTGCAGAAGGGGTTGTCACTGTAAGTCTGTTATCTCTTGGCAGTTATATTATCTTGCATTCTATGCTTGGACGCGGCGATACTTCAGTAGTAACAGGTTTACTACTGAATTACCCGAACACAGAATCAGTTATATTATCTCTTGGCAGTTATATTATATCTTGCATTCTATTAGTAACAAGATAAATTGTGAACTCATGATATAAAACGATCTTTGTCTCAATATCTTCATGAGCTGCAGTAGTGATAATTGTATAAGGTATCTCAAGTTTGCCAAGAGCTATATGCAAAGTATTGCTTTAATGAAATACTGAATGTAGGATTCTTCCGTTTCAGTTACAAGGAGCGTTTCTTGGCTGCGTTGCCGCCTTCTCGCCGAGCAAACACTGACTTTGGACGTCCAGTTTTCACTGCAGCAGCGTTCTATTTATGCGCGAAGAGACATAAGGTGCTTGTCGGATGTGATGCAGCTTGATTTAATTATTTCTACTCCTCCAATGCTTTAAACGATCTGCCTCTTATAGTACTGAAGCTTTCCTTGTTTTTGTTGTAGCTCAAAGTTGACAAACTAAAGCTGATAGACTTATGTGGCACCTCCAGCTCTGAATTTACAACGGTAACAGACCTTATCAATAACCCCCTTGTAGATATGCACATATCTGCACTGTGCACTTGTTAGTCCTTGCTGGAATTTGCATATTGAGCCTCTGCCATTTTCTGACTGTTGTGCTAATGGCAGGTTTCAACATCAATGGCAGACCTTTGCTTTGATGTTTTCGGAATTGCCAAGGAGAAGAAGGATTCAAAGTCCATCAAAGGGAATAGAGGTACCTACATTTCTGTTTATGATCCAGTTGTCACTCATTCAATTTACTTATTTACATATGGCAAAACGCATGAACAAAGTAGTTTTTTGTCAAATTTTTGTGCTAGTTTGTATTGCCAAGCTCCTAATTGAACTCCTGCATTTGGTCATTGCAGAATTGCTGGATGTTTTGCCAAGCAAAAGGAAACATGAGGATGACACTGATTCATCTGGTGAATCCTCAGACGATGACGACGATGAAGTAGATGTATGTACCTGATCAGTGTTGATAGCCTGCTTTCTTGCTTTTTTTTCTTTTCTGAAATGCCTGTCAGAAAGCTATTAGTGATAAAATTAGTTTACTTGTGAGTCTTGAATTACATGCCATTTAGGCACAACATGACATGCTGATATGGCTTGCCTGATGAGAAACGGCTTTATATTGGATTTTGTACATGCAATTCTGTTAGAACTTATTCCTGCTGTGTAGAAGTTGCTAGCACCTGCATCGAAAATAAATTCCTGATTCTGTGTTCGGGTAATTCAGTAGTAATCACGCCCCTCTAGTTGGTTGCATTTGATCATTTTGAAATAGGGGTTGCCTACAATTTGGATTGCTGAACTCTGAAATTAAACATAAGAACATAAAGTGAGTTATATCTGTTCTTTCTTCTGTAACAACACCAGAACACATGAGCATTTTTGTTAGATTCTATAAAAGTTGTTATGGTTTTTTCTCCACCTGTTGTTGCCAATATCTTGCAACATTGAACTGTATCTGATCCTTATTTCACAACGTGTTAGCCTGGGTTTGTTCCATCCATCACAATTTTCCTGCTAATATTACTTCTGTGATGTTTGCTTGGATTTTGTTTTGTTGCCATAAATTGTCTAGTAAGCTTTTATGTGTAATTGTTTGGTGACGCGTCTGATTGTTCCAATGCCAGTTGCCGACATACAAAAGGCACAAGAAGATGGAGAAAGAGGCATACAACGACTGGAAGTCATCTGTTCTTTCCTCTAACAAACAAACCAACACAGGTTTGTACTTTGCACTGTTTCAATTTTCGAATCCCTGTCTATTCATCCTTATTCCGGCCAAATTCTTTCGATTCTAATTGTTCTCTTTCGCTTCAGACCCTGCCAAGCCCAGGAGACAAGCTCAACTTAACTTCAAGAAGAAACCAGCAGGCATCGATGTAGAAGTGCCTTCAGCAGCCAACTAGTAAAACCTGAACCCTGTTCGCAAGAACAGAGTTGTCGAGGCTGAGTGTTCGATCCTCACAGAAGTTTCTACTGAATGCCTCAAAAGGGACGGCTTTGACCCCCTTCTGCGTAACATGTTTCATCTTTATGGCATAAGTTATCCATGAGAAAATGTTACTGGTCAACAATCTGGTGTAAATGGCGACTGGTTCAAATGTACATGAGAAATGTCTTGATTCATACCTGTCCTTGGTCGTACGTTCTCCTTGCTGCCGTCAGGCCAATTTGCTCCTCCTGCTCCCGGACGCCCTGGGGACATTTTTTTTGGAGAACGTGCGGAACGTTTTTCATTAAGAAGAAGAGAAGTTTGATACAACGTGGTCAGGGCTAAATCCCTTAAGAGACTTAGCAAAATCCGACAACGAAGTAGTGATAAGTTACAAATACAAGAGTGAAGGGCAAAACAGACTCTTACAATCTGAAATAAATAGAAAAGAAGCTGGAACAGGCTCTCGAAACAAAGAAGCTGGAACAGCCCTGGGGACTTTTGATAACCCTTGGCGTATCCAATGAAACAAGGGAGCGTATAGTTTACAGATATGATCATATGAGTGCTAGGTGATGAGACATTCAAAATATCGTATGGTCTGCATGAGAATTGTCTTGATTCATGCCAGTCTGTGGTTGTATGGTCTCTTTGCTGCCGTCAGTCCAATTGGCGCATCCTGTTCCCGGACGCCTTGGCGGCGTTAGGTAACGCGTAGGATATCCAATGATACAAGGGAGCATAGCCATAGAGGTTCAAGAGTTCTCTAGATAACGAGATATCAAAATATCTCTCCATTCGCTGAGTCATTCAAGCTGAAAAGCACATGTAAAAGTGCATCTGACGTCGTTTCTCATGCGCATGCTGTGCTTAACCTAATGCAGGCTCCGTCGTTTAGCTTAAATTGCTGTACTTATTTATTTACTTCTGTGATCGTGTGATCGTGATCTGCTGCTGGGTTTGGAAAACCATGAGCGTGGCGCGGGTGCCCCCCCACTTGGAGCTGCGCGCGGGACGTGGCCCGAGGAGGCCGCCGGCGCGGCCAAGGGGCACGGCAGCACTCGCCCGTGGGCCACGTGGCACGAGCCCAGCCTGTGGGTGCCGGGTAAACGATTTTTTTTTATTTTTAATCTTATTTTTTATTTAATTGTTATTATTAACCGACGGATTGAGAAAATTACAAAAGTAGCCTACTAGTCGCCCGATTACAGGGCGACAAGGGTTAATCGCTTGTCCAGCGGGCGATAGGATGCTTATGTGGCACCATCTGCTGGGGTGTCAGGTCCAGTCGCCCAAGCAATGGACGACAAGGCCTCCGTCGCCCATCTGGCGGGCCACAAGGCCCAGTCGCTCAGCCACTGGGCGACAAGGCCTGGGCTGCTTCGTTGGTGGGCTCCACTGCTTTATTTTCACGCTCCTTCAACCTTTCGAAGCTTGCTCTGTCGTACGCGTGGCTGTGCTTCCCACTGGACGAGTGCATGCGTACGCGTGGGAATAATAATAAAAAAAAGAATCACAGTTGGTTTGAAAGTGACCCCAACGTGACCCTGATAAATCATGTATACCCCATAGGTTCTGATTGGATGTAGTTTTGTTGCGCAGAAACGTATATATTGCAAGCTATATGTATTTGTAACCTCTAAAATAAAGAAAGATACACTTAAATTTGTGTTTCTCTATAACAATTCATTTATTTTTGCAATTATCAGTTTCAATATTTATTGTATGATATGTATTACCTCCGTTCAAAAAGAAACAACGTTTTTTTAGACATCACATTTAACCATTTGTCTAATTCCAATTTTTAATGCAAATATGATTTTATAATAACTTGTTAATCAATGAAGATACTTTGATCATGATATATTTGTTTAAATATTTGCATAAAATTTTGAATAAGACGAATCGTCAAATATAATATCTAAAAGCCAAAAAATATTTTTTTGGGACACATGCATGTATTTCAAATATAATGATATAATAGAAAAATATTTTTATCCCAACCTCCAAACAACAAGCGATGTACTTGGACTACTGCTCACATGCATGCCACACCTGCGGTACAACACTCCTTCTCTCTTTCCCTATCCTAGACGTGCACGAGCAGGACATAAATGTACCACAATACGTACTCTGCTCCCTAAACTGTAGCTCTGATCCCTGTCGCCTTCTGTATGGGCGACTGGCTCCTACTCGCCTGATGAAAAGGCGACGGGCCACCGTGGCAACAGCCAAAAAGTACAGATGCTGACGTGGCGTCCTTGTCGCCCCACTATTGGGCGATAAGACAGGAATCGCCCATTCAACCGGCGATAGGTGGCAATCGCCCTTCTAATGGGCGACAAGTGGACTACTTTTGCAATTTCTCTAATCTGCCGGTCAATAATAAAATTTGAATAAAAAAATCGATTAATAATAAAAAAAATTCCCCAAACTACGTCGCGGGCCAGCGGCGCCGCCTGGACGCGCGCGCCCACCACGCGCCCACCACGCGCGCATCCCTGGCATGCAGCCCGATCCGCGATGTCCTGCAGCTCCTTTGACTCAACTTCACCAACCATTGAAAATGATGTCATGAAAAAAATTGTTGAGGAAGGCCAGCGTGAATTTGTCTCTTAGTTTTATGTGCCTTTTATGTGCATTGTATAGACAGATATTTTGTGCACAGACAAGTTTTTTTTGCTCATTTCAGACTAGTTAAAAAACACTTTGGCCAAATGTACATGAGAATTAAATAACCAAGCTCTTCCACCTTTGGAACATGCGGCGGTGGTGGCGACGTCACCCGGCCCCCACGCCGGGGCACGCGCCAGGGCGGAGCACCGGTGGGTGCCTGCCACACGCCCCCCGCGTGTCCCCATCCCCGCCCGTCTCTTCCGCCGACTACCCATCCCACCGTTTTGCGGGCCACCACCGCACCCGGGCCCACGGTTCAGCGAAACGCCCATCGGTTTCTCCTCCTCCTTCCCAGCGTCGAGTCCTCGTCGTGGGACCCGCCCTCGCTTTCTTCTCCTACTTCTTCGACCCGTCTCTCCTCCACCTCGAGCAATCGGAGGAAGAACAGAGCCCCTCGAATCGAACCGCATCGCGTCGCCTCGCCTCTCACCTAAAGGTCGTCGATTCGAGATACTTGTTGTGAGGTAGGGGTTTTTTTCTTCTTCACAAAATTCATGTTGTGTTGCGGTTTGGGCGCGGGGAGCTGATGCAGAGCTCTTGATTTGTTCGTGCAGTTGCAGGGACGGTGTTGGATCAAGTGTCTTGATCACGGATGGTGCCGAGAGATGGGGCGCATGGCGTCGCTGCTGCCACCCCGGCCCCGACGGAGAGGCTCCTCCAAGGGTGAGTGTTTGTGTTACAGACGGGGGACCAAAGTATTTCTTTCGATTTTTGATTTTGGTAGATAGGAGGTATGTAGGTTTCGTGAGAGCACGAAGTTGTACACCAATTCCTACTTGCTCCTACGGTCTGAATAGAAATGCGGGCGAAACCCAAAACATCCATATGGATCATTTTGAACGCACTGGCTGTGCATGATTTTGCAGCTGACCAGCACACTAGTGGAAACTAATGTGGGTTCCTACTATTAATAATGGATAGTAATCCCTTTGGAGGAAATTATAATTCTTTCATGCTGCGTTAGTGCTGGACGGAGAATGGGTTGGATTTCTTA
The DNA here is from genome assembly GCA_007726485.1 of Eragrostis curvula. Lineage (NCBI taxonomy): Eukaryota > Viridiplantae > Streptophyta > Magnoliopsida > Poales > Poaceae > Eragrostis > Eragrostis curvula. The sequence goes on from CM017442.1 coordinate 5,436,674, forward strand.
TACTCTGATCCAACCTTTCTATCAATGATTCCTTTTGAACCATCTCCTAAAAGAAAATGGGCAAGCAATCATTATCGCTCATGTTGAACATTTGAGTCTGACAGTTCTATCTTGAACAGAAAGTGCGAAAAGAAGGCCCCAAAGAAAGTGCATAAATCTGAGAGGGAGAAACGTAAACGGGACAAGCAGAATGATCTCTTTGAGGAGCTGGGAAAAATGCTAGGTATGTGTTTTATTTTGAGGAATAGAAGCTGCGACAACATTACGGTTGTATACACCAGTTGTGTATTTATTCTATGTCTGCCATGTCACTTCCTCCAGATAAATATAGTTTGCAACTCAGCTAGTAGAGACAGACACATGTGTACTTATTGTTTTCTCTGTCGAAATTGTGTTTGTGAAGGTAGAGCTCTTTGGAAATTCGTAATTCTATACGAGTTCAGAGTTGAGTGAAGGTTCTGTGTTTACATGGTCTTCTGGACAATTAAACCAACCTACCCTTGACAGTTTAAAACATAAAATGTGCACAAGATGTGCTCTCTGTCTATGATGATTGAGCTGTCTCAACTCTACAACTACTCCATCTCCATTTTGTTGAAAGGTGCATTTATATTTTCCTAAGCAATACACTTCATAATTCTTTTCAGAACCTGATAGGCAGAACAATGGGAAGGCATGTGTATTGAATGACACTACCAGAATTCTGAAGGATCAACTTTCACAAGTGGATTCTCTTCGAAAGGAGAACAGCGCACTGAAGAATGAATCCCATTATGTAAGCAGCCCTTTTCACTTCAGCTATTGTGGGAAATATTAGTTAAAGTAGTCCGCAACTTGATTATATGTGGGTAGTAATTTGTGAACAAGAAAATCTGAAGCATGTCTGTTTTTGTGTTTAGAATTTGCTATCCTCCAACGTCCCATTTCCATAATGTAATATTGAAATGCATGTTGGATAACATTACTTTGGAATATACCGGCAAATAATTCATGCAATTGTAACCGAAACTTAGCACTGATTCAGCTGTACTTCATGGTAAAAAACAGGTTGCATTGGAGAGAAATGAACTATTTGATGAAAACAATGTGATCCGCAATGAAATCTCAAATCTTCAAAATGAGATTAGGGTGCGGCTGGAAGGCAACCCTATTTGGACCCATAGCACAACCAGATCAAATCTGCCTCACCCTGCAACCACAGTATTTGCACTGCAACATTCACAACATACGCCAGTCATCACAACAATGGCACTCCCTCTGCAGCAGCCAGCAGTACTTGATCAATCTTATGCCGCCCCACGGAGGGAGCTACAGCTTTTCCCGGAAACAGCAGACACTATAATCAATGAACGACCACAAGATCAGGGGATCTCCAATCATGTGACACGGCCGCAAGCAAGGTACCCAGCAACAATGGTCACTTTGCCTGGAAACGTATATCCAACCCTTCCAAGAATGGAAGATGAGCAATGTAGCAGTGGAACTACTCGCAGTGGAGAGAAAGATGGCCGAAGCAATGCTTGACAGAAGGATTAAACAAGAAATCTGGTTTACGACCTGAAAAGTCAATTTCAGATTTTATTTTCCCATTGTAGCTTAGTATACTAAAGAAACCTGTACGGCTTTGTGCCTTCGCCCCTTGGCATGTAAATACCATTACCATACTGTATCAGCTGAATTTAGTTTTCATGTAGTTCTTTTTATGGGAGCAATCTTTGTTAGTTTGTTGTATAATAGTAATTACCAGGCAGAAGTTCAAAGGAGTAAATAGGTGGTAATTAAAACCATGCTGATCATTTCCATTTGATATCTGTACAGATATACATAGTTCTGAAAATTAGTCTGCTATTGTATCTGAAGATTCTGAACTTATGGCCACCTAGCTAATATGGAAAGCTACTTTACCACTCTCAAAAAAAGAAAAGAAAAGAAAATTAGTCTGCTTGTTGCCGCTTTTTTGTTGTATACATACAAGGTATAGTCCCTCAATGAGAATGCTACTTTGAGATCAGTTAATAGGTGTTGCTTTCTTAACAATAGTCTGGGTACGTTAACAAGTCACAACAACTGAGCTACAGCCTGCTTCCTTCTTTTCCACCAACATTTTCTGCCCTTCTGAAACCCTTACTTGCGCTATCTCATCCCATCGACCTTCTGATGCATACGAGTTCGACAGCAGAATTGCATCTGATGGATGGTAGTTGCCCATGGCGTCCAGCCGTGCCTGCACCATCTTCCCCATCTCGACATTGCCATGCACTCTGCAGGCAGCAAGCAAGGCCCTCCATGCCGTGGCATCACCCTGGGATGATATCTTTTGAATGAGCTCATATGCTTCGTCTAACCTACCTGCTCTTCCCAGGAGATCAATGACGCAGCCGTAGTGCTCGGGCCCAGGTGATAAGCCATATTGCTGCACCATGCTCTCGAGGAACCCCTTCCCTTCCTGCACCAGCCCCCCATGGCTACATGCACTCAGCAGTGCCAGAAAGGTGACCTCATTAGGGGCAACACCGCCTTCTTCCATTGCACGGAACAGGGAGATCGCGGTTCCTGACTGTCCATTGACCCCGAAGCCCATGATCACCGTAGTCCATGCTTTCACATCCCTATCATACATTGAATCGAAGACTGACAATGCCTCCTTGGGGCATCCGCACTTGAAGTACATGTCCATGAGCGCTGTACCGAGTGCAGTGTTAAGCTGAAGCCCTGCCTCCAGAGCAAGCTCATGGATGCGGCGACCAGCAACCAGTGCCCCAGATGCTGCACACGCTGAGAGCACGCCCACAAGTGTCCCTGAACTCGGTCTCATCCCTTGCTGTCTCATCTTGTCCACCAAGCTCAGCGCCTCCTGGATTTGACCTGCCTTGGCATACCCATCCACCATACAGTTATGCAGCACCAAGTCTCTCATGGTGGCCTCATCAAACACCTTCCTCGCACTCTCAATGCTCCCCAACCTCACATACATCCTCACCATCGCCGCCGCAACCTTCACGTCGCCGTAGATTCCCGCCTTGTGGCAGAACCCGTGCACCGACTCACCTCGCCACCCACACCCAATGAGGGTGACCACTGCTGTCAAGTTGACATCCACGGCATAGCATCTCATCGCGCTGAACATCTCCACTGCCGCACCCGCATCCCCCGCTCTGACATAGCCACCGATCACCGTGTTCCACGACACGGCGTCCTGCTCCTGCATTTCGTCGAACAACCTCCGCGCATCCGCAGTGTCCTCGCCACCACAGCAGAAGTAGAAGTGGCACAGCACGTTCCGCAGGCTGAGGACGTCCAGGAACCCGGACCGCAGGATGAGTGCGTGCAGCTGCTTACCCAGCGAGGCCGCCTCGGCGTCGCTGGGAATCTTGGCGCAGAGCGCGAGGAGCGGCTGGAAGGCGAACTCGTCGAGCTCGGGGAGGCGCGCCCGCGCAGACGCGAGAACAGAGAGGGATGCCGCGAGGGAGTCGCGGGACGGGCACGCGGAGATCGCGCGCAGCAGCGCGGTGTGATGGAAGAGCGTGGGCCGTGGGACGGCGGCGAAGAGCGAGAGCGCGTAGGGGAGCGGCGCGAGCGGGGAGGCGAGCAGCCTGGCCGTGGGAAAGGCGTGGTGCGGGAAGTGGGAGGACTTTATCATCGAGGCGTGGAGCTGGAGCAGGTGCTCCGGCCGCGTCGCCAACCTGAGCAGCGCCGTCAGCTGCTTCCGCGGCGGCGGCATCGCAAGGTTGGGTTGGTTTGGTTTGGCGGCCGGCGCGGGGCGGCAATGGCTTTGGTTCGGTTCGGATCGGACATTCGGACGGCGCGCGCGTTCGTATCCTGAGAAAAATAAACGGACCGGCCCGTCTAGCAGTGAAGCCCATCTGAACAAGAGTGAAGAAATAGAAGCTCTCTGGGCCCGGCCCATTTAATTAAACTAGGGTTAGCCTCCGTTATAAGACCTTGTCTTCCATCCCCCGCGCCTCCACTTCCACACCACCGGCGGCGGCGAGCTCGGCGACGAACCGCACCACCCTGACGCGGCAGCCATGGTGCACGTCAACTTCTACCGCAACTGTAAGGTCCCCTCCTCAACTGCATTGTACGCTTGTTCCGTTGCAACTTGTATGAGACGTGGCTCTGGCTCTCTAGATCGACCCAATTCGCACTGTTACTTCCATTAGGAAGAGCTCTCGTAGTGCTGTGTTGTGGAAACTAGATATTCAAACCCTGTGCTGGTTTTGATCCGAAAGACCTCGACGCGTAGGATATGGTGATTGATATGCTTTGCTGAAGGCGTGAACTCGTAGCAGTGAGTTCAGATTCTACAACTGGACTACCGGAGCCTTTGATTATTATGATTTGATCGTTGAAGGTTTAAGCTTGGGCAATTGCGGTTTTCTCAGTCGCGCGCAAATATACATTTGGCTTAAACTTTGTATATCCAGTCAAACTGCATTGGATCAGGCCTCCTAGCCATGTAATTATTTTAAGACTCTTTAAATACGGAGTCACAAATAAGAAAAATGGAGTATGCAGAGTTAATTAATTTGAGAACCATCAACTGCATTTCAGTTTTAAACCTGCGTTTTGTTTTCTGTGACCCTGATGTGAAGACCACTAGACATAGCTGTGTTATGAAAATTATTCTGTGGCGCCTGCAATTCTAGTAGCAGTTACTTTCCATGTTACAAATCCCACTTTGCTCTGTTATGTGCTACGTTGCTGCTGTCTCAATGCTATATATAAGTAGCTTACAATTGGGTGACATGTTGTAGATGGTAAGACTTTCAAGAAGCCAAGGCGTCCATACGAGAAGGAGCGCCTTGATGCTGAGCTGAAGCTCGTGGGTGAGTACGGCCTGCGGTGCAAGCGTGAGCTGTGGCGTGTGCAGTATGCCTTGAGCCGCATCAGAAACGCAGCAAGGGAGCTGCTCACCTTGGATGAGAAGAACCCTCGCCGTATCTTTGAGGGTGAGGCGCTGCTCCGCCGCATGAACCGCTATGGTCTGCTTGGTGAGGATCAGAACAAGCTTGATTACGTGCTTGCTCTCACTGTTGAGAACTTCCTCCAGCGCCGCCTCCAGACCATTGTTTTCAAGAATGGCATGGCCAAGTCCATCCACCATGCCCGTGTCCTGATCAGGCAGCGCCACATCAGGTTTGTTATGCACTCTTTATCTCTTACTAACATGTATCAAAATTTACCGTGGTACTTGTAGTTGTATCATTCATTGATGTGGGAAATCAGTAATTTGAGTTTGAGCATCCCTATGTTCTCTTTCTGTATGTGATGTTGGTTTCTTTTATTTTTGTATCCAGATGTTGTGTTCAACAATTTTTGTTTAGGTATTGGTTTAGTTTGCAATGTGTAACCCTAAACCATCATAACTTTCTCCTCACTCATTTTATGTGAAACACTGCTACTGGAGATGTGCGAATTAATATAGTAGTTGTTCTTGGATGGGCCATGATGAGAAACCATGTGCAATACTCACGACGGTCGTCTGAGACACTTTGTGTGTAATGTTGCAGTCATATTTCTCTGATGCCTTTGGTCATTTATTCTGACATTTGATGCCTATTGTACGGTTATTACTGTAGTAAGTTCCTTTTGCTTCTGTAGTGTAATTCTATAAATGAACTTTACTACATTAAACAATTTAGCCTGACCATTTACATCACAGATCTGTCGGTGTGTCCTCTCTCTGTTCATATTTATTTTTCTGTTTGTGTATTCTTATTAGTTTGTTTTTTAACTTGTCAGTTATGCCATGTTACTTTTGAAAATATGCGTTCTAGAGCACAGTGAGGAGTTTATTATGCTAATATATCTCTGAGGGAATCAGTACTTTGAGTTCGAACATTCCCTGTGTTCTTTTTCTGTATATGACTGTGTTCAATACTTAGATGATGTGTTCAGAAGCTTTATTAGTTGTTGTTTAGTTTGCAATGTATTTGTTATATCGCTTTTCTGCACAACGTTTATGTAACACTGCTACTGGATCTGTGGTAGTTACATTAGGATTGATCTTGGATGGGCCATATGATGATAAACCATGTGCAATACTCACGACGGTCGTCTGAGACACTGTGTGTGTAATGTTGCAGTCATATTTCTCTGATGCCCCTGATCATATATCTCTGCTTAGGCTTATTTATTTGTTGATGTAGAATCGATGTTAATAGTGCAAGTGAATTTTATTCCTCATGATTTTTTTTTGCCTTCTGCATCATTGGTCTGTTGGTGCTTTTTTCTTATTGCGTTAACTTGTTTTCTACATTGTCAACGCAACCTGTTGCTTTTTGTAAACTTGATATGCATTCTGGGGCACTATGAGGAGTTGATTTTGCTAATGTATCTCTGAGGCCACAAGGTCGATGACTCTTATGTCCTTTTCATTCTGAGTGCCCTACCTGGATGTTCAAATAATGCGTTTGTGGTTATCCTTGTTTTTAATTCATATGGAATGTTTCTTTTTTGTTATTGTCAGACTAATTAGCTTTAATTGTATCTCTTCTTTCCGTGCTGAGTCACTGAGTGCTGGTGTTTGTTTGGTCGCTTGTTTGTGTACTGAAATAGTGTCTTCCGTTTTAATGTATAATGTGTTGCATCTAACATGCATTGCTGATTTTTAGTTTTATACTCCACCAAAATGAGTTGTGGTGCTTAGATCGTTGCCAGTTTGTTGGATTCTGGCTATAAGTTCATCTAACAAGCTTTGATTAATGTGCCTTTTCTGTTTTATCTAATGCCAACATCTACAACTTTCACAGGGTGGGAAGGCAGCTCGTCAACATTCCCTCATTCATGGTCAGGCTCGAATCAGAGAAGCACATTGACTTCTCACTCACCAGCCCGCTTGGTGGTGGCCCTGCTGGAAGAGTGAAGAGAAAGAACCAGAAGAAGGCCTCTGGTGGCGGCGGTGACGGCGAGGAGGATGAGGAGTAAGGGACCGGACATGCCTTGTAGGTCTTTGCAAGATGAGTTCGTTCTGAAATGAATCATTGTAGACTTGAGGGTGAACCTAGTTCTTAGTGGTGCAGTTGGTTGTCCCTGGGAGTTTTGTTGTCTTGAATTTTGTATCCAACGGTTTTGCTCTGTTGCATGTCACACCCTTGAATTTGAAGACTTGTGATATGCTCTCGTTGCTGCCGTCTGATCGAATTTTATCCCGAGTCTCTAGTACGAAGACTACCTCCGGTGCTTTGTTGCCTAGCGTGCATCTGCCTACTGAAATTTGACCAGCATCATGAAGAACCCGAGGTCCAGTCAATGCAGCATGATTCTTTCAATATGTTGGCCTCCATTGTCTAATGGTTGTTGTTCTCCCGTACTGTTTCTGTTCAGTATGCTTTGTGCCCACTAAAATGTAATGAATAATATTCGTTTCAATGAGAAAATTCAGGTTCGGATTTCCCCCAACCTTAGTTTCCTCAAAAATAGAGGATAATAAAGTCTTTAGCTTCTGTCATTCGTTTCAGTTAGATATTCTTCACGTGCTTCTCTAGTAACACCACCGGAAACACCAGTCAAAAAAAAAAAAAACCCCCACCGGAAACGTGATTCTAAACATGCAAATGATGTGAAAGGGGCTGAAATGAGATATACTGTTTCTGTTCAAGCAAATGAATAATATTGGATGTTCAGTTGTGTCACCACGAAAACACATGGAAGGAGCTGAAATGAGAATTTAAGTACTTGAGGGATCTTAATAAAAAATATATGGTGGTACTGGTCCATTAATCACTAAAGTTTTTCAGGGGGTTTTTCATCAAATGTCCCACATGAAATTGTCCCGGACAGATCCTAGACGTAAATCTTGAATCAAACGATCATGGTAGCTTGAAGAGCCGGTAAGTGGGAAAAAAGATTTCTCGGGCGTGCGCTACATAACAACCGGCGCCCCACACCGTCCTCTTCCTCCCCCGCCTCCCCTGTTCCGCTCAAATCTTTCCGCCCCCCAAGGCCCCAACAAACTCGACCAATTCCCTCCTCCCGCTCCGAATCGAAGCTTCATTCGCCATTTCCCCCCTTGTACCACCATGCTGACCTCGATCAACGTCGCGGCGGAGCTCGAGAAGCTCTACCCCGACTTCGGCGGCGACCCCAAGTTCTTCCGGCGGGTCCTGGTCATCGAGGGCTTGGGGGCCGGCTTCACCGGCGAGCACCTGACGCTGCGATTCGCCGAGTACGGAAGAGTAAAGGGCGCGCACATAATCTTCGACAGGATCGGCGGGCGCGCGGGCCTCGTCGTCTTCCACTCCGCCGTGTCCTGCTCCGCCGCCGCGGAGGCGGAGCCCGCGCCGCCCTTGTTCACCAGGGTCGTCCAGGTACGGTTCCCGAGCCCTCCTTCTTCCTCTCATCGCTTTCTTGGGCTTTGCTTCTGCATTCTTGGCACGGATTCTTGGGGGCCGCGTTTCTTGGTTCTTGCCGTTCTTCCGCTCCCCGTCGTTCTGCTCCGCCGCCGCGGAGGCGGAAGCCGCGTCGCCGGTTAGGGTTTCTTGGGTAGGGCCGAAACACCGCCGCGCTTGTGATATTGGGTTTATTTCCGGTCGGCTCTGTTTCCTCTGCGCCTCGCGTTTCTTGCATTTGCGCTCGCCGCAGTCTTGCTCCGCAGCCGCAGAGGCGGAGACCATGCCGGAGCGCGGCCGGGACATTGGTTTCTTTTCGCTCGCCTCGCGTTTCTTGCATTTTCTTTGCACTTGCGCTCGCCGCAGTTTTGCTCCGACGCCACCGAGGCGGTGACCATGCCGGAGCGCCGCCTCCGCCTCCGCGGCCGCTGTTTGCTTTGCCGCCGCGCTTGCGATTTCCGCCGCCGCGCCGGTGCCCGTAATTCGGTTCTTGGTTTGCCGCGTCACGTGTCTTGCTATTGATTCCGGCCGCCGCATTTCATTTGCATTGCACCGTGCGGGCTCCATTCCACTTTTCATCTGTGTCTTCCTGTGCTTTCCTGTACTGATGTTTTTGCGCCAACCTGCAGACACTTGAGCTGAACAGAAGGAACAGGCTGCGTGGCTTCAATCATCTCAAGGATCTCATCGGCGTGCTGTCCGATGTTCATCCAGCTGCAATCGATGACCCGCGCTTTCTTGAGAGGACTCTATTGATAGAGGGCGTGGCGGCCATCACCAGTCCGACAGATCTAGTGCAAGCATTCAACTGCAACGGACAGGCCGCAGCCCTGATTTGCGATGTGGAGTTCGGTGATCGCGTAGGGGTTGTGGTGCTTCGGACTGTGGAAGAGGACGGTTATGACGCAATTGCAGCAGCTGCTGCTCTGACTGCTGCTGCTCTGAAGGGCCTGTTCTGCAGCTGGACGCCGGTGAGTTGGTGTACATGTTTCCTTCCATCCTGAGTGCGCCCGATCAGTTGGGGATACTACTGTACTCGTGCTAACAAGGGAAATGCAATGCTGAATTTGCAGGCGCGTTGTGCGGGCCTGACGCGGTTGGACATCTTGGACGCGCTGGACCATCGCGCGAGGCTGCAGCCCAGTGAGCTGCTTCAGTCGCTGATACCCCTCGAGTACATCCGCGCGGACTCAGAGATGGACCTCCACTTCCGCTGTGTGAATCTGGGAGGCCCCGGAATCTTGGACGCGGGAGGAGCGTACGGATTGTACCGCGCGGCAACGGAGGAGCTGCTGTACGACGTGAGGAGACCTGCCCGCGCGATCGTCCTTCGGAGGCCCGACAACGTCGGCGTCGTCGTGTCCGACGTGGCCTTGGCTACAGAGGGAGACAGCACGAGGGCGTCTCGTCTACCGGTGCAGAGGTTAGGCCTGTATGATTCCTCGCATTTCCGCTTGAGTCTGCGTGCTGTCTCCACCGGAGAGACGACCCCTCAGGAGCGGCGCCTCTTGCCGCCGTTCATGACGGCCCTGGACTACACCGGCCGTGTGGTGGTCCTGCGTGGCTTGGACACGGAGCCTCGTGTCGACGCGGTTGACGTCGCGCGCTTTCTCGAGGAGGACAGGAAGCTCAACGTTGTTGCTGTGGTGGTTCACGACTCAATGAAGATTGTGCTCGTCGCTGTGGAGACCCCGGAGGACGCACAGCTATTGGTGCAGTTGCCCGCTGACACCTGGGTCGGGGCGTTCGCACAGGCCGTCCACTGCAGCATCTGGCCGGTACCACCCGATCCTCAAGCTCCGCCGGGGATCGGTCCTTCAGTTCCGGGTGTGATCGGTCCTCCAGTGCCGGCGGTGATCGATCCTCCAGTTCCAGCACTTGCGAGCGTCAGTGACATCTTTACCAGCATACTGGATGACTGCGGCGCGTTTGACTTGAGGGGACTTGTGAAAGGGCTCTGTGGGTTAGCAGCCATCGCCTGCTCCGATGCTCTTCGGCCCGACTTCTTCTCCGACAGGGCCGTCCTGCTGACAGGGACTTCTCGTCGCAACACGAGTGAGTCGGTTCTTCGGTTTTTGCTGTCCCAATACGGTTCACTGGACGTGCTGGTGGTGTACGGGAAGCGGGAAGCGGCTCTCGCCATCTTCACATCTTGGACTGCAGCTGGCAGACTGTACCGGGACTGGAAGAGGGTGGAGCTCCTTCGGATCGAGTGCCGGCCCGCACCTGATGCTGGGTTCGCCGATTACGTTAAGCTGCGGGAGGAGATCGACGAGATGCTGTTACACACAGCATGATGATGACACCTCAGTTTAGTTGCTGGTAGGGATTAGGGATTCTTTCGTAGTAAGTATACATGGTTAGAGAATCGTTGTTCATTCTTTTTGATAGACGATCGATTTTGCCGCACTTTGTCACAGTGCATGACTACTTGTTCTATGTTGTACATGAGGCTTATACGTACGCTGCTACTATACATGGTTAGAGAATGTTGTTCATTCTTCTTGATACATGAATGACTACTTGTTCACTGTTTGAAAGTACTTGAGGTTTATACGTACGCTGCTACTATACACACTTGTTCACTGTTGCACGTGAGGTTTATACGTACGCTGCTCTGCTACTTTACGCACTTTGAGTTGTAACTGCGGGCCGGGCCATAAGGGGAGAAACCAAACGAGACTGGCCCAGACGTGACCACAAACCGATTCCGGGTACGATCCAGAGTACATCACCGTCTTCCTTCACGATTCCTCGTCTATAAAATCCTGCGCACCACGGCGTTTTTTCTCGTCGAAAACAACAGAGGAAATAAGGCAGAGAGCTGGGTTCGTACTGCTAGTTCGTATAACCCTGTCCCGGCAGCAACAATGGTCAATCCATTCGAAATAAGGCGGCTGTACGGCGACGTCGTCGAGACGGCTACCATCGTGCGGTGCCTGTTGGAACCCGTGGCGACCCAGCTCTCGGGCGATCCGTCCACGGTCCACCGACGCTGCGTGTTCGGCCGGTGTTTCGACCGCCTTCCCGACGCCGTGCGCGACGACCTTGCGCCGTTCGGCTCGGTCGAGGCGGTCGCCCTGGGCCCACTCGCGGGGGTGGTCGTCTTCCGGGAAGAAGCCAGCGTCGAGGTCGCGCTGCGGCGGCGGGGGGAGACGCGGGCGGGCTGGATCACCGCGGTTCCGGCTCTCGACGCGGCCCTCCCGATCCGTTACTTCCCACAGACCACTGCGTGTAGTATCAAGGTGCGCTCCCTCAGTATCCATTTTTTTAGATATTATACACATGCCATCATTTGTCCATTCCGTTTCTTCGTTCCATCTCGATCTGAACGCACGATATGATCCGATTCTGCAGGCTGAATTGTACCCACCATCGCCGGCGGACGCCGCTCGTACGCAGGTGCCGCCGCGGCCGCTGAGGCCGTTGTTCACTCTCTTGAACTCGCCGCACGAAGCATGGCCCGATTCTGAAGGAGAGAAGCCAGCAGGCACCACTTGGTTCGTGCCGTCCAGGAACGCCACGGTCCACGGGCCCGTGCGCGGAGTGGACGGCCACCTCTGGATGGATGGCCACAACTTGATTTACGACGACAACGACATCGTGCGGGAAGATCCCTCGTGGATACGAGTCGCTCCACTGGATCCACCGGGGACGTATGGCGGCCGTCCAAAATATGTGCCATTGTTTAGCGTCGGGATTTAGTCCGGTGCGTCGAGGCATGCAATGGGAATGTCCTTTCCATGGCCTGTAACATGGTTCAAAATCTAGGATGAAATATGCAATGCGGGCAGCTATCGTGTCCGTCACCGTGATCTGATATTAGTCAAGACTCGAGTGCAGCTTGTAAATACTGGCAGCAAGCAAATAATAACACGTGCTAATTCTTATTGACCACCACGGTAATGTCCAAAATGCAGACTTCAGAATGCAACTGAGGTTCTCCAGTAGCATCGCTAGAATCTACAAGAGCCACAACGCGTCATCTTCACTTCAAATAGCTCAGCTCCAGACTCCTGAAAGAATTATAGTGACAAGTCATATATAAGCGCTCATGATGACTTTACAGGAACCAACTAAAAATAATTAACATTTGGCAAATATTAAACGAATAATATTGGAAAGGAAGTGATGCATAGGGAAATCAGGAAATACTCTGGAAGAAGCTGAGAACAACATTCTGTAGGAAATTACCAAAGATTTTGTAGTCTCGTTGTTGTTTTTTTTCTCTTTGTGAAAATGCACAGCTATTTTCTTTGTAACACCAAAAACACTGACACCCAAAGCATCAAAATAAGGAAAAACAATTTTTTTTTTTTTTTTAGGAAAACTTGTTCAATGTTTTTTTTTTTGAGGGAAACTTGTTCACTGTTGTACATGTGGGATCGATTTTTCCGCACTTTGGGTTGTAAATGCGGGCCGGCCCATAAGTGGAGAAACGAGACTAACCCAGACTAATCCAGAGTCCGTCACCGTGTTGTTTCACGCTTCCTCGTCTATAAATTAAAATCCTGTGCACCACGGCGTTTTTTTCTCGTCGAAATTAAGTAACAGAGGAACAAAGTTTCCCCGCATCAAAATTCCCGGCATCGATCACAGCAACAATGGTCAGTCCATTCGAAATAAGGCACCTGTACGGCGACGTCGTCGAGACGGCCACCATCGTGCGCTGCCTGTTGGAACCCGTGGCGGCCCAGCTCTCGGGCGATCCGTCCACGGTCCACCGACGCTGCGTGTTCGGCCGGTGTCTCGATCGCCTTCCCGACGCCGTGCGCGACGACCTTGCGCCGTTCGGCTCGGTCGAGGCGGTCGCCCTGGGGCCATTATTCGAGGGGGTGGTCGTCTTCCGGGACGAAGCCAGCGTCGCGGTCGCGCTCCGGCGGCGGGGGGAGACGCGGGCGGGGTGGTTCACCGCGGTCCCGGCTCTCGACGCGGCCCTCCCGATCCGTTACTTCCCACAGACGACGGCGTGTCGTATCCATGTGCGCTCTTCCGTTACTGCACTGCATCTATATGTATATATTCCCATCTCGATATATCTGAACGCACGATATATGTGTGATCCGATCTGCAGGCTGCATTGTACCCACCATCGCCGGCGGACGCAGCTCGCACGCAGGTGCCGCCACGGCCGCTGAAGCCCTTGTTCACTCTCTGGAACTCGCCGCACGAACACGACGGGCCAGATCCGTTTGGACCGAAGAAGCGCGACGCAGGCACCACTAGGTTCGTGCCGTCCAGGAACGCCACGGTCTTCGGGCCCCTGCGCGGAGTGGACGGCCACCTCTGGATGGATGGCCACAACTTGATCTACTGCGACAACGACGTCGTGCGGGAAGATCCCTCGTGGATACGAGTCGCGCCACTCGAACCAACGGAGACGTATGGCGGTCCTCCTCCAAAATTTGTACCGCTGTTTAGCGTTGGGATTTAGTCCGGTGTGTCGAGACAAAGCGAACATTCTTTCCAGGGGCTGTATTTGGTATAGATTCTAGGATATATGCAATGCAGGCAGCTACCGTGCTCTTGTCCGTCACCGTACGTGATCTGATCTTAGTCAAGGTCTCGAGTACAGCTTGTAAATACTGGCAGTAATGTCCAGAATGAAGAGTTTGGAATGCAATTGAGGTCTTGCTTTTGCCCTTACTTAATAAATGGGCAGGGTTCTCCAGTAGCATCGCTAGAATCTACAAGAGCCACACTGGGTCAACTCCATTTCGAATAGCTAAGCTCCGGGCTCCTGAAAGAATTATAATGACAAGTCATACAAGCGCTGATGATGAACTTTACAGGAGCCAACCAAAAAGAATTAACATTTGGCAAATATTAAACGAATAATATTGGAAAGTGATGCGTAGTGAAATCAGGAAATACTCTGGAAGAAGCTGAGAGCATCATTCTGTAGGAAATTAGCAAAGATTTTGTAGTCATTGTTTTTTTTTTCTCTTTGTGAAAATGCACGGCCATTTCCTTGACGATATCCTCTATAGAAATTTGTTAATTTGATTGTGTATATAGATAAGAGTTTATAAAAAAAAAAATCCATACACAAACAATCATTATTTATAGCAAGGAGACGTAATCTGCCCGGTGGGTAGCTTGTCCTGTGCAGCTGTGCCGGGGACATTACTGGACGGCGAGCACATAACCGCGGAGGATCACCGATCAGCAATCGTGAAGGAATGGCGGCGACGGCTTCTTTCTCGCTTGCGCACGACGAATCGATCGACATATGTGTCCGTCCGTATGCATGTACTACGGCTGATAGGCAATGACCGTGATAGGCTGATGGACGATAAGCTCGTGTGTGTCTAAATTAGTTGCGGCCTGTAGTGCTAATTCAAGGAACCACGTGTAAGAAATCGTTGTCAACCGCAAGGGGTAGTTGCCTCTGAAACTGTACGGTGGCTCCGTGCCTCCGTCGACCATGCATACAAGTGCAACGATCATCATATACTTTGCTTCGCCATAGACATGTATGAGCTTTCCATGTTAATGAGCCATGAGACCTTTCATGCAGATCTGCCAAGCCAAAATACCAAAGATTCTTTACTGCAATTCGACCAATTTCACAGAACACACAACGAAGAGATCAGTTGAGCACTCACCCAGAACTCATCGCTGAGCCCAAACTGCTGAATCCAGAATTCCTTCCATCTTTTATTTAGCGAAGAGACAGAGCGGCCTCCTTTGGTGTTGCTCACGAGAATAACAAAGGTACTTGGCACTATTAGTATTGAGTAGTGCTATACATCCGACTCCAGTCTGACCACAGCATCCGGACGGCTATATGCATGGCACCTGGAGTTGCACACATTAAGCAACGGTGATTACATGCCGGTCAGACTGGAATCGCACGCTCCAGTCGGACGCACAGCATTTCCGATTAGTATTAGCCCTCCAAAAACAGTTGGTCGTCCTCCAGACGCTCCTGCCGGGATAACTCTGATGGTAGCAAAACGTACTCCCTCCGTTCTTAAATTGATATCGCCATTAACTTTTTTGAAAAAGTTTGACCACTCGTCTTTTTTAAAAAAGTTTAAAAATTATCATATATTTTATTATGATTTGTTTTATCACTAAAGAAATTTGCAACATAACTTATAATTTTGTATATTTGAGTTAATATTTTGAATAAAACGAATGGTCAAACGTAACTAAAAAAGTCAACAGCGACATCAATTTAAAAACGGAGGGAGTACATATTTTTCTTACCTTCACCACCGGCACCGTTTAATTTCCACAGAGAAGAAGAACCAGGTGACCTCTGCTTCGATCCTCACAAGATCTCGCTCTTTATTGTTTCTTTGTTGAAAAAAATAACAAAAACAATATGCCTAAGATTGCACCGCGTGAATGGACATGTCCAAAGCAAAGCAAAAACAATATGCCTACACGTACCTTGCACTCGCGGCCGCTGTTGAGGACGACGAGCCCCTTGGTGTTCATGATGACGCCCAGCACGATAGACTCTTTCGCCGACATCCTGCACGCAATGGCCACGGCGAAGGTGCCGGCGATCTTGCTGGCGCAGGCGGTGGCAATGAAGAGCGCGAGCATCGCCCAGGCCTCGGTGCCGCGGATTGTGGCGACGTCGGTCTTGAGGCTGCTGGAGGCGAAGTAGAGCGGCAGCAGCAGCAGCTCGGAGACGAGGTCCTCCACGGCCACGCGCTCCGTCACCCGCCCCACGAACTCGCCGTCCTTGGGCACCGTCAGCAAGAACACGTCCGTCGCGAACCCCGACGCAAGCACCCCCGCTTCTGATCGTAATCGGCCTGCTCGCCATCTGCGTGGCGGCCTTAGGCCTGAAGCAGCTGTTGCGGCGGCGGCGGCCCCTGATGTTGCTCATCTTGACCACGGATCGGGAGAACTAACTGGTCGAAGAAGGCTGCCTGGTTGGAGGCGAAGGCGCTGACGATGTACGTTCCTGGTGCGGGGGTGGTCAGCAAGCGCCCCCTGCCTGTTCCTCAGGTTGACATAGTAGATAGTACCACGACCGGCGTGACGACGTCGAGGTTCTGCTTCCTGTCGAGAATCCTGGAGAAATTGTCCTTGGCCCTGATGAAGCCCCGCAGCTGGTCTTTCCCCCGCCGGAGAGCGCGACGAGGTCGGCCGGGTCGGCCGAGAGAGACCGCGGCTGCCGAAGATGCGCAGGAGCGTGCCCACGGCCACGAGTGTGTGGCGGGGCCCGGCCGGGAAGATGCCAATCTGGTCCGACGAGGCGGGCCGGAAGCTGTCTTGGCGAGGTTGACGGCGTCGCGTGTGGCGAGCGCGAGGATGACGGCGCTGGAGACGACGGGTCCGCAGGTGACATGCACCCGGACGCGGATGTCCTCGACGAGCTGCTCCGCCCGGGGCTGCAGTGATCCGTTGGGACCGAAACGGCGCTTGTAAACATTAGCTTGTAAACATTCCACATGGTGTCCATGTCAGCTAGATTAGCTACAGTTCGGCTCCGGTGACCTCGGATGATCGGCTTAGAAAGGTTTAGTGATGTATTGGTCCTGTTTCAAAGAACGGTGACCTATTTGCACACACAGAACAAGTTTAGTGACCTCCAATGCAATTTACTCAATTCACATTTTCTTGATGTTCAGGAGACAAAATCAACATATACGATGTCCAGTACACAAAACCTGTGTTTAGAGAGGCGTTACCACCGCCTAGCGCCTAAGCGAGCCTAGGCGCGCCTAGGCGTTTTTCTAGGCGTTACAAATTTACTAATTTCATCATAAAATTAAGGCTAAAATGGAAAATAAAGAATAAATTATGAGATGGACTGCCATGTAATGACCCATTCAACATTTCTGTCGACCCATCAGCCCTCCTATGAAGGTTCTCCCGACCTTATCCTCTCGTGCGACTTTCTTTTCTCGACCGCATCCTCTCGTGACCATGCCAGGAGCGGCGGCGGCGGAGAAGAGATGACAATGACCGACAGAGAAAGGGCGACGACGTCCGACACTTATATCTTCCTCTCACGACTCTATTTTTCTTTTCTCCCGACAATTTTCCACTCTTACTGTGCTCCAGAATTTTGCTGCTTACTGTCTAGCCGCCGCTGACTGCCTAGGGAGCGCCTACCCCCCTAGGCGAGGCGGACATCGCCGTGTACGCGACGTCGAACGCATAGGAGAGCGCAAATTATGTACTCTTATTGAATGGATAATTGCAGCGACGCTCACAACCTGCGGACTGAGTCGCAAGCAGCAGTACGAGGTGTTGAAGGAGAGGATGTCGGCGCATGACACCTACGGCCTGGGCTCCCAACCCCGCCAATGACAATGCCACCTTCGGCCGGGAGGCCCGGGACCAGTGTTTTGAATTTCGGTAAAAAAAATTATAATATAACAAAAATCGCCGAAAGTCGGTGAAAATCGGCCGGTTTCGGTCCGAAATTTTTGAAAATTTGAATGAAATTTGGCCAAAAATTTCAAAACCGGTCCAAAATTGGCCGAAACCGGCCGGTAACATCAAATACCGGAGGGGACCGGTATAACGAAATTTCGGCGAAAATCGCGAAATTTTAGCCGAAATTTTGTTCACTGCCCGGGACAACTCGCTGACGCGGTGACACTTCTTCGGATGAAGGGTATTAACCAGCGCAACCAGATCTACTTCTGGCAGAAGGTTTGTTGGTTAATTGTTCTTCTTCCCTATGGCGATTACTAAGTACAGCATAGGTACATAATCTCCATGTGCTACCGTCACCAGGACACCGTCTGTAGGTGTGCTACGATTGAAAGAGAAAAATAAACATGTCTTACAACTAAATTATTTCCGTCATGTATGTTCTTGCTTTCATGAACTGATATGTTGTTAATTACAAGAGTGAGTAGGTCAATCAAAACATAGAACTAATTTGACCTATGAGAAAATAAATCAGCTCAATTTTAATCAAAAGTGTCAATAACAGAATTGGATTGAAGTTTGCCTCAATAAACCTTGACTGTATGATATTGGGCTCCTGTGAATGTGTTGCTTGCAACCTTCTGGGATTTGACCCTATGATCATGAGCGGGCCTGTGCTTTGGAGTGTGACTCTGTCCTTTAATTAATTATATAATCGGCTAGATGGCAGATACAGCAGCTTTACAGGTTCCTAGATGGAGTAGTTAATTATATAATCGGCTAGATGGCTAGATGTAGTCCTGGCCAACGGGCCGTGCCGGGCCGGCACGGCCCGGGCCCGGCCGGGCTCGGGCCGCTGAGGAAGAGGCACGGCACGGCCCTTTTAATAAACGGACCGGACCGTGCCAGCACGCGGGCTGCTTCCCTCTGTCCGAGCACGGCCCTATACCTCTTACACGGGCGGTGCCGTGCTTTCGGCCTTGTGGGCCAAGCAGTACCGGGCCGCACTGGTCCGTCAAGTTGACAGAAAAACAAAGGGGAACAAAAACACATCTTTTTGCCCAGAAAAGGCAGCTCTTTTCACAGTATCACCTAGTTTTTTATGAACCCAAGTCTACGGGCGTGTTTGGATGGTGTCCAAACTTCGCCACACCAGAAGTTCGGCACGCCATGCTTATTGTGGCCAGAGTTTGCTTCATTGCCGAACTTGCGGCGTGTCGCGATGGCTTAGCTGGTTCGTAGTTCATTCTTGACGCCAGAACTCGCCAACTTTGTGGCGGCCGTTTTGCTCGCCAGAACTGCGGCGTGGCCGCACTTGCGGTGTGGCTGACGCTGGTCACCGTCCAAACAGACCCTACAACACACAAATTCACATAATATTTCACAAACTTAGCTCACAGTCACTGAACAGATCACAAAACAAGTAACAACATTGATATTTGAACACAAACTTTGCTCACACTCACAGAACAGAATCAACAGCTAAGTTCACAGAACAGATAAGCTCATCCATACATAGTTTGGACTTAAGTTACATTACATCTGTTCAAAATGAAGGTCACCAGGCTTTAGAAAGAGCTGCTTTACAAAATAGGCTGCCTCATTAAAAACCTTTAGGTAAAACCTCTGTGAGGATAAAACCCTAAAGAGAAAAAGAGTACAGCCTCAGCTCTTTTAGTGACCTCATAAGTCAGAACCCAAAAAACACATTCACAACAGCAAGTTAGCCTCCACCACTTCCAGATCCATTTGAAGGACCAGCAGCATCAGTTCCTCCAGAAGCAGCAGCATCAGGTGCATCAGGAACTCCAACTCCTTCAGAATCATCAGGGCCTCTTCCATCCAGGTACAAATTCGCCATGCTCTCCACCAATTCTTTGTCCACCATGTCGTGCTGCGTTCTAGCATCTCCTTGCTCCCAATCTTTGATCAGGGACAACATTTCAACATATTCAGGTGTCAAGCTTCTTCTACGTTCCTCGATCAACCTGCCACACAAAGAGAAAGCAGATTCCGAAGAGATAGTAGAAACAGGCACAGTCATCATATCCTTAGCCAGAATAGATAAAATAGGGTAAGTTCTTCTGTGATCAAGCCACCAAGTTAGTATGTTAAAAGAATCATCAAACATGGTGACAGAATCAAACTCCAAGTATGTAGATAACTCAGAATCACTAGCAGAGGATAATGGAGGGGTAGGGGTAGATGAACCAGCACCAGATGAACCACCAAAGATTCTGTTCCATGAATAAACCTTCTTACCTCCTCCATTGTTAGCCTGCTGGGGCCTCTGCATTCTCACAGAGCCAAATTTAGACTCATATTTGTTAAACAATTTAGTCAATTCAGCTCTCACATGAGTATAGTAAGCAGAATAATCACGGTTAAGACATTGAGAGAGAAGTTGTAGAGCATTAGTAAAACCTTTAAGCTTAGCTCTAGGATCAAGAATGAATGCAAACGAGTACAACAGTGGAATGTTACCCCAATACTTCAAGAATTTAGCCTTCATGGGTACAACAACATCTCTAAGCATTTCATCATTCTCAAACAGATTCAAATGCTCAGCAATCTCAAGAATGCAATGCATCATTAAAGGAGATGTAGGATAGTAAACACCAGACAATGATACAATTGATAGATAAAACAGTTCTAGGAACTTGAGCATATGTTCAGCAACATACCAGTGTGCTGGTGTGAGCAAAGCATTACCATTACCTGCAACCTGGTAGTGAGTCTGAATAAACACAGAAAAGACATCTTTGTATGGAACAAGATGTTTTAGCATTAGATATGTTGCATTCCATCTAACATCCATGTCTAAGCCAAATTTACGAGGACGTGCACCAGATGCAATACAGAAAGTTTTAAAGGCAACAATGCGTTGGTTAGAAGAATTCAGAAATGAAATTGCAGTCCTAAAGTCCTCAATGTAGGCCTTGATACGTTTCAGGCCAGACTTGACAATCAAATTGATGATATGGCATGCACAACGCTGATGAAAAAGACCAGAAGCAATAACAGAAGCATCAACAGAAGAAGGATCAACAGTGTTACCACCAATGTAAGATGTCAAGCGAGGAGCAAGTTCATTAATAGCAGAAGTGTTAGCAGATGCATTATCAAGAGTTATAGATAAAACTTTATCAAGCATGTCATATTCAGAACAAACTTGCAAAATGCGTTCAGCAATGTTAACAGCATTATGAGAGCAGTCAATCAGACGCATGCCAACTATGCGCTTCTCAAGCTCCCAATCAGTAGTTACAAAATGAAACACAACAGACAGATAATCTTCTTTCGCATTACCATTCCAGATATCAGAGATCAAACAAACACAAGAAGCCTGAGACAACAAATCTTTCACACCAAATAGCTTCAAAGAAAAAGACTTCTCCATGTCTCTAGTAGTGCTCTGCCTAGAGACATGCTTGAAGCTAGGGTTATGAGAAATCCGAATGTAATCCTCAAATGCAGGTTGCTCACCAATGTTCAGAGGCAAATCAAGTCTAGCTATCATGCGAACAAGCTCAGATCTAGCAACCTCAGGATTATATTGAAAACGAGAAACATGACCATCAGAATTAAGATGCAGACGAGACTGACTAGATGCACTAGCAGCAAGAGCCTTCCTTTTGCAGGAAATAATGTGACGACGCAAGTGTCCAGTGCCACCACCAGAACTAGCAGAAAGAGTAGATTTGCAGTAGTTGCAGCGAGCACCGCACCTTTGCCTTCTGCCGTTCGTGAAGCGAGTTAGTTCCTCCATGTCGTTCCATACGTCAGATGTGAGGGCCCTCGACCTCCTCCTGCGCTGGCTGCCGGCTGAGCTCCCCGACGGGCTGGCGTCGACGTCCACCGGCGCCGTGGCGCTACCAGTGCCAGTAGCCCCGGCACTGGCAGCGTTCCCGAACAACGCCTCCGCCGCAGCGACTTGGTCGTCGACATCGTCGCCCTCCAAACCTTGCGCGCGGAGGTCGTCGTTGATGGAGCCGCCGCCGTCCACCATCGGAGTCGAGGAAGCGGTCGACGACAGCGCCGGATCTGCGCGGACAGCAAGAGACTGAGGCTACCGGGAGCCTCAGGCCCCTCATATCCGGCGAATCACCACTGCGTACCAGCTTCCATTAGCAGAGGAGGAGCTCGAGCGGAGAGGGAGGACACCAGTGGCCGGCGACGAGGCAAGGACGCCGGATCTAGGGTTTGGAGGCCGGGAGATGAGACCGAGAGGTGAGAGAGGAGAGGCAAGGCGAGAGTGAGGCGCGGCGCGGAGGCGGAGAGAATGACTAGGGTTAGGGTTTGAGGGGGAGAGGCGCCGGTTATATAGTGGGGCGGGGGTGGGGTTTAGGTGGGCTAAACAGGCCGTGCCGGGCCGGGCCGTGGCCTTCGTGCCTCACGGGCTTTTTTTGTGGGCCGACCGGCCCAAATTTCACGGGCCGTGCTCGGGCTGGCACGCCGGGCTTGAAGCTAAGCCCAAGCACGGCCCTAGGCGGGCTACGGGCCGGCACGACCCTTCTCTGCAACGGGCCGGGCCGTGCTCGGACCAGGCCAAAAATGGCGGGCCGCGTCCCGGCCCATTTAACCCGGCCCGGATGGCCAGATATAGCTAGATGGAGTAGTTAATAGGGGTATGACTCAGCAGCTCACACAGGTTCCTAACAACTGGGGTGTTAGAGCATGTTTCATAGTCTAAAGCATATGCGTTGTACACTAAGTACAATAAGAGCCTGCAGTGACGCAGGTCCCAAAATTTTGGTGGCGGACGCCCGGCTTAGCGTCACTGCAGGCCCCGGCTCGGGTACTGTAGCGCACTCAGATGGCGGACGGAATGACGTAATCATCCATGAGCGACTTTGGCGGTGGTACAAATGACGTCACAGGCGACCGCCACCTTTCGCAGCAACAAGAGTGGCGGTAAAAGTGACGTCACAGGAGACCGCCACCTTTCGCAGTAACAAAAATGGCGGACGGTGACGTCGCTGCGTCCGCCACTTGTGATGATGTTACAAGCGTCCGCCACTTCTTGTGATATAGCGGTGGCGGACACGGGTGACATCACATTGCCCGTAACCTAACCGGAACAGTATATAAGGCGCGAGCCCTTCTTCCCCGAACAGTATCGGGCAGAACTCGAGGTTCTTGTCCGTACGGTGGCCGGAAAAAATTAGAAAACAAGGGGGGAAGGTTTTGATCTCGTTTTTTTGTAGGAATTATTCTAGAAGGTATATCCTAGCAATCTATTGGACTATTTTTGGGTTTAGATGTCAATTTGAGGGCCAATTTTGTGGATAAAGTTTACCTAGGGTTTCACACTTTTTTGGGTTTATTTGAGGTGATTGCATTGGTTTTTTTGTGGGGATTTAGTAGATCCTATGTTGTTTATGAACCCTCTATGTCCTATGTGCTTTTCCTTTGGGTTTCCTATTCTGATATTGTAGATCCAATTATGGATTGCATATGCATGAGAGAGAAGGGGGAAATTGATTTACTTTGTTAATATTTTCTCTATATTTTTTATTGCATCGTTTAATTTCATTTTTATTATTACAGATGCCAGATAGATCTTGGATGTATGATGGCGGAGGAGGAGACCCGCTAACCTATTTTCAAGAAATCACTAATTTTGTGATATCCGCACCGACTCACGCTTCATGTCAGGAGACAAGGGCTATATGTTGTCTTTGTACGAAATGCAAGAATAATATACTGTTTGAAGACCATGAAATCATTCGTGAGCACTTGTTGGGACAATGGTTTCATGGACAACTACTCAATCTGGATAAGACATGGTGAAACATCAGATAGTGGAGAAGCCGGCAACGAGCAGGAGAGTGCTGAAGGCAGTGGTCACCGAGAAAGGGCACAACCCAACAATGAGCGCTATATTGACGACCAGTGCAACACTGGGGATGATGAAACTCGCGAATCTGAAGGCATCGATGTAGAAGAATTGTTGTGCAACATGCAGCATGAGGATCTGCTCCATCACAAAAATAAAGGCTTTAATAACGTAGAAACATTGCATAAAGCGTCGAGGGACCTTCTTTATGAGGAATCCAAAGGGTGTGACAAGGAGTGCACGGTGTTGCACTCGGTTCTTGGACTCCTCAAATTGAAGGCAAGCAACGGATGGTCAGACGTTAGCTTCAACAGATTGCTGGAGATGTTAGGCAATATGTTGCCGAAACCAAATCATTTGCCCACTAGCACGTACCATGCAAAGAAATTATTGCCTCCATTGACATAGGGCGTACAAAAAATACACGCTTGTCCGAACCACTGTATCCTCTACCGTAAAGAATACGCAGATAAGGTGAGATGCCCAACTTGCAACGCGAGTCGGTACAAAAAAGTTTGATGACAATGGCGATGAAAGTTTGACCGTCAGCAAGAAGAAGGGACAGAAGAGGAACAAAAATAGTCATGTAAAGCATGGTGAAGATGATGCGGATGATGCCAGAAAAATTCCAGCACTGGTGATGTGGTACCTACCGGTAGTCGATCGCTCGAAGCGTCTGTTCTCAAACTCAAGATATGCTAAACTCATGACTTGGCATGCCGACGAAGATGGGCGCAAGAAGGACGGGAAACTTCGCAACCCTGCGGATGCCCGACAGTGGAAAAAGTTTGACGTTGATAACATTAGGTTCTCAAACGATCTGAGGAATGTGAGATTTGGTTTGAGTACCGATGGCATGAATCCTTTCGGTCTAACAAGGAACCCACACAGTACTTGGCCAGTGTTAATATGCATTTTGAACCTTCCATCATGGTTGTGCCACAAAAGAAAGTATATAATGCTCAGTATTCTTATATGGGGCCCGTAACAACCTGGCATCGACATAGATGTGTTTTTTGAACCGTTGATGGAAGACATGCAGAAGCTGTGGGAAGAGGGAGTCCGTGTGTGGGATGCGTACCGTCAGGAGCACTTTAACCTCAAAGCAATTATTTTTGTTACCATCAATGACAATCCTGCTCGCCTAACCCTTACGGGGCAGGTAAAAGGGAAGGCGGCATGCGTTGTATGTGTCGACAAAACATCATCCGTGTACCTTCTTAATTTTTGTAAGTTGGTGTACATGTGTCACCGGCGATTCTTACCAAAAAAATCACCTATATCGTCGAATGAAGAAAGAGTTTGATGGTACAGAGGAGAAAGATGCGCCACCAGTACTTCGCAACGGTAAATTTGTTTATGACCTGGCCAAAACTTACCGGGTAGTTCACGGGAAGCCGGTCAAGGGAAGAAAGCGGAAGAAATCCGATCAAGTTCCGAAGAATGCAATCTTTAAGAAGCAGTCGATTTTCTTTTGGCATTTAAACTATTGGAAACAGTTGGAGATTGGTCATGCAATCGACCTTATGCATGTCACAAAGGGTGTGTTCGATAGCACATCAGGTCTCCTGATGAAAACTCCTGGTAAGACAAAGGACGGGCTCAACGCTCGAAAAGATCTCCAAAAGCAAGGAATAAAGCCAGAGCTTCACCCTCAAGAAAGGCCTAATGGGAAGTATTATCTTCCACCGGCCAGCTATAACCTGACCCTTGAGGAGAGAAAAGAAATATGCAAGTGCCTACGCAGCATCAATGTACCCACTGGTTTCTCAACGAATGTAAAGAATCTTGTCTCAATGGCTGACTTAAAGATAAGTGGCTACAACATGCACGATTGTCATATGATGCTTTCACTGTTCCTCGCCATCGCTGCAAGGGCTATCAAACACCCGTATGTCAGGATGATCATCACACGGATGTGCCAATTTTTTAACGCTGTATCGAAGAAGGTCATCGACATTGTCGAACTGGAGACCATACGTAAACAGATGCGAGAGACTACGTGCCAATTCGAGATGTGCTTTCCCCTCACCTTGTTTGATACCATGGAGCACTATATGATCCACATTGAAGATCAAATAATTGTTCTTGGGCCATCTTACCTTCACTATATGTATCCATTTGAGCGTTATATGTACATTATGAAGAACTATGTGTGCAATCCAAGAAGTCCTGAGGGGTCCATGATAGAGGGATACAGAACAGAGGAGGTGTTGGAGTGCTATAATGATTACATGAAAGATGGGAAACCAATAGGTGTTCCAGTGTCACGGCATGAGGGAAGGCTTACTGGTAAAGGAACCAAAGGAAGGAAGACCTTCAATGATGAGAATTTTGAAAGAGTGAAAGAAGGACATGTCAGCATCTTGCATCAGTTACAAATTGCCGCACCAAACGTTGAACAACACTTGCAACAACTTCGATTAGAAAATCAAGGCAGGTCTGAGGAATTGATCATGAGAGAGCACAAGAGTTGTTTCATTACCTGGTTGAAGGAACTAAACATACCAACTGGTGAAACAACACAAGAAAAAAGGATGCATCTATTGACGGTTGGTCCACTAAGTCTTGTTACGTCATGGCAAGCGTTAGACTTCAATAGGTTCACATTTTACACCAAGGCAAAGGACAATAAGAGCTAATGCTAAAACAGCAGGATAGTAACATTTGCAGAGGACAGTGAAGGAATCAGAAACACATATTATGGATACATTGAAGAGATTTGGGAACTCAACTATGAAATGTCTTTACGTATCCCCATCTTCAAGTGTATATGGGTTAAGCATCCACAAGGAGTAACGGTGGATGATTCTGGCTTCACAATTGTTGACTTAAAAAATGTTGGTCACAAGAATGAACCTTGGATACTACCTTAAAATGTGGCACAAGTGTTTTATGCACCTGACCCCGCCACAAAGAAGCACGTCGTCGTGTCAAGAAAATGAAGAATCGTAGGAATTGAGAATGTTACAGATGAAGAAGAGTACAACCAGTTTGACGAGGTGCTCTTCTTTGCAGATACAACACGGATAGCTCTAATCGAAACAACACTAATCTAATGAAACCATTTAATTACATCATATATACTTTATCAATAGTATGTATATATTAATGATAATTTTGTTCTAATGGGAAAATATATCATATATATTTATCAACATATTTTAAAGAAATTTGTAACTAAAAAAATTATTAAAACCATTTTTTGCAAAAAATGGTGGGCGGGGATCGAACCCCGCACCTCAAGGATAGAAGCCAACTGCCTTACCACTGGGATGTCAAGACTTTCGAGTATGAATGGCTTCGGATATTTTAAATACAGTCCTTTACGTTGTGAAGTGCCACTGAACCTGCTGACGTCATCCCCGTCCACCATCCCGCTGTCCTCCTATATAACCAGCCCGGCGGTGCCGCTAAAACCCTAATCCCGGAGTTTTCACGCGCGACGCCGTTAGGCTGCCAAATTTTTTTGCCGCCGCCCTTCACGCCGAGCCCTCCTCGCCGCCGCCCTCCTCGCCCTCGCCCTCCACCTCGCAGTCACCCTCCTCACCCTCGCCCTCCACCTCGCCGTCGCCCTCCTTGCCATCGCCCTCGCCATCACCCACCTCGCCGTCGCCCTCCACGCCGCCGGCCTCCTTGCCCTTGCCCTCCACCTCGTCGTCTCCCTCCTCGCCCTCGCCCTCCACCTCGTCGTCTCCCTCCTCGCCCTCGCCCTCCACCTCGCCACCGCCCTCCTCGCCCTCACCCTCCACCTCGCCATCGCCCTTCATGCCCTCGCCGCTTCCGTCGCCCTCCACCTCGTCTCCCTCCTCGCCCTCACCGCATCCGTCACCAAGATCTGGCATCCCCGAGCACCGCCGTCCCCGTGCCGCCGTCCCGGAGCTGAACCTCACCATACCTGCGCCGCCGTCCCCGAGCTGCCATCTCCGAGCTGCCGTCCCCGAGCCGCTGTCCCGGAGCTCGACCTCACCGTCCCCGAGCCGCCGTCCCCGCGCTGCCGTTTCTGGAGCTGCCGGCGTTCCTGGAGCTCGAACTCACCTTCCCCAAGTGTCGCGCTCACCTTCCTGGAGCCCACCGCGCCGTCCAGGTGCGCCCCTCTTCCCCTCTGCCCCTTCTGTTTTGCTGGCTACCTGCTGTTGCTGCATCTGTTAGTGCTGGATTGATGCTTGAAACTTGAAACTGAAATGCAACTGCCATTCTTGTGCTGGAAATTAGAGGATTATAAGGACCCTGTGTTAGTGCTGGATTGATGTTTGTGTTGCTAGTGCTCATGTGTTACTGAGTTGTTACTGAAATGCAGCTGCCATTCTTGTGCTGGAAATTAGAGGATTATAAGGACCCTGTGTTGGTGCTGGTTTGATGTCTGTGCATGCTCTGAATTTGCTAGTGACATAGCCATATTTTTGCTCCTGCACCTGCTGATTCTTTTTAACTGAATATATTCATTTGCTCCTGCTCCTGCTCTGGCTGACTCTTTTGTTAACTGAAATGATTCTTGTTAATTGAAAAAATGCAGCTGTTAGTGACATGATTTTGTTAACTGAATATATACACTTGCTGCAATTTTGCATGCTCATAATGCTAACTGTTTGTTAAATGAATCTTTGTTTTGTGAAATTCAGTGAATATATACACTGAAAATATCACATTGTCTGCTGTAGTTGGCTGCCATGAAAAAAACTAGCATAAGGTCGTTACTGCAGATAGGATGTTTGGCACTTTGACCATGATGTCCTGCTATTTTTATGGCCCATGATGCAGTTGCTATCTATTTTTTTCCTGAGCAGAAGTACATGGCCGATGATGCATTTTATCTAATATGGTTCTGAGCAGTAGTACAAGGGTCGATGCTGTTATGTTCATATTGATTTTGAGAAGTAGCCCTCGTTGCCGCATCCCTCCTCGCCGCATCCCGGATTTTGTCTGATTTACATTGCTCATTGGCATTTTGCTTGCCACTGCATGCTCTTACTCTTCTCCTTTGCCCCCTCTTATTTCTCTATCATTGATACTTGTGCTACTTCCATGATGGTCTATCTGCCTATTTATGCCGAGGCCTTTGTACTACTGTGATGATGAATGTTTTGTTGAGGTTGTTATGCTGAGGCCATTGCTCGATGATGAGTGCGGACTAAGCGAGATGAGTTTGTTAACGTATCCTACGATATTGGATACATGTTGCCACTCGAGTCAAGGACCTTAGAGCATTGGATGGCTATTAATTTGGCAACCTGCATTGAGAGCAAACTTTTCATTCCCTTTCGGCAAATGATGAAATAGGATAGCCATAGGTAGACTTCACAGAGTCGACGTGTCGTGTTGGTGCGAAGTGAAAATCATTTGGCTTGACATGCCGTGCAACTCTGGGAAGTCTACCTTTTGCAGAATGATAATGCTATCCTCATTCTGATGCCCACATTTATTTTGTTTGTCTACATGAATATCTCGGATATGCACGTAATAGACTAGTAAAATTACGGTTAAAACACAGTAATGGACAAAGAGATCGAGGAGGAACCCGTCGTCAATGACATGTTGGAGCAAGAGCTTCCCAGTGATAACGAAGAAGGCGATCGCGAGTCATCTCCTGAATATGAGGAGCCCTCGCCGCCTTACCCTCCGTGCGCTAAAAGGCAGCGTCCTAAGGGACCCGTGGACCCTGACTACAATCCGAATGATGAGGTAGCGGGTCTTTCGACATCAACTCCGAAAGAAGTTAAATTGTTTCATTGAATTAACTTCTCATGCTGCATTTCGTAGATTGAGCCACGCCGAAGCAATCGACGACGGTTGTTCATTGAAAAGGGTGCCAAAGTGCCTACAGAGGAAGTTGCTGCTCCGACAACTTCATTTGAAGGGAGTCAAAATAAAGGACTAAGGAAGCGAAACAAGCTTTGTGTTGGCATCCATAAAGTAGAGAAGCTCGATAAAGATGGGTTGCCAATCGAGCCGAAGGGAATCTTGGCAAATTGGTGCAATGACTGTGAGGTTTTCGTTAGGGAGAAAGGGAAGATCACCTGGGCGAACTAGAAGAAGGTTGATGACAATGAGAAGGAAAGATTGTGGAAATTGATGAAGGACAAGTACATTTTCCCGGATGAAATGCTCAAAGCAGGCAAGGACGCTACTCTGAAGACCATGGCCAAGTGTCTTCGTACGTTCAGGCACAACTTGGACAAGAATTACATCAAAAAGGGTCAAACCCCGTTCGAGCAAATTGGAATTCATCACACCCGACGAATGGCGAGAGTTTGTCCAGTCTAGGAGCTCAGATGAGTTCAAGGCGCTCAACAAAATTTTCATTGCCATGAATAAAAAGAATGTGCACCATCATAATCTTGGCCCTGGTGGTTACAAGGCCAAGATCCCGATATGGAGGAGGCAAGAAGAGGAAGACCACAAAGTTGGAAGAGAAAGCGAGTTTTGCAAATGCACTGCGAGGACTCGAAACTGGCTATTTGCACGACTGAAGAAACTTGGTAACGACCAGTTGGTCCCAAAGAATTCTCTAGTGGCAGCTGTGTTGCAGCGAGCCAAAGCCATTGCTTTGGCGCAGAAGGCAAAGAAGATGAAGGGAAAGGAAGCGGATCAAGAGCTAACCGTTGCCCTTGAAACCGTGGAACATCGTGGTCGAACATGAGGATTCTCTTTTTGACGACACGGTGTATTGTTGAGCCTGAGGTCGACAATCGTACCTTGGTAGAACAATCTTTCGAGGAATTCCAAAGAAACTTTTTTAGGTTTATGAAGGAAAACCCAGATTACTCCCAACCAATGCATGTCCCGAAATTCAATCTGAGTACCGAAAGCCCGCAACAGACTTGTCGCCAAACCCAACCAAAAGCTCCGAGCAGCGTTGGCTCCAGCCCGACCGATACTCAGAGGTATCCGGTGGACGATATCAAGGAGGCTACACCTTGTTCTCTGATGGTGACAATGGAGAGGAAAGGGAATACTCGGCAGTTCAAGGTTCAAAAGGCACTGCGTATCCTGGTCGCGAACTGCACACTGTGCAAATGCCGAAAGAGTGTGCGAGGGTGTTTGTTGGCCGGGTGATTGACGACAAATTCCTTAAGGAGGAGCTCGACTACCCGGATGAGAAAGAGGGGATTGAGACTCTGGAAGATGCAGTGAACAATTTTGTTGCATGGCACAGGAGGGATATCGTGATACACACAGTGTCTTCGACTCTAGTTGCACTCTCTCTGGCACCCGTTCCAGACTCAACGGCTCCAGTTGTGGCTGATGTCCACATTGAAGTTGTGCCTCATTCTCCGCCACAACAAGATGTTGGTATGGCGCATTCGCCACCTCCATCACCGACAAAGGACAAGGAGGATGAGGGTACCAAGACACCGCATGCTCCTACGTCTCAACTATCACCGACGAAGGACAAGGAGAATGAAGGTAGCGTCGAATCAAGAACCAAAGAGAAGGGGGCCTACGACGCTGCTGGCATTGTGAAAGGCAAGGCTCTTCCACCCCTTTTTCCTAAGGTGATAAGAACTCATAGAGAAGAAGAAGAAGAAAAATTACCATTTGATCCTGCTGCTGTTGCAGCTTTCTTTCATGGATTGGGCAACACGGTGAAGGAGACACCTAAGGTGAACGAGGTGAAGGTCATTCAGGTGAAACACACAATGAAGCCCGGTGTCCCAGAAGGTTCTTGGGATTACGAACAAGACGATTTTCCCAAGTATGTGCATGGCATGCCACTCGTTCCTCAGAGCTTCCTCGTTACTCAGTGTGACTGGGTAATGCAGAGATTTCATGAGTGGGACATTCAAGCTTGTGCTAAAAACATTGAGAATATCCCGTGCAAAGTTCCCGGGAAAAGGATTTTCAACACCGACGATTTCGACATGGACGTGCCATTTGAGGATATCCATCACATCTATCGTCTCCACACAATCGACGCGACAATGATAATTCTTTGGTGCATGTAAGTGCTTTCAATATTTCCATTGTCCAAGAGCATAAACTACTAAGCATTACTAATGCATTTTCTTGTCTAGGATTTGTTGCCACTATGACCAAAACAGATATGGGATCCTACACCCGCATCTAATATCCCAAGGACACCTGACCCCAAAAATAGATGAGAAGTCCCCTGTATACTCAAGTATGACTAAAGCAGAGCTAAAAAGAACTCAGCAACTAATGATCAAGAATAGAAGAACGACATGTTCGACCTACATAGGTAGATGCATAAAGGAGTGAGAAGACAGAGAGATCATCTTGGCCCCTTATAACTTTGAGTAAGTCTAATGGCCAAAATCAATTTGTTGTCATTGTTGATTGCTAAGCTATGACACAGACATAGATCATTATTTATGTAGTAACCACTGGATCTGTTTACTAATAAACCACAAGAAAGGAAGGGTGTGGATATTGAACTCCCTCGACTATGACCAAAAGAGATACAACATGTTCTGCAAAGTCATCGAGAAGTAAGAAATGATCGGTGTAGTTATTTATATACTCACTCTTTACGTCCATAATCTTAAAGCCATTTACTTTTGTAATAGAGGGTATGAGCATTACATTCATAATCTACAAGGGAAGCACAATCCAAAACGGCCATACAAAATGGGTTGGAGGTGGAAATTTCCGGTAAAATCCATATAAATACTTAAGCTCTCATTATTACTAGGATCTTTTGTCATAGTGCGAACATAACACTAACATTTGCATTTGGTTTATCAGTGTCGAAAACAACCTCCAGGGACTAACCATTGTGGCTACTACGTGATGGACTGGCTATCGTTAGCAATGCATCATAAGTTTACTAATTTGCCCGACGAATATCCGACAAAACATGTAAGTACTATTTGCATTTTGTTTGTTTTCTTTAACGCAAATTTGATTTTTTTTGTGTTATGTGTGCAGGACACTACTAAAAAAGGGCTAGGTGGATTCAGCGACGCGCAACTATATGGCTTCACATCGAGGATATGTCGCTTCATCATGCATCACCTTGTCCATCCCGATGGCGATTAATTTGATCCAGAGGGAATGTTGGCGCAATTCCCAGAATTATGTTGTTGGACTGGGAAAGTACCTGTAAGTCATCAAAAGAGCTTGATTGGAAAAATTGGAAGGATGACATTGCCTCTGAAAGTAACAAGGTAGACTATAGTTGGGTGTATGAGAGTCATGTGAAGGATGTGGAGGTTATGGCAAAATGAACATTTGTGGACAACTTTGTAATATAGCTAGCTAGGAATGAACACTTGTACGTGTGTTGTTTCATGATATTTGGTTAATGGTATCGAACTTTCATTGTTGGATGTCGTTCTGTGATGACCTGTGTTGATTTGTGATGAAATATTTGAAATACGTGTGATTTTGAATTTGGTGGCCTGGGTAAATTGAAATTCAGATTAATTTTGAATCTGTTATGAGCTAGCAGTGGCGGGCAAACTGACATCGTCAAACGCCACTGCTCAAACGAGCCAAGTGGCGGATGCTGTGACGTCAGCGGAAGAGTGGCGGACGGCGTGCGATCACTTCTACTGCCACTAAAGCGTGCCAGACAGGTGGCGGTCAGAGTGACATCATCTTTGTCCGTCACTCCTACCGTGGAAGCGATGGCGGACGGTGTGGCGTCAGCGTCCACCACCGTCTTCATCTCGAGGTGGCGGACGATCCCGTCCACCACCGAACCCAGGACCTAGCAGTGGCGTTAACACAGTGGCGCTCGGGTCATCCGCCGCTGCTAGGCCATTTCGAGTTCGACCGCTACTAAAGGCTCTTAGTGTACTAGTGGTAGCTTCCGTCTCTCACAGCTTTCGGGACGACATGGGCGCTTACAATGACATGTCGTTTGCGGCCGTCGTGGGCACCTTCCACGGCGAGCACGTCTCCCACCCGAGGTCGGTTCGCTTGCCGGGCTGTGGGCTGCCGACGGCCATGGCGATGTCGAACTGGGCAAAGTGGAGGCGGCAGCCCACAGCCTACCAAAGCCGCCCAATCGGCTTCAGTTGCGTCGACACCTCCCACACGCGAGTACGTCGTCGACGGTGCCGTACGTCCCGAGCCATGGGCCGCGACAGCTGCCTCCGCACAAGCCTTGCATCAAGGCCTCAGCCACTATGCAAAGGTTAACCTCAGCCTGTGTCCGGCCATGATTTTCATGTCCGCACCTTCGCCGGCGTCGACGACGCGCCCACGGCCCATGCCGTCGGCCATGGGTTGTGCCTCGTGCCGACGCAATGTGACCGGTGCCTGGAGCAGAATGGGGCAACAGCGAGGGGCCTGTGCAGGAGGGGACGGCCCAGCAGCGAGAAGCTCACCATGCAAATTAGAGAGAGGGGAGAGATGGGGCAAAACAGGAGATTAGAGAGGGAGAGAGAGAGATGGGAAAAAATAGGAGATAAGGTGGCGAGATTGGGCGAGGAGAGCATCTTGGCTGTGTTGTGAAGAGGGTGAGCGAGAGAGAGGCTGGGAGGGCCGTCACACGCCGCCCGCCATGGGAAAGGTTGGTGTAGTGGTGGCATGGCAATGGGAGCAGGCAGAAGAGTGAGGCTGCTTCGAGGTTTGTGGACTGAATCACACAGAGAGAGAGAGAGAGAGAGAGAGAGAGAGAGAGAGAGAGAGAGAGAGAGAGAGAGAGGAGAGAGAGAGAGAGAGATGCTTGTGTGTTGATGTTTTGATGGAGAAAAATTGGTGCGAGAGAAGCTCTCTGGATGGAGTAGTGAGGATTTGTTTCTGGAAAGAAGGGGATGACCGGATGAGAATTGAGAAGGGGATCAGCAGCCGATGAGAACGAGGCCTGTGTTCTCACTCCGCGCGTGGCAGCTAAAGAAAGAAAGAAAAAGAGACGGGGGCAGAAACTTGTGGAGCTGTGGACACGGGAGCACTACGTGGCTGGACAACCGACAGCTCCAGCTCCCAGTATTTTGTTCACCTGAGCTTTTGATGATAACATTATTGGTTCTTTTCCGTTCCTAGCCAAACGTTATTAAGAGAATCAAAATATGAACACCACCTCTTTAACGCAAAGAATCAGATTGGCGCGGTGGAGCGTGCCTAATGAACCTAGTATTTATATAACTAGCATGTACCTGATACAACAGAGATTTGATATGAAATTCTGTTTACAATTGAGTATACTGCTAGTTTAGTGTTTTTTCCTCTAATAACTCATATATTGGTGGGTAATATTTGGTATTTTTTTTTTATATTGCTTATCTGATATCTGTGGCATTCCTGTGTTCGATAGCTACAACCTTATATGAAAATCTCTAGCCCTTGGATTTTCTACTTGATGTCCCATTCAGTTTGTCAAAAATTTATAGCAATTGAAGTCTATTTTTGTACCACTGTCTTCAAAAATACGTATGCTGCCTTTTTCTCAACATTTGGATTTCCAATTATGACAAAATGAAACTTAGATTTCATACTATAACCCTTTTTTTCTATTTTTGTAGTAGCTTTTATAGCTTGTGAAAACTTTCAGCCGTGGCGACGCACGGGCAATTTGCAAGTTAATTTTCTAAGTCCGCCTGTCCATAATGATTTTTGTGTCGCCCCTCCTGCCGCTCATGTCGCCCCTCGATGCTGTTGTAGTAAATGTTATCGGCGGTTCGAGTCTCTCCTCCTCGCGTCCCTCTCAACACAAGTCTTTCTATCTAATCATTCCCAACATAATTACTTTCCCACAAAAGATTTGAAGACTAGTTTCCATATTTTTCAAATTCACAATCACAATCATATGCCTCTTCCCAACATAATTACTTTCCCAGTCCCTGATTCCATTTCTCCCAATTTGTATCTTGGTAAAGATTTAGAAGAGGGATCCCAGCCCAGGGAGAAAAGAGTGGGTTAAATCGGTCCATGGGCCGCACACCGGTCCACGTCCGGTAAAACGCGGCCTCCTCGCCGGATATGGCGATACGGATTACCGGACGCACCGGACCCGCAGCGTAGACGGCCGGGCGACGGAGCCTTTTCAGATCTATGAGCACGGGCATGGCAGGCAGGCGGATTTGACGTTACCTGTCCGGTGGGCAACGGAGACGGAGTCGAAGCAGATCGCCGGGTGACGCGCGGCCGAGCAAATCAGAAAACTGCTGCCCGCAGGAGAGCGAGAACAAGTCAGCATTGAGAGAAACAACACAGGGAAGCAGGCTAGGTGGGATTTGACCTTACCAATCCGGTGGGCGATGGAGAGGAGTCGCAGCAGATCTCCAGATGACGCGCCGACGAGCAAATCCGACAACTGCTGCCCGCAATGGAGCGAGATCAAGTCAGCTTGCAGGGACATGCAAAACAAGGGAAGGAGGAGAGATGGGATCTGAGGTTACCTATCCGCCGGGCGACGGAGAAGAGTAGCAGCAGATCTGTGGGTGTCGCACGAAGGAGCAAACCCGGCCACTGCTGCGAGCGACAGCAAGAACGTTTCGAACCTGCCTCTAGCGGCGGCGCGGATGGGGATTGTAATGGAACCTGCCTGCGTCGGCGGCGGCGCTGCAGCGCTGAAGAATTGGGTTTAGGGTTGCATCGGAGAAGAACGGTGTGCTGGGACGGAGGGGAGAAAAACAGCGCAGTTAGGACGGGCTGCATTGGGGCGGCTGACAGCACGGTGGCGTTAGAAGGCAAATGCATAGGTGGTACCATAGTAGCGGGATCAACTGTCTCACAGGTTTTATCAAGAAGAGGAGGAAGATACTAGGAAGAGGAGGAAGACGACTCTGTAGCACTTTTATTAGGGCAACTAGCAAGAGGAGGAAGACAACCCTGTAGCGTCACCTTCTGTACTCGTGGATGAGAAGAAAAGTAGATGGGACAAGGTTTACAATGTCCTTTTGACCGGAAAACCGGCCCAGACTATAGCTGGCCAACTGGGCCGGGCTAAAAGGGTCGGTCCGCGGCCCACTATTTTTTGCCCGGTCCGAGCACGACACGGCCCGGTGCGTGAGTGGGTCGTGCCGGCCCGTAGCCCGTCTAGGGCCGTGCTTGGGCCTAGGCGCAAGCCCGCTGTGCCGGCACGGCACGGCCCGTTTAGCGGCTGGCCCGTTCAGCCCACTATGTGGCCCGTGTAGCACGGCCCGACACGACACGGCACGACCCGTTTAGCCATTTTTTGCATTAAAAAATCAAAAAAATAGGAAAAAACTACATTTTCAGTCTAGGACCGGCCCGGCACGGCACGGCCCGTGTAACACAGCTAGGGCCGTGCTTGGGCTTGAAGTGAAGGCCCGTGTGCCGGCCCGGCCCGGTCCGTTTATTATAGGAAGAAGTCTATTTTGCCTCCCTCAACTTTCATCGGAGTTCGATTTTCATCCCTCAATTACAAAACTGGGTAGGACGACTCCCTCAACTTTCAATACCATTTGTTTTTCCTCCCTTGGGCGGTTTGGACAGCGGTATTGGCTTTTTTATTTTTCTTCTTTTATTTCTCTTCTATTATTGCTTCTATTAATCAAGGTCATTTTTATCTAAACTAAAAATGAGCTTGATTAATAACTTTCAAAATATGCACATAAGTGTGTACCAAAAATTACATTTGATCTGCATAGGATAAAATAGAATTTTAGGGAATTTATTAATATTTTAACAGATATTTTGCTTCCCCTAAAAATTCAAATCAATTTGAAGACTGAATCGCATTGTGAGATTTTTAGATAAAAATCTCAAAATAATATGAACTTTGTACATCACAAAAGTTGTTCATCACGTAATGTTCTGTTAGGACAAAAATTGGTTTGTTTTTTTGAGCTAGAGAAATATGGGTTTGAAAGCAATAATAGAAGAGGAATAAAAGGAAAAAAAATAATAGAGCCAATACCGCTGTCCAAACCGCCCAAGGGAGGAAAAATAAACGGTATTGAAAGTTGAGGTAGTCGTCCTACCCGGTTTTGTAATTGAGGGATGAAAATCAAACTCCGATGAAAGTTGAGGGAGGCAAAATAGACTTCTTCCTTTATTATAAGAGCCATGCCGTGCCTCTTCCTCAGCGGCCCGAGCCCGCCCGGGCCCGTGCCGTGCCGGCCCGGCACGGCCCGTTGGCCAGGACTAGCCCAGACTGGTATATCCGAATAAAAACAGAAAAACAAACCAAAAACCAGACTAAAATTGAGATGGCGAATTTTGAACAAATAAATGCTGAAATTTCGGGTAAACCGTTTCGGTTTTTGGGAAACCGACCGGAGACAAAATGGAAAACAGGTCAAAGAGGAAAAATGAAATTTATTTTTTAAAAAAAATGAAACAATTAAAACAAAAAATATGTAAATAAACTACATACAATTTGAAGCGCAAAGGTGCAACAATAACACAAAAAATCGATCGTTTGCTTGGTAAAAAAACGATGAAGGTTGTTGGTTCGAAAAAAGATTTAAAAAGTTTTTTCTTTTTTTCTTCCCTTTTTCAACACATAAAGATTGCTTGATTTTTTTGACAGACCAAACGATCGTTTCATTTCTATCATTAGACTGGAAATTCAATCTAGTTTCTTTGTTTACAATTTTTTTGTTTTAATTTTTTTTTGAAATTTAAATCGAAAACCGGGCTACCGGGTAAACCAGACCGGACCAGTTTACGGGTTTTGCGAAAATCGAGGGGCGGCTATTTAGAGCAAATTTCCTTTTGCTACTTAAATTTAATTTTTATTTATCATTCAAAATATACAATTTCTTAATGATTTTAGCTATAGGTTTGTCTCCTTCTCATGTGACTAGCTTTGGATGCAGGGATCAGGATCCTCCGCAGTCAAGGCTCGTGCAGTCGTGATGGACGAGGAGCGGAGGGTGACGCGGGCCGTCAGATTGGCTTGGTCGGATCGGACGGTGGACAAGCCTACTGCACGGTGCGACTGCACGAACGCCGACTGCCGAGGATCCTGATCCTGGATGCAGATGTAACTAGATATTTTTGTTCTCTTTTGACCTTGCTTTTCATAAAAATGATAGGAATGCTCAAACTTTAATATAAAATTATTCTGCCTCTAAGAAATAAAGTTCCTGGCGCATAATTGATATTCCTTCCACAGGAAATGATACACAAGGTTTTAGTCATTGTGAAAATAATGTTTTTGTTTTAGTTAAAAATTGTTTCAGCTTCATAAATGTTATACGTGTACATTTTGTGTGTTGCAAAAATATGACATTTTCATCCCTTCTATAACATTTGTGTTACATGCATGAACAAATACTTGCATCCCTTCTCAAGTTTTCTATGTTAAATTTCATTATACTCTATTAGTGATCATATTTGCAAATATTGTTTCTGCAATTATATAGTACAACACAGACACTCACAACGCATGCACACCCACCCCTCTAAGCACACGTACGCAAAACCCTACCTTATGAGCATTTTGAAAGACCAGGCTGGCAAAATCTTTGAGATTGACGAGGTCACCACGAGCACCTAGCTGTCGACGAGAGAGTCACCTATCACTGAAAGCACATTGTTGTTAAATACTAGAAAATTCGCC
This sequence comes from Eragrostis curvula, assembly GCA_007726485.1. Taxonomy (NCBI): domain Eukaryota; kingdom Viridiplantae; phylum Streptophyta; class Magnoliopsida; order Poales; family Poaceae; genus Eragrostis; species Eragrostis curvula. The sequence continues at coordinate 5,475,639 of CM017442.1, forward strand.
CCCAAGGATAGTCACGAGGTGCTACTGAGGCTCTTGTACCCACTTGGCTACAAGCCTATTCGCTTCTCATAAGTCCAATTGTGGCTTTAGTAACCGAAATCACACATGCCGCATACATCAACCATCTCCTGGACCCGACGTGCTCCATTCGATGTAAAACCTCATTTTGAAATCCCACAGACACACATACAAGAGGCTCAAAGATCTCTTGATAGATTTCAACATGTCCCACGTCTCTTATGACTTTCATTAATCTGTGCTTCACCATAAGCACATGTTAATCTCTAAGGGACAATCCCTCAAAAAAAAGTGTTTATGGGTCAACCTCCCCTAAAAAATAATCACATCAATATGATTATTCGAAACAAAAATCCCAAACCATCACTGAGGTTTGTACTACTAACAGCAAAAGAATTATCAAAAGCCAAAGAACACTTCAAACCTTCGACTCGAGTCTTATAAACTTTTGTCTCGAGCACGAAGCTCCTTCATTGTCGTGGCGTTACCAAGTCTTAAAGCAGCTCATTAGGCCTGGTGGAGCTCCTCGAGGAAGCCTGCCACTTTCTCATTTGCCCCATCCCTACCAGATGAACTCACACGGAAAACCCTACCTAGGACACAACCCACCAAGCTTGAGAAGCTAAGCTGAATCAGCCTCGTAGTCAGCCTGAGCAGGAGGCGCCACTTGTTAGCTATGTGGAAGTCTCGGAGGCGGTCTAATCCTTCATTAGAGACATTCGTCGCTAAAGTCTCCCATCCCTAGTTTCCTCGGTCCATTGCCAAACTCTTCAGGAAATGCATTGTAAGTCAAAAACACTAAAGAAACACCACCAAAGGGCGTGCCCTCTACATGATTATTAAGGTATACCCTTGCGCACTCTCTCCATTCTCTTCCGAAGGAGTAGGACTCCGTCGCGAATCATAAGCCCAATGATAAAAGTGTGAAAGAGCTAGATCCTGATGACAAGTGCTCCACCCTTTTCATAATATATGTCGTTCTTTGTATCAAGTCTATATAATCTTTTATGCACCTGGACAAGCGTAAAGGAACACAGTTACGTACGGCCTCTCAAATCATTCAGTCAGAAACGCTCCTGTGTCTCCATCCGCCACCAGCCTGTGTCAGTGCTAGGGATGTCAGAAATTAGAGCGGTATGGGTTTCATTTATCACCCATATTTTTTTTAAAAAATAACTAAATAAGCTAAAATTTAAAACGGGCTGCTGGGTTAATCGGGCCGGCCTGGCATGATTAATCAATTTTGTGCCAAGCCACAGGCTGAGGGTTAGACACGCGGGCTGATACGGCACGGTCCGAAACGAATTGCGTGTCACCCGAATATTAAATGGGCCGTGCTCATTCGGGCTCGGGCCGTGCCGTGCCGGGCGGCCCATTTGGCCATCACTACCGGTATCCAACCCCATCAACCGTAACGCGTGTGCGTGTCTGGATCCAACGGCTGTACGGCGTCGTCTACGGGATTAAAGCACAAAGCGCCTTCTCGCGTCGCCTCTGGAAGTTTCCAGGCTCCAGTCGACGAACCGAAGCATTCCTCCCCCACTTCGATCCCTTGGATGGATCCGTTTCGTTTGAGGTAAGCTGCTAGTGTAATTTTACGCGCTATTTGCCTCGTCTAGGGTTCTGATCTTTAGTTCGTTTTTGTAGTGAGAACTCGGTGATTACTTAGAACCCTAGTTCCCTTTTTAGATAGGTTGTCTGTTTGATTGATGCTTTTTGCATAGATCTATGCTCTAAATTTGTTGTAAGTGGATCACTGGTTATTTTCCCATCATTTTGAACGATTATTAAATCAATTGTCTCATGAACGCAGTTAGATGTTTTTCACATTGAATTGGGCTTGAATTTGAGCTTAGTTATTTGTGATGATTGTTCGTTTGTTCATCTTCTTTTGCATTTCCATAAAAAAAAATCTACTGTTCTATATCATTTGGAGCTACTAATTTGGCTTCATGGTTGCATTTCTACTGCCATATGTGCGCCATTTCCTTTTAATCTTTTCTTTTTATGTAAAAATGTTGAGCAGCTGGTGTTTAGACTGCTCCATCTTGTGTGGTTCCTTGCTGCAAGTTCTTCTTTGTGCATCCACTGGTTCATTAAGAAAATAATGATATCTAGTAAGGTGAATTATTAGCACCGATCATGTTATTGTTTTATTCCAGATCAATATGAGAGGTTACAGTTACAGTCCTTCACCACCAAGGAGCTACAGGAGAAGGGCACGCAGCCCAAGCCCGCGTGGTTATTATGGTGGCCGTGGTAGCCCCTGTGGTTATTATGGGGTGGTAGAGATCTCCCAACCAGTCTTTTAGTCAGGAATCTTCGAAGGGACTGCAGGTAAAATTGCAGCTGCACAACATGTAGAGCATGTGATTTATAGTATAATTGGCGAGTAACTTAACTACTTGATGTTTTGTGTCTGAAAATAGTTGAAGTGCTCATCTACAGTACTTTTCATTGATTCCCTTCCTTGGAAGAATCTTGTCTTGCAAACCCGTTCGCTAAGTGACAGATGATCTGAAGCCTGAATGTAGCTTTGATATCTGCAATAATCCTTGGTGCAGTTCTGTAATACTAGTGTTCCTACTGTAGTTTTCTTGCTTGACTTGGCTATGGTGATGTATGCGGTAGGATCAAGTATACAGATGCTTTGCGTTCCTATAAACCCACACATTGCTTGTCCATGTGAGATTTTGGCACCATTTAAGATATGGTTAGCTTTAGATGCATCCAAGAGTAAGAATGCAATGCTAGCCGATACGCCTGCAATTTCTCTCGATATACTACTTTTCATTTCTACATGCATTTCTAACTCTCGTTTGGTTCTTTATTCCTTCTAAACATGTATCTGTTTTGACTGCAGGCCAGAAGACCTTCGACGTCCATTTGGACAGTTTGGTCGTCTTAAAGATATATATCTCCCAAGAGATTATTACACGGGATAAGATGCCCTATATGGGCTAGCCTAAACGAGATTTTGCAATCGAGAGACTGCTACAAGCTGCAAATTTTGTAGTCCTCAGTTTTAGCTGTGTGTTTTTGCATTAGTTGTTGCAGCCTAATATCTCTCCGACAACATTGTGTTGTTGAAACAAAAGGCACTTTCGAAAATTGATACTTTGCCAGCATCCTGAGATTAATGTGAAAATAATTTTTTGAAGACACTAGTCTTAAAGATTACTGTTGAAGAGAAGGAAGAACTAGAGTCGCAATTAAGCGCTATGCAACTTAAACAGTACTCTGTACAGTTGAAGGGAAGGGAAGGGAAGAATTAGAGTTGCAAGCTTAAGAGATATCCAAGTCATGAAGAGTTTCAAGTCTGTATCTAACCTCTGATGAGTGCAAGGTTAGCAGCCACATGTTGCACTTTTTAACTGTGTTACTCTATGCTGTCTTGTCTTTTCAGCAAACATGGAACGTCTGGAGCTCTATTTGTTTGATATCCATCTTCTGTTTTCTTTCTTAGAAACATAACCCTAAGTCTCCAGCAGATGACTTCAATCGTTTAGAACTCTGATATTTGCCATCCATTGCAGGGAGCCCCGGGGATTTGGGTTTGTTCAGTTCTACGATCCTGAAGATGCTGCTGATGCAAAGTACTATATGGATGGTCAGATAGTTCTTGGCAGGACAATAACTGTTGTATTTGCTGAGGAGAACAGAAAGAAGCCTCAAGAGATGAGAGCCAGGGATAGAGTCAGGTTTGTTGTCTACCCAGTGTCTCCCTTGCTATTGAATTGCAAAGCCAACCCTTCTCTATTCATTACTCGATGAATATTGCAGAGGCTGTTCTTACGATAGGAGGTATTCACGCTCTAGGTCCCCTCGTTATTATAGGGGCCGATCTCCTTCCCGCAGCGGAAGCTACTCCAGGTATATGTGCACCTTTGTATCATAGTGTTTCAGATTTTTATTTATGTGCGGATCATCCACTTCGCAGCGATGCAACTGAAATATGCTTCCTTGATAGGTCGCCCTCACCACCGAGTGTGAAATACAGACACAGGGAGAGGTCATACTCAGGCTCACCTGTGGAGAGCAGATCACGAAGCAGGAGCCCTTGTGAGGGACACGGCAGATCCACACAACCAGAGAACTTTCTGTTAGCGGATGATAGTAGTTTTATGGGCTGGAGCTGCTACGAGTCTGATCGTGTAACTCTATCTGCTATGCTTTTCTGAACTAAAAGATATGTGCCCTCTAGATTATCCTGCCCAGCGATGTCAGGGTTTGCAGTATTTGCTAGCTCAACCTTGATAATTTGGAACGTGAGTTCTGATATCTCGTTATGTCTGCTATGAATAAATCTGGTTGGCGTATGATTGGTCAATAATGTATGCTTTGATCCTGTGATGCCTGGTGTTTGCTGTGCGGTGGACGTTGCTATCCTTCGTTACTGCTGTTACAGTCTTACACGGCTGAACTCGGAAAAGCTTCAGCTTTGTTTATTCGTACTGGGGTCAATTTTGAACTAATCTTCTTGTCCTATAACGGCATCATTTTGCAAACGGAGTACTTACTGTGGCCGCTCGCTCGCTTGCGTGGACAGCGTGTCCAACGCACGGCAATCGTCGCGGCAGTACGATGGTTGATGCATGTTTGCTCTTCTGCTTAACTAGGGCATCTAAGGAGTTCGAATCCTGTTTAAGCGTAATCCTGTGGGGACTTATCCCTACTTCCCAGCGCAGTCTGGTCAATGAGAAAACTACACATCACACACACAGCCAGAAGATGCACACGCACAAATCATTTTTTTCTAGAACGTGCATTGCACGTATTTCATTAAGAAGAAGAGAGTTTTACAGCATTACTGGCGACCCAACACGCCAAACTTGGTACAGGCACCAAGTGGCGACACACACCAATACCTAAGGGGACTACTCGCGGCACGAAAGACGACCACCGACCAACACAAGGAAAAGAAACACACACACACCCCACAACGGTGATGGAAAGGAAACCACTACCCTACTCGTGTTGCAGCCGGAGACCGAAGAAAATGTCTTGGTGCCGGCGTTGTGTGGGCAATTCCATGCCGCAAAATAAGTGCTTCGACGAAGTCTAGGTCGCCTTCCCTTGTTCTCATGTCTCTTCTTTGCTCTACGCGACCAAGAAACACGTCTCCCAGCAACCAACATTCCACCATTATGCTTCTTCTCATGCCTCTTCTTTGCTCTACGCGACCACGAAACACTTCTCCCAGCGACCAAACTTCCACCATTATGAGCAACCATCATGAATCTACTGTCAGCACACGATGCCTTTGCGTTGTACGGTGCTTTGGTCTTGACACCGGCAACTTTGGGTACTACATGCACAGCAGCGAGGCAAGGAGCCAATGGCTGACTCCCATCTGCAGTAGGCCTCGCATCATGACTGCAGGCAGCGGCCACCACCAGCGTGTTAGCCGGTTGCACGACCATAGACGCCGGCAAAGAGATGGCTTGCACGACCATGCTCGCCGAACAAGTTGCAACTTCAGACATCAAGGAAGAGATCTTGGCCTGCAAAAACTCACGGAGCGACCTCTCAGCGGTAGAAAGTACTCGCCTTTCTTCAGCCATGTCCAGGCGAATAACCATCTCCACAGCCATTTCCAACTGTTCCCGAGAGGTGGGGAAGTTGCGCGGTGAGGAAGAACCACCACCTACAGCGGGAACAGGGGCATCAGATGGTGTTGTGATACTGGTCGGAGAGCTTGGTCGAGGCGGTGACCCAACTCCAGTAGCGACCGAATCAGGAGGCGACAACGACTGGAGCTCCGGCAGCAGCGATTGGTCTGCGGAGGCTCCGCCATAGGATTTCGCGACCAGAGCATGGGGCGACGGTGACCGGGTCGACCCAGCCCCGAGTGCGACCCGGCCCCTGGCTCCAGCCAACAGCGACCATGACGGGGATGAGCCGGCATGGGAAGCGAAAGAGACGACCTGCAATGGAGAAGGGTGGCGGCAGCCGGCTGCGAAGACCGTTGGGTCAGACAGATCTGACGACCGACGATGAGTTCCCCCAACTCCGCCATCCCGCTGGTGGCCCGGAGGGGGGCTGCTTGGGTTGTAGCCTGCGACCAGCTCGGCGACCTCGCTTGACCCAGGAGCAGCAACTCCGGCGACGACGACCCGTAGATCGACGCCGGTCGGAGGCGGAGATGACGACCTGACGACCGATGGCGAGGGGCAAGGGGAGATGAGCTCCGTGATGGTGGGGGTGAGCTTCTGGAGAGGGAGGGGAGTGGCGGACGACAGGGAGAGGGGAGGAGGGTCCGGTGGCGGCGGCGGCGGCGGACGGGGAAACCCTAGCCGGGTCGCCCCGCGAGCGCCCATCCGCAGCTCCCCGCTAGGGCTAATTATGGCCCCATGCCTGACACGATCATGTATTTGTTCTTCAAATCATGATGCAATCAGCTTACAAAATACAGCATAAGGTATCAGCAAATACAGAGAACGGAAGACATACATTGTCCGCAAAGGTAGCATGTGTAGGGCACATATGCAATAATATCCTTACCTCCGGTTTTTAACTTAACTTACGATATCAGGATAACAAAATAATAAAACCAGAGTTAGTACAAATTATCATCCCTGCTTCCGTCTTGGCTCAGGACTCGACGCAATGAGGGACCATGCGACAGTGACTTCCATTTCACAGGAGCCAACTCGAAGTCGATGCGAACCAGAGCTCAACCCAGCATCCATCGGTGTGAAATCCACCCTGTCCTCTTCAACAACCGCGTAGTCACCTAGCCATGCCTTGACAGAAACTTTCAGCTTTTTACCAACTCCAACAGAAATAACACGACGAGAGAGCTCAATGCTTCCATCAACAATAACAGATGTGTTCTCATCTTCAAAATCAAGTAGGATTACTTTCTCATGATCAATACCAGCAGTGCACGCAGCAAACTGACCATGATAACCATCTGGCCATGAACCATCAGTGATCCGAACAAATATTGTGGCCTCCACAGAGCGGCCAATATCTGCAAGTTTAAACTCCAGTGTGCTCCGTGTGCCCCTGTAACTTTGATAAAACAGGCGCGAACCAAGTGTAGTAGATTCGTGTAGTATCAATGGCTTTGCTAGAAGGCTCAAGACCTTATCCTCAAATTTAGTAACGCCCTTCACTTTCAGATCAACCTCGAAGGTCACATGGTCCATCAACACAACAGCATGGGTAGGACCTGTCAGTACTAAAAATGGATCCTGCATGCAATGGCAATTAAATAAATAATCAAAAGAAGAGGCAAGGTAAATATTGAGAAGCATAATGCATAGCATGAATGATGCAGGGTGTAACCACAAGAAAAAAAAAAGATATTCAAAACACATTATAGCATGTCTGGTTAAAAGCATTCGCCTACCAATAACAGGCAAGCAAACCTGAGATATTTTAGGCCAGGACTCATAAGAAAATGCCAAAAGCCATTCAACCCATATATACAGTCGAAACATTTTTTTTTTTTTTTTGAAAAGAGGCAGGAGCGCTGCCATTCATTAAGGAGTGTAGAAATTACAGCCTAAGGTTACATATACTAAGAAGAGGCTACATGCCTCCCATCACAACAGAGAAAACAAAAGTCTGCTGAACAACATAGAGGAAAGCAGCCAACGACAAACAAGAGGCTCAACTCCAATTAATTAGGCAGTGCTGCTGCATAGTCGAAACATATTTCATATTCATTAAAAAAACACAAGGCCTTACCATTGTTTTTTTTTTGTTTGGGGGGGGGGGGGGGGGTAATGTAAATGATTTTTCCCCTCAAAAACCCACAACCTGCAATTCATTTTATTAAGAGAAGAAAGGGGTCCTTGTACATGAACACCCACCTTCTTGGACAAAGCAAAGGAGGAGTTTTGGATACACCTGGTAACTTAGCGAAGGAGGAACTCTGGAGGGTTAAAGCACCACTAAAGTGTAAATTCTACTTCTGCCTGGTATATGAGATGCTGGACCTTGAAACAACTACAACAGCATGCCCTTCCAAACAGTGGCAACTATGCCGTTTGTGATCAGGAGTCTTAGCATATTGATCGCCTGCTGTAGGTTGCTCATACAGCAGAGTGTGTTAGTTCAATGTCCTATGGCCATTGGGATATCAAAAGCTCAATAATGCAATATTGGTGGCTCATGGCATGGAAGAAGGTAGTCAAAGTCGGCAAGGAAAGGTTTCGACTCACTCACCATACTGATGACTTGGCAGATTTGATGTGAGCGCAACTGAAGATTCTTCCAAATCCAATCAAAGTTCCCTCAGTTTTGGCGAACCATAGTTAAGATGAAGTCCGATGTTGGAAGCTTGCCGGGAACAAGGAGTTGTGACGCTTCATTTTAGATAATGGATAGCTCGCCACTGGTCTTAGGTCGATCTGTGTTTATTTGTTTAAGTACAAACCTAATGTATGAGGTGTATGTTTAGGGTGCTGGATTCTCAGTCCGGCATGCTATGGACGTAGGCATTTTTCCCCCTTCCGCTTAATGAAATAAGTGCCCAGGCATGTTCGCAAAATAAAACTTAGTCAGCAAACGAGAAAAATGACCTGGTGTCCCATGAGCCATGATCGAACTACTCAACCCCAAGTAGGGTGTGAATAGGGATGGCAACGGGTCGGGTTCGGGTCGGGTGCAGCAAACACCCGCCCGTGACGCCGGAAGCTTCGGGTGAAGTCCGTCACCCGCACCCGCGCCCGCGGGTGAAACCTTACACCCGCGCCCGCGCCCGTCGGGTTTCGGGCGGGTGTCGGGCGCCCGTCGGGTGCATCGCAGTAAACGGCAACACGCGCCTGCTTCAGCTCCGTGATGACTGGAACCTACCATCGAAGAGAACAAATGAACAATCTACATCAGAACGCTATTTCCAATCCACGATTCCACATCAACACGCAAAATCCAATCCACTTATAATAACAAAAGGTGTCACTGACATCGATTCAGAATGCAAAGAGGCTCACATCTATTGACTGCATCTTGCGATGGTCTTCCTCCCTACATCACGAGCTGAACTTGCTCGCTGCGTGGCGTCGCATCTTGGGTCGGGGTCGTCCGGCGGGGCGGTGTGCATGGTGCCATGGTAGCGACGTCCTCAGGGCCTCGGGCATGGCGGCGACGCGGAGTGCTCGAGGGCGTGGCCGCGTGCTCCGCGGAGTGCTCGAGGGCGTGGCCGCGTGCTCGCCCGAGATGGGGACGTCAGGGGGGCAGCAGGGGCGTGGTGGCGGCGTTCACGCTCGAGATGGGGATAGGATTTGGATGGAGGTAGCGTTGACTTGTTGGTTAGGCAGTGGGCTGCTTCCTGGGATATGAAGTTGGGCTGTTTGTGAACTAGACTTAGCATCTTGGGCTGGCCTGAAGTAGCGATGGGCTTACATTCGGGGCCCGACGGGGCACCCGCGGGTGAGGAATGAAACCCGCACCCACCCCGAAACTTCGCGGGTCGGGCACGGGTGACACCCGCGGGTGGAAAACTACACCCGCGCCCGCACCCGCGGGTGAGATTGCCATCCCTAGGTGTGAAGCAGGGGGGAATGTAAACGATGACCTAAAATTACTAAGGGCACAGTCAGAGTACTAAATAATTAGCTGTGGGTGGACACATTTTACTAGTTGAACCTGGCTTGTCTCAATGGCCATTTCCTTATCAAAACCACAAAAATATGATTTTACAATGCCAGGATTAGAGGTAAAAAAGGGAACCTCTAGAGTAAAACTAGTGGCCTAAAATGGGTCACCTTAATTAACAATATGTATGCCTGAAGCCCTGAATGGTATGACAATAAACCACTTGCATCTGAAAATTGGTACAAAAATAACGCCTTTGCTGGGCGGCTTTCAAATAGCAAGAAAGAAGAATGTACACACCGTTTCGGTGAGGGTTTGGCAGTTATCCCTTCCGCGGGAAAAGATGATGTTGCGGCTTCGATCAACAATGTCACGAACAGCAACCATGCCATAAACATCGAGGGGCCACTGTAGACCACATTTTAATCCTGCAACCCTTGCTGAAAAGATCTGTAGAGTATTGCAAAACCAGGTGCAAGGTGGCGCAGGCTCATGCGTATAGCGCATGTAAGGGATCCCAGCTGCACAAAGTAGTAGGAGGTTTAGAACGAGTTCAGACTTGATCCAATAGCAGCATCGGTTATAATCAAACTGTACATAACAAATAAAACACGAGCAGGTATGATCGCAGCTCAGCAATTGTTTTTTTTTTTTTTTGCGAATATTGGTGTTTAATTACTGAGGACAATTAAACGTCGGTAATTTGCATCCAGGGGAACAAACTTCAAACTGGAGTAGAGGCAAATATCATCTTCACTAGATAATTTCAGGAAGTACCAATCTATGGAGATTATAAAGACTACCTAACAACCTAATAGCAAATTGATTGAACCAAAGCCAACCCTAGTTGAGGTATTGATGCAGAAATTACCAAGAACTAGATACATAAATAGGCCACGAACTCACTGGAATCCTCGAATGAGCCGTAGTTGGAAGACCACAGAGTGATCCAGTCATAGCGAAACTTGGTGTACCGCCGCCGGGCATCGATGTCCAATTCCGACTCCGTCTCTTCAACGGCCGGCTCAGGTCCCCCCCTCTCAAGATACTCTTTTTCATATTGCTCCATCTTCTTCTGCCACTCCAACGCCAGATTCGAGGCATCAAGGTTCATCTCCGTCTTCCTCCGCTCCGCGTTCCTCCCCAACCTTGCGGCTTCCCCCATCTCGATTAGGGCTACCTAAGGCTCAGGGCGGTCTCTCTTCCTGCTGAAGTCCTCCTCCATCATCTCCTCCGTCAACCTCTCCATCTCGCACAGCAGGTCACAACCAAAGTCCGATCGTCCTCCCCGCCTGCGCTCTCGCTCTAGGTAGGAAACCCTAAATCTGGTTCTGGTTTTAGCCTCCGCCGGTGGCTGAGTCCGTAGCACACGTAAATAGGCCAAAACCTGATGCCGAGTTTTTGGGGAGAACTTTCGGCCCATTGGGCTTCGGTCTGTTTGGCGCTCCGAATTGGAAAACGTCACCACCGGAGCGCGGAGCTAAAAAAAAAGAGAAAAAAACAACCACCGGAGCGCGGATGTAGTCGGCCCAAGGCCTGCTGCAGAAAAGCTGGGCTCCCTCAGCGGCGGAATGGGTGCGCATACAGCCCGGTTTCCCTATAATTAGCGCGCGCTGCGCGAAGCCCAGTTATAGCGCGCTTTGAGATTAGTGCGAAAACAGAATCCGACGGCTCCTGTTCTTTCTTCTTCCTCCGACGCTTCTTCTTCCTCAACTGCTTCGTGCGCCGCCGCCTCGTTCCCTCGCGCGTCGCCGCCGGTGTCGGGCTTCCCTGCGCGGCGCGGCGAATTGTTCTGGTGACGCGACGGATTGTTCCGGCGACGGGGCTCGATTGTTCCGGCGGCGGATGCGATTGTTCCGGCGGCGGGGCGCTATTGTTCCGGCGGCGAGGGCGATTGTTCCGGCGAGCGGCGAGCGCGACTGTTCCAGCGGCGAGCGCGACTGTTCCGGCGAGCGACGGCGGCGGCTGGACGAGCGGCCGATGGATGGGCCGCCGTGGGCCACGCTATACCTCGCCTAAAAATAGCGCGAGGTACGCATAGGGGACCCCCATGCATACGGCCAATCCTATATGTAATGCGGACTATATTTAAGCTTTGATAGAACAGTGTTTAAGATTCGTGCAAAAGTTTAGATTGCTATATTTAAGCTTTGATAGAACAGTGTTTAAGATTCGTGCAACGGTTTAGATTTACGCCGGTGGAGAAGAGGAAGGCTGAGAGGCTGCCACGTGTTGGCTTCTGGATGGAGCGGGTGGGAGGAGAGAGAAAACGAATTGATTTTCAATTTGCAAACGTATTTTCTCCCAAACCGGAAGTCCATTTTCGAATCCGTTTGAACCATTATATTGTTTAGAATTAATGCTACAAAATGAGATCTAATATGAATATTCTTTTAAAAAATTTTGAAATTCAAATTTTTCGTCAACATTTTAAATGTACCATGTCAACATTTTTTATGTACCATGTCAATATTTTTTGCAAAAATGTTGACTGTTTTATTAAAAATGTTGACATAAGTTTTTAAAAAAGTTGAAACTATTGTTTAAAAATGTTGACGTCACTTATAAGGCTAAGTTGGGTCAAATGGGTCAGATTTGATGGACTATTGGGCTGACCTATAAGTTGAATTCTATAGGTCGCCTAGTGTATAGGAGCTCCCCATGCAGCTAGCTGCCCCGTTGAAACAGTTGATTTCTTTCTTGTTCTAAAAGAAAAGTTGATTTCTTTCTTTAAAAAAATCAATTTCTTTGGTAAAACATTTGATTTCTCTTTTTGAAACATTTGTTAATAATGTTAGAACAATTGATTGTAATTTTTGAAATAATTGATTTCTCGTTTTAGAACATTTGCTTAAAAAGAATAATTGGTATTAATTGCTAAAACAATGTTGATGTTTAAAAATTTTAAATATATATCCATGTGGAATCTTGTTTTGTTGCATTAATTACAAAGATCATCATAGTTCAAAAAAGAAATATCGTTTTGAAGTTTTTAATCCAACGCGAACTCCGCACGTTCACTCAGCAGTAGCCAAGTGTCTCTCTTGTCTCATGTCCTCTTATCCCGCCTGAACGCACGGAGGTGGTTCGTTCCCGCCCAACACATATCTTAAAGCGTGCTATGAGTAAGCTACTCATAGTTTGCTCTATATATAGGAATTGTCGTTATATCTAGCCCGATTTTCTCATTTCGTGTTTTTCTTTATGTTAAGGATATATGTGACCAGTTGATTACCTTCTCCAAGGGATCAGACCTGTTCAGAGTAACTTAGCCACTACTCTTCTTCATATATAAATATGTGATCTACAATGCAATAAAGACTACAATTTATTTGCCTTAATTGTCTCTCTACAATTTACTTTCACACGTTCAAGCATGCTCTTTACTGAGCACCGAACACAAACTCGCCGAAAATGGCGAGCGACTCTTGTTCGAGATGTTCAACTCGTTGGAAGAGACGTTGGACTTCTCGACGAGATCCTCTCCATCGATTGTACACGCATAGTGCAAGGAACTGCTTCTTCAAAAGATCAAAATCACTCCATGAGCACTTCCTGCGACATCAACCACGACAAGATGCCCTTGGATCTTGACATCGGCTTCAACACTGTTGACACCAGTTTTTGGCATGGGCTCCATTGTCAGTGACTGCGGTGCGTGTGCCGGATTGGAAGATTTTGTGCGCGAAGTGGTGGCCCGTCAGAAGCCGTGGGATGGAAGGAAATATGCGTGTGCACGTGTGGGGTCACATTCTTTTTAAATTATTTTCCTGTTTTAAGAGGTTGACCGAATTGTGGTCGAGTAGGAGTATCTCGGGTGTATAAATATGGACCCGTGAATATTGTAAAAACCCTAGTCAATCAATACAATCACTTTTCGATGCATCGCTATCTCTTCTCGACGGGATTTTTCGTCGACATCGGCGCTCATCGGGGCTCCGGTTCGTCGACTTGGATTTCGTCAGGTAAGCGCATCGGCTTCTATTATGTTGACTTGTCCATAATTAGAACTGATGTGGCTGCTAGTTATCCGGTAATTTAGATTGATCTAGGGTTCAATATTGCGCATCGACTACTTGGAATTGTTTAAGGCTTAGTCCAGTTCTTTGTTATAGTTAGTTTGACTTGTCCTAGCTGTAGCCTTGTAGCCGATTGCCGATGTCGATCTTTGTTTAATCTGGTTATTCGAGTCACTGTTAGACAACTTAGAGTTAATCAAGTTTATCGTTTGCTGATTTGTGTAAGTATGGTTTGACAAGGTCCCGTATTACGTTTTTCTTTAGTTTGATTTGTCCTGGGGGAAGCAATTAGCAACGTGTTGATTTAATTAGATCTATTAGTTTATCAGTTCCTTTAGTGTGTTTAGCCGATTGTTTATCAAATTCAGATCCATGCCTGCTTATGCTATTTAATGTTTTTATCTTTGATGGGAAAAGATCTGAAGTATGTTTGCCGATGCCGATTTACTCTGTTATAGTACTTGTCGCTAGGTTTTTGCCGATTATATGCTATGTCTGCGAATTTTCGCCGATGCCAATCCTGATGCATGTATCGTCTGCTTTGTTTATTGTGCAAATATTTATTATTACAAACATGTCGATTGATTTCTAGCCGATAGCTGAATACTTAGTATAAAATTTTATTTAATTATTTATTTATTGCGGCTGTGGCTACGCATCGACCTATCTGGGGCCGATAGGCCAGGAATTTTACACGTTTTCTTGTCTTTGTTGATTTGTAGGGAAAATCGACTGTCACGCTCCGGAATTCACTGCGTTTTAAGATTTGGTCATGAACAAGAGTTAAGCAAATCTCTCAGGTCACGTGTGGAGATTTTTGGATCAACACACTTTTTGGCACGCCCGGTGGGACACAACAAGCTTTTAGGGTCAGATGGCGTACGTTCAAGCTATCGTTGAGGATGGTTCTTTACTCACTGATGATTAGGATGAGCAGATCTAGATTCTTGCGCCAATCATTAGCGATAGCAAAGATTCTTCTGAAATAACTTCCAACAATGAAATGCTTACATGGGAGAAGATGTCTTTAGATTAGAAGAAGCAATATCAAGGATACCTACTTGATTGTCAAATGAAGTATTTTGAAACAGTGGAGATGACGCGTGGCAAGGTTACTGGCTGTACAACTCCATCTACTACGATAACGGCGCCATGCGGACGGATCCCTGGTGGATACGAGTCGCTCCACTTGATTCACCAGGGAGAGATGTATGGCGGCTATCACCACTGTTTAGCGCAGGGATTTACTCAGGTGTCTTGTTTGAGGCAATGGAACATCCTTTCCATAGTCTGTATTTGGATCAAAATCTAGGATGAAATATGCAATGCTGGCAGCCACCATGCATGCTCCCGTAGCGTAGCGTAGCGTCGTTGTCCGTCACTTGTAGGGCCGTGGAGGGAAGAGTGTCGCAGGATTACAGGATTTGACGTTGCACATTCGTGGAATATCTTTTTTTTTAGAAAAAGGATAATCGTGGAATATCTTAATGACAAAAGAGAGATGAACTGTAGTACATACAGCAATGAAAGATTTGGACGGACAAATCAGACAAACACCGAGATAGGTTCATGGAATGCTCTGCTCACCACGAGCCTTGCATGAAATTAAATGGTACTCCCTCTGTTTCATAATAGATGTAGTTCTAGCATTTAAATTTTTTGTCAAAATAGATATAGTTCTCACTTTCCAATGCATTTGTCTTCTTTCATTCCCACTTCTCAATGCATCGTTTCATGTGTCTATCTCTATCTCTCTCTTCCTTCACTTCTCATTGTTTTCTGTGCCCATCACTTTTTCACATCTTTTTAATTCCTGTGCCCAAACTTAGAACTGCTTAGGCCAGTCTTAATAGGTCTTTCATCAACATTAAATAAGGTGCCACATCAACAAAATAGATGACATGTCACATCAATTAAGATGAAAAAGGAGAAATTCCTTTCATTCTAATGAAAGAAAGTTGGCACGGTTTCATATATATGAAAGCTTATTGAAAGACCCATTGAAAACAAAAACTTTCATCCTAACATGTTTTGACCAATCTCAATGCAATAATTTAATATTATGCTTTGCTTATGAAACCGTGAGATGAAATTGTGCATTGAGAGAGACCATTTTATTTATCATGTGAAAACTCTAAATCTGATGTGGCATCTTTGAAAAGTGTGAAATGAAAGTATCCACTGAGACTGGCCTTATAATTTGAAACGGAGAGAGTATAAGTTTTTGAATTGCATGGTGCACTGGCCGCACACCGGGTGTGAAGACACCAGTTAAGTACCTATCCGCCTCTGAGGCATCGTTTGTAACACAAAAAGTTTGAAAAGAAATGTAAGATTAGGCGATATTCCTCAAATCCAAAGAAGGTAAGAACGTTTTAGTCAATTGCCGAGCATGATCCATAAGTGTTTTTAGCAGCTGGTACGTGCTCAAGGATTCTTCTGGAACATAGAAACAATTGCATGCATAGTTGCCACGTGGGAAGCGGCCCCCGCGTCGCTCCCGAGCGGGCGACTCGGGCGGCGACCTCGAAACCTAGTTTCGCCACCACCGTCTCCTCCCTTCCCCCGCCGCGCCGTCGCCTGAGCGAGTCGCCGGAACAACCCGCGCGGCGAGCTGGGACGGCGGCGGCGAGGCGTCTTCGTTTTTTCCTTCGTTTTTCCTCCTCGAGCTAGCGCGAGCGCGGCTGCCATGGCCTCGGCGACGCTGTGTGCCCACGGCCGTCGCGCCCAGATCCATGGTCGCCGCGGCCGGATCTGCGGCCCTCCCGGCCGGATCCGGCAAAGGCGGCGGCGGGCTAGCGACGACGGCGTCCTAAGCCGTGGCGGCGCTCTGGTCAACGACGACACGTCCACGGCCGGATCCGGCGCCCGCAACCAAGATCCGGCGCCTGCAACCAAGATCAAGACCTCCGACACCGTCTTCTTCGTCGAGCTCGCTCACGACGGCCTGCTGGTGTCGCTCGCGCGTCGTCTCTCCCTTGTGCCTTCGGGTGACGGTAACGGCGCTTGGCCATGGAGGTCAGGCCCGTCTCTTCCACCCCGGTGCGGCGGCGGTCCTTGTGCGTGGCCATGGTGGTCGGGCGTCTCGCCGCGCTGCCCTGTATGTCGTCACCGGGGCCACGACGACAACCACGCGGGCGATGGCATGTTGCCTACTTCTGGGTTTGGGGCTGGCGCGCACGGTGACTGAGCTTGCAGCTAGCGGCGGCGGCGCTTGCCGTCGACCAGGGGCTGGGGCTCAGGTGCCCACCGCGCCTCACACCCACTCTGTCCCAGATCCAGTGTGTCTCGACCACCCTGCGCTCCTACCACGCGCTGATGCGCCCTCCGGTGGGTGGCCGGGCCACAACGACATAGACAATGGGACAACGAGCAGGAATGCTCGGGGCTAGGACTGATGTCGTGCCTCGCTGCTCATGCGAGCTGCTAAGAGCTCAAGCAGCTGGGTGCGGTGGCCTTGCCCCGATCAAGTGTTGTAGTGGCCATGCGGTGGGCATGCCCTGCCGGATGCGAGAGGTTCGTCTTGGTTGTAAGGTGATGTGCCATGGATTACGATTCATGTGCAGCGAATGCAGTGGTTCGGCGGAGGACAATGGCGAAAGCTTGGACGATGTCGCCTGTGGGTGTCGTTTCCTCCTTGGAGGCGTCTTGATGTGCCTCGCCGTACCCCTGTCTTGGATCTATCGGGTGAAAACCCAGCCCAGTTTTGGGCCGGCGATGATGGCGCTCCGGTGTCATGTCCCTGCTGAAGGCATCGTCGAGAAAATCCTCGCTGTGTGGTGATCCATGGTTTTGGCCATTTTCTGCCCCTCATGCTAGGGTGTAGTGCTGTTATTGTGGATGTGCCACAAATTTACCCTTGTGCTAGGGTTTACTGTTTTCCTTATTCGTGGTTATGCCACAATTTCGCCCCTTGTGCTGGGCTTGTCGGTTGAGGCTTAGTTTAGCTAGGCAGTTATCACGGTTTTAGCCCGGTTTTCCCAAAATTAACCGAGCAATGTAGGGTTTTTGCCTCGTTTCCCTAAAAAACGAGGCCGTTGATCTGTGGTCTGTCACACTTTGAATACAATTCAGGTGGGGATGCTCTCCCCCCCGTTGACCGTTCAAAAAAAAAAAGTTGCCACGTGGCATAATTTTAGTGTCAATGTGGTTGTTAAGGTAGTCACAAGACAATTATATTCATAAGTAATGGCGAAGTTAGACCCTGCTACTCCCTCCCTCTTAATTTATTGGTGTTTTATAGCTTTAGGTACAGAAAAATAAGGAGAGAGATAGCGACAAAGATGTATTGGAAAGAAAAAAAGTGTATTGAAAAGTGAGAATGCAATTATTTTAGAATAAAATTCACAAACCTACAACTATTTAAAGTCTGTCCCACAAAACTACAAGTAGTAACCCAAACCTACAACTTTTATGGACTGGTCCCACCTGTCATTCACATAATTCCAAATAGCATGGGCTCACCTATGAATCACATATGTGCAACAAAAATTGTAGTTTCTTGTTATTAAGGGTCGAAATAGTTGTAGTTTTGTGAAATAGATTTCAAAAGTTATAGTCTGTGATAAAAAATACAAAATAGTTGTAGCTTTCTGAAATTTACTCACTATTTTAAGACAACTAGAGAATGCTCGAAAACACAATATTATAAAATGAATGAAGTATTATTTACATTCCTAGAATATGTAATGTTTAGAGAAATTAGGGTTATTATTTCGCTGAAGTTTGTAAGTTTTGAGCTTATTTACATTCTTAGGACACCCCTTCCCCCGTCTCCAGCACCCTCGTCGACCCCATTGTCCAATCAAGTCTCTCAAGCGGCAGAACGGAGCACTCCTCGCCTGCAGATTAAATCATCGGGGATTTAGGGCGGAATCGGGGAAGAATCAGAAGCGAGAACCAAGAAAACAAGAGAATTGGGGGCGTGTCCATCTAGTACTCCATTAGCTCCGAGAGGCCAGGGTGTCCCTGTGGGATGAATTAATGCGGCGGGCGGCAAAGTGCAGAGAACCACTAGCGGAGAACAGGCTGGGATTCGAGAAGAGGGGCAGAGCATGATGAGCACTTCTCTCCTTTTTTTTTGGAGGGAAGGGGCGAGGAGTTTTTGTGAAAGAGGAGGTGAGTGAAGTGCGAAGTAGTCAGGTGGGCTTTATGGGCAGGTCCGACGGGCTAGGATCTTGTATATATAATTTCTTTTCTCTTTTATACACTCCAGATTTCAGTAGGCAGATATTATACACACTAGGCAACAAAAGAGTCGGAGACACCATAAAATATTCGAACTAAAGACTATGGGTCCGTTTGGCAAGGCTTTGACTTATTCAGAAAATAGCTTATATGATGAGTTGATGGCTTATATGTGAAAATAGTTTTTCTGACTTATAGAGGAAGACTCTAAAATGTCTTGTACGTAAACACAAGTTGATTTTCTTGCAATACTAGAGAGACATGCCATGATGCAACATGCCATTTATATTAGGTTATCCAAGTATTCCGGCATATGACTACATATATGTCGGACTAAATGTTTGTCCTTTTCACTAAACAACAGGGCAAGTTTTCAAACAATATATGCTTGACAGTATTGATTCAAAATGGAAACAGACATTCATGTAGTTTAACAGTATTGATAATCCTTTGCTGGATTAAATTTTGTATGCCTCCATGTGAGCATTGAATGGAACAATGTTTTTGGGAGTAAAACTCGCCAGATTAAACAGTTATGTGGGCTGTGGCCACATAGCAACAGAAGCAAATCGACTACGCTGCCGACGACGAGGTCTGTGTCTTATTCCTAGCTCAAGATTTTGCTCCTTCAGGTACTCGATTTCAGCCCTATAAGGAGCAAAATTACATAACCACTACTGAAACTCATTAGCCGTGCAGGCCTGCAAGACCGGCGGCCATGGAAGCTTGCACGGATAATGCACTCCGTAGAAGTCGTCACGGCCGGTCACGTCCTCCACCTCCAGCGTGTCGACGTTGAAGCACATCATCTGCTTCTTCTTCAACCTCGGTCCCTGCGAAACGACGATCATGGGCGTGCCTCTGATCCACGTACAGAGATGCAGGCGCTTACGATTGTCCCGGAGCTTCACCTTTGACGCACTGATGATCTGCTCCAGCTCCAACTCATCCATGCCGTTGCCGTCCATCCTGAGAAGCACCTTCAGAGTGCCGTCTTTGTGTGCGAAGACGAAGCGGTCGCGGCCGTCGGCATGGCCACTCGTGAGAGCCAGACTGACGTCGAAGTGACCCTCGAGCTCCCATTCCTCGATTGCCGGCAGCATGAAGTACGACAAGTTGGCGCTTCGCCGGTCGACGGCGGCCATTGTCCTTCCTCCCGTGAAGCAGTAGACGTTGGCGTCGGTCGCGTCTTTCAAGATCATACACTTGCCGTCGACGCGTGTCATGCGCCGTGACCCGTCCGAGCCGAGGACGCCGACGCAGCGATCGAGCAGGCAAACCAACTTGAAGTTCGAGATGCCGATGCCGCCGTCGCCGTCGCAGAGGTAGGCGAAGGAGATGTCGTGCCCTTGGAACGTCGTTGCCGGAGAGATCCTGACGTAGCGCCGCGTCACGGGCTCGCAGACGACCATGTTTCCGTAGTCTATTGTTGGGTACGGGTCTTTTCTGTCCACGCCGTGCAACAGGAGGAGGCTTCCACGGCTGCCCATGGCTCTCCAGACCGCCGGCATGACGTCGGCGTCGGGGAGGAAGTCGAGCGAGAAGTGACGGTCGCAGATCGTCGTCGTCGAGCTGCAAGAGACGACGAAGCTAGGGAGCGGCCGCGACTTGTTCCGGGGCTTCAGGCTGCTGTTGTGGTAGCTGCCGGCGGCGGCGACGGGCGGCGCGTGGAGGGTGCAGATGCGGCGGAGGAAGCCGGCGTCGGCGGCGACGCGGCGCCACCGCTTGCACACGGACGCTGCGCGGACGAGGTCCACGGGTGAGCCGACGCCGAGGAGGATGCGCTCCAGGAGATCATCGGAGAGGTCGTGCAAGGCCGTGGCAGATCCATTCTGCTTCCTCCTCCTCTTGACTTGGCCGACGACGCGGCTGTTTTGCCGGCGGGTCATCGTTGAGTGCTCGCTCATCTTGTGATCCTTGCCGGATGGGTTCGTTTTCTTTTATTTCCCAAGGAACATGAAGGATGACACATCGGACGCCGTTTCGATGCTTCCTGATGAGAACATGACGGCGCGCTAAATCCATTCGGGTTCACATTCACTTCCCGCGTGTAGCTCAGGCGAACCGGTCTCTCTGTGGAGGCGTCGCTTCGGATTTAGGATTTCAAACTCTTCTTTTTTTTTTTTTTTTTTGGGTGGTGCTGGCAGTAGGAGGTGACTGTTAGGTTGATCTCTAAGCCCGCAGGCCCAAAGGCCAGCGGCCCTTGATCGCGCCCTGATCGGGGGCGCCCAACCGAACCCTTGGTTGGTGGGCCCCTGTTGCCAGCGCCACATAAATAGAGGTGGGGGCCGGCGGCTCACAGTACGAGGTTCACCGTGAGTCGAGTTCCCCACCTACAAACCCTAGATCCGATCCGAGGAGGCGCTGAGGCAACGGGAAGACCCGCCGCCGTCACCACGTGGTGGCCGGAGCTCGGCCCAGGTGTCCCGGGCCAGTGCCGCTACCGGCCCGAAGGACACCGGCTCCTTACCCGAGGCCGGACCTCTACCCCGACACCGACGCCCGTCGCCGTCACGCCGCCACCACCCGTCGCTGCCATGGCAACTCCCTCGGCTCCTGCTACACACGAAGGTACACGCACCATTCCCAACCTTTTCTCTAGTCTAAGATCCGAGCACCTTGTTATTGACTAGAATAGATCACAGGACCCGCTAGTTTCTATACCTAGTTGTTTATAGTTTCTATCAATGGTACCAGAGCCTAGACTAGTGTGTGTTCTAGATCGGGTCACAGATCTTTAGAAGGAGATAGCACCGGTTCATGTTTTCGGTTCAAGATTCAAACTCTAACCCTAATTCCAAAAAGAGATGGATCGAAGGGGGAAGAGAACCTACCTGGTTTTCCCGTCGCCATCACAGATCGCCGCCGGCGGAACAGAATGGAGCCGCGGCGAGACCGCTCGACGGCGGCGCGCTCACCCTCGGGCGAGCGCGCGCGCCGGCGAGGGGGCCCGCGACGGCTCCTCCTCCGCGCTTCATCGCCGAGGAAAAGACGCGACGAGTCGCCGTCGGCCGGGGCCGTCCCGCGTGGACGCGCGCCACGGCGCCGAGGCTCGCCGCCGCTCCCTTTCGGGATGGAGGAAGACAGAAAAGAGAAGAGAATGGATTAGGGTTTCGGAGATTTCCGGTTTTTTCGCGTTTTTGTACCGAGTCCGGATCGATGACGGCCGTCGATCTTGATGGATGGCCACGATCGCAGCGGGGGTGATCAAACCCCCCGCTGGGCTGGGCCGGCCCATGAGGCGCCGCTTTCACGCGGGCCAGGTCGCGCGGGATTCTTTCTTTTTTCTTCAGATTTTCGCGTCAATGGGCTGGGCCGCAGAGAGGCTTTAGCGCGGTATGGGACGCGCGGATTGGGCCAGGCCGCATTCGGATTTTTCCGTTTTCGGGCCGAAAGAGTGTTTTTCTACAGAACAGTTCCAGAATTGTTTTAAACTTTTCCAGAAGCATTTTTTGAATGAAATTTGATAGAATTCGTCTCTGTTTAAATTTGAACCAACGGGATAATTTTTCCAGAGACTAGATAATTGTGTTTATGCTTCTGTTTAAGTTTTTACTACAGAGATTTAATGCTTCCGCTGCATAGATAATATAGACTTAAATTTGAATTGCCTTGTTTTTTAAATTCGAACCAACGGGAGAATTTAAATTTCAACTTAAAGATTTATTTCAGATTCAGTTGCAGTGTTGTTATTTTCTGACCAACGTTGATTATAGCAATATCGTGGCTTTATAGAGGTTTTCCATGCATTGTTTCTTTTTCTGCCCAACGGTGATGAAGATTTTAATGCAAAAAGTACTACATGTTATCATATTTAAATGTTCTCACTCGTTTTGGACTATTTTCAGGAGGGCTATCTATGATGATGACCATCAATGATATCCCAGTGCTTAAAGGAGAAAATTATGGAGAATGGAACAAGAAGCTAGACCTCTTCTTCACTCTTGCTGGCCTTGACTGGGTGCTGTCTGCACCAGTTCCTGCAGCTCCTGAGCAGCCAGAAAGAGGAGAGGATGAGACAGATGCTGCTTGGTCAGCTAGAGAGCTTGCCTACAAGACAAGCAAAGACAGCTATGATGTTGAGTATGCTGCTTGGTTCCCTGCCAACAAGAAATGTTTGGCAGTGGTAAAGAACACTATAGAGGCCTCCATCATGGGGTCAATTACAGATTGTCCTACTGTTGTTGAGTACCTTGCAAAGATAAAGAGTCAGTACACTGGCTCTTCAAAGACATATGCTACCCAGTTGATAAAACAGCTGGTCACAGAGAGGTACACAGGTGGTGGGATAAGAGAGCACATACATCGCATGGTCAATATAAACAACAAGCTTAAACCAATGGGCCTTGCTTTCAAGGATGATCACATCGTCCATTTGGTTTTTGCTTCGTTGCCAAAGACCTTTGACACCTTCATTGTTGGGTACAACATGTCCCCAGAGAAATGGGACATAGAGAAGGCCATTGCAATGTGTGTGCAAGAAGAGGAAAGATTGCCCCCGAATTCCATTAACTATGTGAAGAACAGGAATGGGAATCCTTCCTCCTCCTCCTCTAAGGGAAAAGGTCCTCAGCAGTTTCAGGCAAAAGGTCCTCAGCAGTTTCAGGCAAGAGGTCCTCAGCCTTTCCAGGGACAGTCCTCCCAGCAGCATAGACCTAAAGAAGGACAATTTACTGTGGGAAAAGACCAATGTATGCATTGCTTGGGCATGGGACACTACAAGAAGGATTGTCCCAAGTACTTAAAGATGATCATGGAAAAGAGAGGTGAGAACATTATTTCATTTGTAAATGAATCCTTGTATATAGATTATTCGAAATCTACTTGGTGGATTGATTCAGGAGCAACTATTCATGTTGCAAATTCTTTACAGGGATTCCGTTCGACGAGAACCACTCAAAGAAGCGAAATGCAAATTAAGGTTGCCAACGGAGTCGAAGCAGATGTCGAAGCAGTTGGAGATCTTCTCTTAGAGCTTGACACCGGCTTTAGTTTATTACTTAGAGATGTTTTTTATGTACCCACATTACAGAGGAACTTAATAAGTGTGTCTCGTCTAGATGATTATGGATTTGATTGTCATTTTGGTAATGGCAAATGTGTAATAAAGATTGGTGATACAGTTGCTACTATTGCTTTTAAGAGAAATGATCTTTATTTGTTATCGCTGCGTGAAAGTGTGAATTCCGTATGTGATGTGAATGCAATTGTATCTACAGATGTTAATAATAGAAAACGAAAGAGGAAAGATAACGAATCGTCAAAATTGTGGCATTGTCGTTTGGGCCACATTTCGAGGGGGAGAATAGAAAGACTCGTTAAACATGAGATTCTTCCCGCGCTAGAATTTTCAGACTTAGAACAATGCATTGATTGCATAAAAGGAAAATATGTAAAGAAAATAAAGAAATGAGCTGTTAGGAGCACGGGTGTTTTAGACATAATTCACACCGACATCTGTGGTCCATTTTCAGTAAAGAGTATAGATGGTTATGATTCATTCATAACATTCACAGATGATTATTCCCGCTATGGATATATTTATCCTATCAAAGAAAGATCAGAAGCGCTAGATAAATTCAAGATATTTAAGGCTGAAGTTGAGAATCAGCACAGTTTAAAGATAAAAGTAGTCAGATCCGATCGTGGAGGGGAATACTACGGTCGGCATACCCCATATGGCCAAGTTCCAGGACCTTTTGCAAGGTTCCTACAGGAACATGGTATAGTAGCCCAGTATTCAATGCCGGGCGAGTCTCAGCAGAATGGAGTGGCAGAAAGACGCAACCGTACCCTAATGGATATGGTGCGCAGTATGATCAGTTATTCGACACTGCCAGTGAGTTTGTGGATGGAGGCATTAAAAACCGCCATTCATATTCTCAACAGAGTACCCAGTAAATCGGTGCCCAAAACACCGTATGAGTTGTGGACAGGAAGAATACCCTCATTGAATCACCTAAGGGTGTGGGGGAGTCCTGCTGAGGCGAAAATATTCAACCCGAATATTGGGAAGTTAGATCCCAAAACAGAGACTTGCCATTTTATTGGCTATCCAGAAAAATCAAAAGGATATCGATTTTACTGTCCAGATAGATATACAAAGTTTATAGAAACAAGACACGCTGCCTTCCTAGAAGAACAAATGGTTCGGGGGAGCGTGGCAGTTCGAGAGATTGATCTTGAGGAGAAGCGGGTGTATGCACCTAATCCAGTTATTCAAGAACATTTCTTCTCACTGCCCGTTGTGGCTGCACCGACAGTGCAAGACACTGTGGTGTCAGCCCCCGTGGTGGTTCCTCCTGTGGCAACAACGAATGAAAATGTGGAACCTGTCCCTCAGGATCCTATAGAGCCCGTTGCTGCAGAACAAGGGGAGCCGCTACAACCTCCAATAGAAAATGCTCCAGATATAGAGGTACAACCTCCGATAGAAAATGAGCAAAATGTAGAGGCCCCTAGAAGGTCTCAAAGAGCAAGGAGGTCGGCTATTTCCAGTGATTATGAAGTATATAACACTGAGAGTTGTGAAGAATATCAAATGAAGGATGACCCTACCTCATTTGAAGAAGCCATGAGAAGCGAGCATTCGTCTAAGTGGTTGGCAGCCATGGAAGATGAAATGAGATCGATGAGTACCAACGATGTTTGGGACTTAGTGGAAATTCCTGAAGGAGTCAAACCAGTAGGCTGTAAATGGGTCTACAAAACCAAATATGACTCACAAGGGAATATAGAAAAGTTCAAAGCGCGACTTGTGGCAAAAGGCTATACGCAAAAAGAGGGAATTGATTATCATGAGACCTTTTCTCCAGTCTCATGTAAAGATTCCTTTAGAGTCATTATGGCCCTTGTGGCTCATTTTGATCTAGAATTGCATCAAATGGATGTAAAGACGGCGTTCCTAAATGGGGATGTAGATAAAGAATTTTACATGGCACAACCAAAAGGTTTTGTTGTGGAAGGAAAGGAAAAGATGGGATGCCGCCTAAAGAAATCGATTTATGGGTTAAAGCAAGCTTCAAGAATGTGGTTTTTGAAGTTCGACAGTACGATTAAAAGTTTCGGGTTTGAACAGAATGTGGAGGACGATTGCGTTTATGCAAAGTTCAAGAATGGAAAGTATATCTTTCTAATCCTGTATGTGGATGATATCCTGCTTGCAAGCAGTGACGTCAGTCTACTACTAGAAACAAAGAAATTCTTGTCCTCACAATTCGAAATGAAAGATCTTGGTGAAGCAAAATTCGTTTTAGGAATTGAAATTCACCGAGACAGATCCAAGGGGGTATTGGGACTATCACAAAAGACATACATAGAAAAGGTCCTGAAGAAATACAATATGCACAAATGCAGTGCCTCACCTGCTCCCATAGTCAAGGGCGATAGATATGGGGACTTTCAATGTCCAAAGAATCAATATGAAAAAGATCAAATGAAATCGGTACCATATGCTTCAGCTGTCGGAAGCTTACAGTATGCACAAGTGTGCACACGCCCTGACATTGCTTTTGTTACCGGGTTGCTTGGTAGATTCCAGAGTAATCCAGGACCAGAACATTGGAAGTTAGTAAAGAAAGTTCTGCGCTATTTGCAAGGAACAAAAGGCCTCATGTTGACATACAGAAGTACAGATTCTCTGCAAATCACGACATATGCAGATGCTGATTTTGCAGGAGATAACAGAAAATCGACGTCGGGATATGTGCTCACTCTCGCGGGAGGGGCCATATCATGGAAAAGTTGCAAGCAAAGTATCACTGCAGCGTCCACAATGCACGCAGAGTTTATTGCTTGTTTCGAGGCCGTAGGACAGGTGAATTGGCTAAAGAAACTTATACCCGGTTTAAGAGTGGTTGACGACATCTCAAGACCACAAAAGATGTACTGCGACAATGAACCCGCAGTCTCGTATGCACACAACAACAGGTCAAGTGCCGCTACCAAGCACATTGACATAAAGTATTATGTTGTGAAAGATAGAGTCCGAGATCAAACCATAAGTCTCGAGCACATACGTACAGAGAAGATGCTCGCGGATCCGCTAACGAAAGGCTTACCACCCAGCGTGTTCGAGGAACACGTAGCCGGCATGGGGTTAAGGGACAGCCTATGATCTCTGGACTAAAAAGGCCCATAAAGAATAAAGGACTGTTTCAGAATGGAGGCGTGTATTGTAGCTGTTGATTCTATCGGCAGGATATGACCGTGACGATGAGACATGCTCTATGCATAAATCTGTGATGAGACAAGTGAAACAGAAAAGAAAGATAAAAGATGAGATCAAGGGGGAGATTGTTAGGTTGATCTCCAAGCCCGCAGGCCCAAAGGCCAGCGGCCCTTGATCGCGCCCTGATCGGGGGCGCCCAACCGAACCCTTGGTTGGTGGGCCCCTGTTGCCAGCGCCACATAAATAGAGGTGGGGGCCGGCGGCTCACAGTACGAGGTTCACCGTGAGTCGAGTTCCCCACCTACAAACCCTAGATCCGATCCGAGAAGGCGCTGAGGCAACGGGAAGACCCGCCGCCGTCACCACGTGGTGGCCGGAGCTCGGCCCAGGTGTCCCGGGCCAGTGCCGCTACCGGCCCGAAGGACACCGGCTCCTTACCCGAGGCCGGACCTCTACCCCGACACCGACGCCCGTCGCCGTCACGCCGCCACCACCCGTCGCTGCCATGGCAACTCCCTCGGCTCCTGCTACACACGAAGGTACACGCACCATTCCCAACCTTTTCTCTAGTCTAAGATCCGAGCACCTTGTTATTGACTAGAATATATCACAGGACCCGCTAGTTTCTATACCTAGTTGTTTATAGTTTCTATCAGTGACTTCACCATTGCACTGTAGTTGGGGTGACTGTCGAGGATCTGTGGAAATATGGGAAGCGCCTCACGGCAATCGTTGCCTGGGCGTGTATGTTTATACATGCGGAGAGATATGTTGTATATTTGGCTGGTTAGCTTTCCGATCGTATCGATCGTTTGTTGTAATCTAACTGGATCCATCTACCTTGTGCCTTTTAAACGCAATAAAGGATCATCTGCTCGGTCAAGGATTGCATATCAAATTATCAGTCCAGAATTACTAGTCCATCCCACTCAATAATAACTTCTAACCACCGTAGACAAATTCTGCTTTTAGACTATCCTTAGACAAGTTCTAATTATGACTCTTTTGCAACATAGAATTTCACAGGAACAGATCAATTTTACACAAAAATGGCATAGAAATTAGGAAAACTTTGTCGATCCAAAGAAGGCCTTAGGCTACTCCGAATGGGGAGTTTCATTTCATTGTTTCATGTCATATGAAATGCAAATGAAACAGCTCTCTCCAATGCATAATTTTATTTTGTTATTTTCTAAGCTTGTCATTAAACTTTATTTAGTACTAGGTTCTCTTTGTTTAGAGGCCTCTAAAATTTAGCGCTAAAAGAAACGAACATGGCCTTAATTGTTGCTCAAATGAAATGAAACTCCTATCCTCAATGCAAGTTTTTCATGCCATTTCATATTTTGGAAACTGTGCATTGCATTGGAAACAGTAGACTCAGTTAACGAGTTTTATTTTGTTGTTTCGTAAGAGTTTTTGCATCCCGTAGTTCACGAGTTCGTGCTAGGCCAGCAGCAGTATCCGAATCCGTGGTAGGCCGCCTCGACGGCCGCAATCCTTCTCACTTGCTCAACCTGTAGACTGTAGTACAGTACAGAACCTCTGCGTAAGTTTTTGTTTCAAAAATTCCGAGTGCCGCACGCGGCACGCCCGCGCCACTGTGGCATTGTATACTCTGCTGCAGATTCGTGGGCATGCAGAACGAAAGCAGGTTACGGCGCGACATCAGTTTCTGCCTGCGACTCGGGAGCCTGCCTCTCGGTGCTCGCTAGCAGAAGCATTGGCGCTGCCGTTCTGAACATGACGACTACTCCCGCGCGCGACGGCACCGAACGGCGCCATGATTAGGAGGTCGTCGACCAGCACGCCGCCGCGCGCGTTCGGGGATCAAGGGGTCGCCTACTCGCCTCGCCGCTGGTCATGCAGGGCACGCAACAATTGGTCATCGCGTCCGCGGTAGAATTCGCATCTGGGCTTGCGTCACGACCCACGAGCTCAATGCCGCCAATACTGCCCCAACGAGCGCAAGCAGAGTCTGCAGTTTTCCTTCTCGGAACACACGAGCTTGCCGCCGAAATCGAGGTGAAAACTGGCCAAAGTTTAGGACAACCGAGGTGGGGGCAGAGGCTGACCGACGAAATGACCCCGGTCTTTGCATAGGATCCTATACTTTCGGCTCTGACAGACCGACGTAAAGTGCTGAACACAAAAGAGCAGCATGCTCAGCTCAGATTCAGGCCCCAAAAGTGCAGACGCACCAGTGCACATGCACCCCAGTGTGTGGGACGGCAACTCTGCCCTATCCAAAGCCACTTTGCAATTTCAGTGGCGACACCTGGCCTTTTACCAAGACGCTTCTTTGGATGAGCCTTTGCCCGGCTTGGGGTTCTTTTCTCCTTGGCCTCAATATGTACGCGAATACGATTGGGTTCAGAAAGAAAAACAAGGCGTATACGATGCCCACAACTGCCGCTGTTTTGGTTTCATTCAAGATTTTGGAACGTGCACATCGGTTGCTTCTTGGCCGCTGCCATGGGCTCCTGCTCAAACAACAAAAAATCACTCGTGGTGCTCTCTTATCCAAGCCACTGAATCGCGGCACTGACAATGACAGTGATGGTGACGGTGCATTTTTCTGCGTTACTGCATTAGCCGTTGGAGCACCTTTTGAAACGAGCTTCTTGAAACTGGGACAAATGGATAGGAAGTCGCGATCACTCACGTAAGATAGTGGAGGAACCATGACTTTCACTAACTGCTATACCAGTCAATTAGGTTGCCCAACTCCAAATGCTTAGTTCAAACTAGCATGAAATATGCTCTTACCCGCTCAAATTCTCAGCCATGTTTTTCAAACCGTGTGTAAAAAGTTGCAAGCAGTGCACAGGACAGGTGGGTGGATACGGCAATTGTGAGATATCTTACGGCTCTATTTTATTTTTATTTGTACTAATAGTACTAAGTACTGCTGAATCTCTTGAAGAAAGCTGCTCGTCCGTCTTTTTCCTGAACAAGTCTGCTCGTCCGTCTTCTGAGATTATTCTTAGGGCTTCAGAGTTCAGAGTACTTTTGGACTTAAATTTAATCAAGTGACCTCATCGTATGTGAATTTTTAAATCAAATGCAGACAATGCTTCATTATTTACCATTAGTGGCACGTTCGGCGTAAAGTCTGAAAACAGAGAGGTTTAGATAGATACAGGCAGGAGTACATGGCTACAGATGGTTTAAGCCAAACGTGAAAGGTAGAGGCAGAAATGGAAAGAAGGTACTATACCAAAAAAACGAATTTCAAATTTTCAAACAAGGCAAGTGTGCGCGCTAAGTTGAACCAGTTTCACAAGATTCTTATGCTTGGCATCACCTTTCAGTACCTTCAAGTATCAAAAGTAGCATCAGGAGCGTGGCACCATAAACCGAGTCACACGAGCTCACCTCTCCCCTAGCTACGACGTGAAGCGTGCAGCACCTCATGAATCCAATTCACCGAGGGCGATTCCAAACAAAATAAACTAAAATGGAGAAGCATGCCAAGTTGCCAACTTTGCCGTGTCATCCGCGAAACTGTGCCATCGGAATATGTAGAACAACTGACGTCGAACTAGCTGCCATGTGCACACGTAATACGAGGTATGGGTCAAGCCTATCAACATTTCTTAGGTTTACTTTGCCTTGAAAATTGGGTTAGAGAGCCTAATCTGTCGAACAAGTAGTTACAAACACAGGTTCAGTCGAAGATCATTTGCATCCATGGAATTGATTAAAAATGACATCAAGTGAAGTGTGAACATCACAGATGGGTTCTCGTCACCAAAAAAAAAAAAAGAACATCACCCATGGGAAACCAAGAATTTGAATTAGTACTACTAGAGGATAACTGAGTTTGAATTATGCAATTCCTCAAAAATACTGAATTACGTCCAAAATTCCTCAAACCGCGCAGCGTGTACTTGAGCTGCACGTGTTTCAGTCACGAGCCGGCACACTCGAAGTCTTCTCACTCTACAGTCACAGCCTCTGCAGCAGTCCACACGCCAGCCTGGCCCGCCGGGCCGTGGGCCCCGTCCCTAACAGGACACTTTCCCTTCCACGGCACCGCCCACCTTTTAAAACACACCACACTCCCAGAAAAATTCCTCTTTCCCGTTCGTCATCCTCACGTTTCTTCTCCGTTGGCTGCTTGCTGCGGACCACCAGTTCAAAATTTTCCTCCATTGCCGCCCAAACCCCGGAACCCTAGCCGCCGTCCCCGCCTCGGCTGGCCGGGCTCGCCAGTCGCCGTCGTACGGGCGGAACATGCGGGATCTCGGCTCATGGCGACTGGGCCCGATCTGAGCTCCTCTTCATCCGCCGCCGCCGTCCCCGACGCCGTGCCGGCGGCGGCGGCCGCGGCCGCGAAGAAGGACCGCCACATCGTCAGTTGGAGCGCCGAGGTGTGTGCGGGTCATGTTCCGGCGTGTGTTTGTTTGTCTGCTTAGCAATTTGCAAGAATTTTGTGCGTGTGTGGCTTTTTCCCCAATTTTGCTGCCTCGGGTCCGGGGTTGGACTCATGTAGCAATTATTGCGCTTCTTTTTGTTTGAGAAAGAAGTGCTTTTTGACGTTTAGCAGTAACATCTCGGATAGAATGGGATTTTGAACTTTGAAGACGTTTTGACCGCCATGGTGTTCAGTACGAATCCTACCTAACTTTATACTGCCTTGTTATTAAAAATTGTTTTGAATTTTGAGAATTTTGTTTCTATTTATCCTCTTGGCGACTCTTGAGGGGCTACCCTGGAGGGGCTGGACTGTGTCTGCTTTGCACTGAATTGATTGCTGATGCTTATGCCTTTCTGACTGCAGGAGGATGGTGTGCTTCGTTCTCAAATTGCCATTCATGGCACCGATAAGTACGTATCATTTGCTCCACTCATCTGGTCATACCAAGTTATTGACTTGTGACTACCGTTGCTGATATTGCCCTTGTGCCTTTTATTTTACTTCTTTTCTTTCCATAGCTGGACCTTGATAGCAGCACAATTCAAGGACAAGACGGCCAGACAGTGCAGGCGAAGGTGTGCACCGCATTCCTTCTCACAGAGGAAACTTTGCCTAGATTTGTGATATTGTTTGGGTGTTTTTTGATACGATTTCTTTGCCGGGTTGCTTCTGCAGATGGTACAACTATTTGAACTCTGAGTGCAAGAAAGGCGGATGGTCCCGGGAAGAGGACATGCTGTTGTGTGAGGTGAGATCTTGATATGTTCTCGAAGGAGCTTCATCGCTACACTCAAGCCGTTATTTTAATTGAAACTAGAAACTGTACCATCAGCGTTCTATTTTCTGCAGAATTTGTATGTTAGACCAATGACCAGTGATTTTAGGGGCTTATGCAATGGTTACTTCACTAGTGAGTGTAAGCAGATGAACAGATAACCTGTGAACTTGAGTTATAAATTGGAGAATATATCCCCCCTTCCGTGCAGCACAAGTTCAGATTAAGAATGGGATGGTGTTGTGCTTTACCAGGACATAATGACTAATTTGCTCTTTTGAAAATATTTGGAGCCTAGAAGGGATCACGTCTGTGTTTAAGATTGCTTAGTATCTTTTATAGATTGTAGTGTCATTTCTAAGCAGCTTGTATGGTAAACATAATGTGGAAATAAGAAAATGTTGCTTTGCCTTTGTCTTCATAGCCTTTTGTTCTTGCGGTATATTCTTAGCTACATATAACTGTTCTGCAGGCTCAAAAGGTTCTTGGGAACAGGTGGACTGAAATTGCTAAGGTTGTCTCAGGAAGGTGGGGTTTTCATTTTAGAGTACTGCTTTCTGGAACGTGCAAAGAATGATAAAGAATTAGAACATGAATTAATATATAAGTATCCTCATGTATTTTGTTACGTCCAACAGGACTGATAATGCAGTGAAGAATAGATTTTCTACTCTATGCAAAAGGAGGGCCAAGGATGATGAGTTATACCCAGAAAGTGGCACACCCTGTTCCAATGCAAATGCAAAGAGGGTGCTGACACAAATCCGATGCCTCACACCTGGTTCAGCTGAATCCTCACTGCCAATTAAGCTGATAAGGTATACAATATACATAATATCGGAAAAACCAGTTATGTGCTAAGCATCTTAATGACTGGACATCTTTAACATTTTTCTTTTCTGCTATGTTGTCTTGCAGTTCTGATTTGAAGGAGAACATCGTACCAAATATGAGGTTATTTGGACAAGAAACAAGTGCACAAGATGCTCGTCAACCTCTGGCAATCATTTCCTCGAGCAACAAAGATAATGTGAAAATAGTGGAAACCCAAAATATTGCTGCTAAAACTGTGACAAAACAATTAATTGGTAGGGAAAAGAATTGTGAATCTGTCCCCTCTGGCTTCTGAACAGTTTATTTCTATTTTATTTTGATACATGTTCATAATTTCAGGCGTCAAGCGTGAGGGTAGTTTTCTGAACAAGGATGATCCAAAAGTTGCTACATTATTGCAGCAAGCTGACTTGCTTTCCTCTCTTGCGGTGAAAATCAAAACTGAGAATACAAGCCAAAGCATGGATGAAGCCTGGCAGGTATGTCAACAGCAACGTGATGTTACAACATTTTGAGCACAGAAGGTCCTGGTAATAAACAAACAATTTTATACTTGGCTTTCCGCAGAAACTGCAGCATCATTTAGTTAAAAAAGATGACAGTGAAATGTCAGAAAGTAGCATGTCTGGAATGGCTTCACTCTTAGACGAGCTTGATGATTTAATTGTCGACCCCTATGAGAACAAAGAGGAAGATGAACATAAGCAAAGGTAAATGACGATCAATGATTCATCCTTTTGCTAAATATATGTTGCTTCAGTTGCTGATCTGTTGTCATTCCATTGAACAGAGAGCAGAATGGACCAATTAATGAGCATGATGAACATTGTAATGCTTCTTCACAAGGTAGCAAGGAAGTAATATCACATTTGGATTCTGATGAGAAGATGGATGATTGCCCAATAGATGTGATCAAAGATGACAGTAGTCTTTCTACAAACACACTTTCCGGAAACATGGAACCTTGGCCAGGTAACCTCCTATCAGTCATAACTTTGGTAGATTAAGCTCTAAAAAACGACCCATGCAGATTTTGTTTCATTCGCATTGATGAAAATTCACTGAAACATTTGAAGTTAAAACAGGTACAGTACTACCAGCATCTGAAAAATTGATTGAGGTTGCTGAAGATAGCATGCTACATTGCATGGAATCAACTCCTCCTATTGTAACAGATTTTGATGATTTAATTGTGGACCCCTATGAGGGCAAAGAGGAAGATGAAGAAAAGTTAAGGTAAATGATGAATAGTTGGTTATCTGTTTGGCTAAATAAATTTCTTCAGTTGTTGATGTGTCGTCACTCAAAATTTTGACTGAACAGGGAGGAGAGCGAACATATTGATGCACATGATGAGCACTCTAAGGGTTCTTCACAAACTACGATGGAGCTAACACCAGATGTGGCCCCTGTTCTAAATATGGAAGATTGCCCAGTAGATAACTACAGAGAAGATAACAATCTTTGTATAAGCATACTTTCTGGAACTATGGAATCTTGCCAAGGTAACCTATGCTATTAATCATAGATTATTCAGAATCTGTTTCATCCACACTAAAGAAAAATCACTCAAAACTCTTGACGCTAATACAGATGCAGAGCATCCAGCATCTGAATATTTGTGTGAGGTTGCTGAAGATAGCATGCTTCAAAGTGTGGAATCTGCCTCTCCTGTTCAATCAAATTCTCAGAGTAAAGAATGTGCAGAAATACCTTTATTGGAGAACCATAGCGAGGTTGCTGAAGATAGCAAGCTCCAATGTATTGAGTTTAGCTCCCCTACCCATATGGTTCTCCAAGCGAAAGCAGGTGCATTCGCGTCTCCTAAGTTTGGCAAGGTTGGGAAAGATAGTAAGCTTCCATCTACGGAGTTCTTGTCTCCTGCTCACACTGTTCCAACATTCCAGCCTTATGAAGCAGACATGCCTACTCCAAAATTTACTGCTAGTGTAAGCTTTTGCCTGACCTGCTCTTGAGATTCATATTTCGGGGGAAACAATTTACCTGAATCAATAAGTATTAAATGCCCAGTAGAATCTGCTCACATTCTATTTTCTTAATTTTTCAGGAGAGAAATTTTTTGCTTTCTGTACTGGAGTTGACCTCACCTGGGTCGAAGCCTGAAACTTCTCAGCAGCCTTCTTGCAAAAGGGCTCTTCTTAATAGCCTTTGACATGAAGGGCTTGGAATTCAAGACCAAATGAATGCTCCTCAGCATTAACAGTTTGGCTGCCCTGTATTGGTTCTTCCGTCATACTCCTGTCTGCATAAAGTGTGCCGACCTCATTTCTGGTCAAGTTCACATGAGACCTCAAATGTTTTGTCTAGGGTCTCATAGTTTGGTTTGTTTTTTTTGTGTGTACATATTGCATTGGCGGTGTTGCAGTAGCATACAAAAGTTCAAGTGAGGGTAGTCTAAGAGTTTACAGCTTGTATTCAAAGTATAGAATAAGTAATATTCTTTGTGTAATTAACCCTTGTAATAGTTCTTTGGGGTGCAAGATATATTGGATTGGTGTGTAGTGATGTATGTCAGTCTTTTGTTGACCTTGTTCGATGGAACGAACAACAAACGGTGAACGATTCCTGGTTTTTTTTTTTTTGTTGCTAATAATGCTCTGGTGTGCTTAAATTACTATTCAGTTCCTAAAGCCTGCTGTATTTTTCCTTCCTCCAGATATGTGCATCTGGTGATGGGATATGTTAACAAAGCTTCCTAGCACACACTGATAGTTCTAATAATCCGACAAATCATTTTGATGGGAAAAAAATAGCAAGTAGACGAACTGCAAAAGGATGATCTATTCATTCATTCATCTTATGACAATGAGTGCTATAAAAATTTATATGCTACAGAAAGGAAGTGATGAGAAAACAAAAGGAAATGATGGAGATTCAAGCCCAGGCTCGCTTCTTTGGGATAAGATCGAGCGTCTTGACCTGATCAATCCTGGCCGCGATGATGTAGTCGTTGACGGTAAGGCCACCGGTGGAAGGCGTGGAGAGCTCCGCCCTCACCTGGTTGGGCGCCTCGAAGACGAGCTCGGCCGGCGGGTGGCCGGCGCCGTCGAGCGCGGCGTTGATCCTGGAAACGAGCTCGTGGCCGCAGGCCTCGTCCCGCACCTTCCAGATGCACTGCAGCCGCGCGGGCTTCTCCTCGTCGAGGAGCAGCCTCCACCCGACGACCTTGTGGAGCAGCCTCCGCGCGTCGTCGACGGCGAGCGGCGCCGGGTGCGGCTCCAGCGGGAGGCGCGCGAGGGAGAGCACAGAGAGCGTCGGGATGAGGATGCGGTGGAGCGTGTCCGTGTCGCCCAGCGTCTTCTCCGCGAAGTTGCTCTCGATCTCCGCCGGGAACGGGTCCCGCGCGCCGAAGTCGCCGAGCATGTCCGCCATCGCCACCACGTCGCGCGTCCTCGGACTCCGGCGGCTCATAACACTGCGTGTCCTGGCCGTTGCCGCCGCAGGCGACGGCGCCGGTGGACGCGAGAAGCTTGTGCTGCTGCTGCTGCCGCCACTGATTACGGCGGCGAGCGGCGGCGCTAGGGAGAGCAAGAGCGAGAGCGCCATTGGCCTGCTCCCTCAAGCTTGGAGCGGAAATGGATGGGCGGCTGGAAACAGCGAGTGAGACGATCGGGGGGATGATGCTGACTACGACGGCCGTTTTGAAGACTCATAAATGCTGAAATAGGACGCTTCCGTACGAGGAAGGCTGGAGGCCCAACGAGCCAATCGAACTTAACGTAACGAGCCCAGGAGGTAGGAGTAACTCCCAGGCCCATGTCAGGGGAATCCAAGGTTTTTTTTTATTAATAACATTATTTTTAAATAAATTTAAAAAAATAACATGCCATTTCAAAAATTTGTAAAAGTAGCATTCCAATCGCCCTTTCAATGGGCGATTAGGCCTAATCGCCCGTTGAAAGGGCGACAGAGCCGGGTCCCAGCAATCCAGTCGCCCTATAGCCCGGCAACAGGACCCACTCGCTCTATGGTTGGGCGACAGGAACCACTCGCCCCGTTGTCGGGCGACTGCGGGGCCCAGTCGCCCGACCGTTGGGTGACAGGGGCCACTCGCCCCATCGTCGGGCGACTGCGGGTCCCACTCGCCCAACGGTCGGGCGACTGGCTCTGCCTATTTAAGCCGCGCCGCGGCTCGCCCCACCGCGCGCCTGAGGCAAAGGGAGGGAACGTCAGGGGAGAGTGAGAGAAAGAGAAGAGCGTCGGGGAGAGAAAAAGGAGAGGAGGAGAGGAGGAGAGGGAAGGAGGGAAGGGAAGGGAAGAGAAAAAAGAAGAGGAGGAGAGGGAGGAGGAAGAAAAGGAAGGAAGGAGAAGAAAGTGAGAAAGGTAATTTTCTAAATTTTGATTATTGTTAAATTTAAATAGTTTTTATATTTAAATTTATATTAGTTTTTATATTTAGATTTATATTAGTATTTATAGTTAGATTTATAGTTAGATTTAAGTAGTTTTGTATTATAGTTCGATTTAAAAAGTTTAGATAGCTGGATTTAGATTCAATAGTTTTTTATATTTAGATAGCTAGTAATTATTTTTTAATCTTGTAATGTAGGTTTTTTTTAAATTTAGAGTAGCAAATAAATGTAGATTGTAAGTTTGAATTATTATAGAAATTAGTAGTGCATATAAATTAAATAATAATAGCATACGTATTTATAGTATTATCCGATAATAGCGTATGTATTTATAGTATTACAGATAGTAGCGTACGTATTTACAGTATTATCAGATAACAGCGTATATTTATAGTATTATCAGATAATTGCGGTCGTATAATTGGTAGGATTACGGTACCGAGCCACACAGCGGAGTTGGCTGACACGTACCCGATCCACAGGGATCAGACTTGGTCGCTTGCGGTACGATATTTCTAACCTTGTTTACAATACAAGTGTTATTTACATTAAAATAATTATTAAATTTATAGTTTTATAGATAATTAGTTTCGCCAGTTTAATATTATAACTAAGTAACGAAATTTCTAACCTTGTTTACAATACTAGGTAAATAACGAGTCTAACATAACAACTGTTGTTTATGTTGTAGGCCGACATAGGACAGAAGATTGCTGTTGAGTCGGGATCAACTCTACAACGCCTGAGGCAGGGCATTCAGCTCACCTCCCAGGAGATCACTCTTGCGATGAGGCGGATCTATGATGCCACTACTGACCTCGTGAAGCTCACCTCGTGCACGCCCTGTAGTCGGAACACGGATGCCGTCCCACACCCTTCGCAGTCGGGACCCTCTTCTCGTCCAGCACAGCCGCCTCCTCAGCAGACGACGTTCACGCACAGGATGGCACCGGGGCCTCCGCCTCGACCGACGTTCTCCGCACCAGGTACTAATACCGTTCGACTTTGTAAATTAATTCATTGCAATTCTGTTCCTCATCAAAACTATATTGATGCATTTCTTACTATTATAACTACGTATTGATGCATTTCTTACTATTATTACTATATATTTGTGCACAGGTACACAGTACACATCGTGGACACAGGCCACTGATGTTGCAGGGCCGTCGTCATATGTACCACATATGGCGCCGATTGACTATAAGTACGCCGAGGAGGACGAGCGGAGCCACCGACGTTCTCCTACACCAGCATTCGACTTCGACAGCTACTTTGCTCCGGTCTAGAACGAGCCCAATATAGTTCCTGATTCACAGCTATCTGGAGCTCCTCCAGCGACACAGTTCTCGCAGGGCGGCTACGAGACATCACTCCCTCAGGGCCGTCCTACACGCCATGTCGTTCCTCCTGAGCCGCTGACGTACTTTGCCGATCACGTGAGGGCGGGACGCAGGGCAGCCAAGCCAGGCACACTTAGGGGTGTCGCCCCTAAGCGTGATAGGATTTAGTGTTGTGTCACCTTCTGTCTGTAGCTCGTATAGATTCTATGTTATGTCATGCTACATGTTCATGTCCAGTACTAGTACTATATGTCTTATATTTTTGTCTTTCATGTCTACTACGGCCGCGTATGTCTACCAGTATGAATATTCAAACCGGGTTCTTTTCCTTCTATTATTGCACGGTTCAAGCCATGTCCCCTCAATTAATGCTCTCGGTGCATGCATCACAGCCCCGTCAAACTCCCATCAAAGATCCCCGCTTTGCAAAACAGCCAAAGAATCCCAGGAGCATCCAATGTCCCCATGCATGTATGTCTGCTCAATGTGACGTTTTTGATGCATGCATCCGACTCCCATCAAAATAATGGAGTTACATTATAGCCGGAATCTCTACTACGGCCTCCCACTCGTGCTTTCAATTTCAGGAACCACTCCTACAAAATCTTATCATCTACTCACTCTTTCATTCAGAGCAATCTCTCTTGCATCACAGCGGCATCCACTCTTCTTCCACGCTTCAACAACATCATCCATGGCAGGACCATCTAGTGGAGGCTTTCCATGGACACCACAATACATCGAGAGAGCACTGGACGCAATCTGGCGTGCCGTGCGTGAACACCGGGATGATCCTTTTAGGGAGAACAATCTCGCACAAGCTGTCTCGAGGTTAAATGCAACAATCCCTAAGACCTCACACACTATGGCGCCGCAACATCTCACCACAAATGACCTTAGGGCCCTCTTAGAAGATCAAAGACAGTTGTATCATAGGGTTTGCGAGCTGGCAAACCACCCGTCAGTGTTAGGTTTCTCTAGCACTACATTCAAGATAATGATGCTCCCCGATCAATATGCCTCCCACATTCAGGTACACTTAATTTTTTTTATTTTTATGTTATCGGTTTCTACTTCTTTTGCTCATTCGACTACTTCTCTTCTATTAGGCATTTCCGGAAGACAAAGAATTGATCGACAACCCTATCCCAAACTTCTTCTATCTATTTATGTTCTTCGGTGGAGGTTGCATGCCAGGTTCACGTAGAAGGCGACATACCTCATCCAACCGTAGTGTTTCGGAGCCATCTAACACACCAACATCCCGTCGAAGAAACACTGCAAGAAGACGCGCTCCGGCAACGCGCGTGCAACCAAACGCCAACGACGATGAAGACGACAATTTCATGCCCATGCCACCCTCAAGACCTCCGCCTCCACTCGAAGACCCTGACGACGAGGCATTTAGTGAATCTGTTTTGCGAGAACGACCCTCCAACAGCGACTTCTCAGCGCCACCTCGCCCACAGCCATCATCCAACCCCTACAGTATGGACATTAATTTCAGTAATATGTCTCGGCGGTGGGATCGAACATTTCCGTAAGATTAGGTGGCAAAAAATGAGTTGCATGTATTTATCATATGTACAAAATTTTCATTTCGTTTAATTGTATTTTATGAAATATAATTGCAATCGAAACAAAAAATTATGCAAAAATAAATAAATAAATACCCTAGTCGCCCACCAAACGGGCGAGTAGGTCCTGTCGCCTTCTGGTCGGGCGACTGGGACCCAATCGCCCGGTGGTTGGGCGACTGGGCCCTGTCGCCTCCTGGATGGGCGACAGAGAACCAGTCGCCTCCTGGTTGGGCGACTAGGTCCCGCTTACGCATTTTTTTGATCAAGTCGCCCTTTGAATGGGCGATTTATCCTAATCGCCTATTGAAAGGGCGATTGGGATGCTAGTTTTACAAATTTTCGAAACGGCATGTTATTTTTTAAATTTTATTTAAAAATAATGTTATTAATAAAAAAAAAACCGGGAATCCAAGGAGGAGCACGTGTACTTATTCTGGCCCAGTTAAGTTTGAAGCCCAACTAGACGGTATCCGAGGCGGACTAGGGCCACGTGTACTTTTTCTAACCTGGCCCGCGTCCCTTTCCTTCGTATCCGCCTCGCTTCGTCCTCACTTCCCGCCCGTCCGAAGCGAACGCCAATGGCAGCGTAACCTCCAGGGCGAGAGCGGCGGACGGAGCGGACCGTGGAGAAGCTTCCGCCGATGCAGGGTGAGCACCGATCTCATATCGCCGTTTTAAATCTCTCTGATGGCTCGGACTCCAGTTTTTCCGCTTTTTTTTAGCTGTTATTTGTTTTTATATCCCTACTACTAGAAACTAGCAGAGCTCGTCTTCCTGTCGATGTCATACTACCGAGGTTTTTCTCCAGGAAGATCTTTCCGTATCGATTTCCTGGTGCAGGAGAGATCCGAGGGGCTCGGGGCTTGATCTGCTGCTGATCTCTTTCCCTTGGATTCTTTTGATTTTATTGCCTCCGTTTAGATCTTAACCTGTCAGTTCTGCTGTACTGTTCAAGGGTTCGGATTCCACGACCTGTTTGCTCGTGTCGGATTGGATTCTGTGATCCAGCTAGCGTAGTGGTTCCCAGCTCATTTCTTCATCAATAGATAGGTTTTTAAATTTGAGGATTTTCTTTTTAGTTTCCAATCTCAAACCCAAATGAAACGAACTCGTATGATTCTTCCTGCTCATGCGAGCCCCGGACTAATCGTGAGTCCGCAACCGCCGCCTCGTTGGTCGCGTGGGACTTCCCGAGATAAAAAAGCTGGGATTTTTTTTACCGATTCGAAATAATCCCCAAATTTCGGAGCAGCCCTAATTTCCGGTTCAAATTTCAAATCCCCTCTCCGCGAATCTCTCGCTTTCCCAAATCTCGCCTCCCCGCATTGCAGTTAACCCCGTCGCCGTGGTGCGCCGCGCAGGAGGAGGCCTGGGTGAGACCTACGGGCGCGCCGCGATGGATTTCGAGTTCGTCCCCGCGTCCCCCGACAGCAGGTGGGCGGGCGAGACGGCGGCGCGGCGGCGGCAGCGCCGCCTCTCGTCGCCGTCGCTGCGGACCTACCTCACGCCGGCTTTCGACGCCGCGGCAGGCGGCGACGGCGGGGTGACCGGTCACTCCTCGTCGTCGTCGTCGGGCGGGCTGGACCTCGGCTTCGACGCCTCCCTCCTCCGCTACCGCCGCGCCTGCTTCGCCGCGACCGCGGACCTGGACAGCCGCGTCCTGCTCTACTCGCCGCAGTCGGCTCCCCCGCCGCCGCCGCTGCCGCAGGCGAGGATGGCGTATCCGGTGGCGGAAGATGGGATTTGGGCTCCTGGTGGCTACCACTATGGCTCCAAACAGGAGGTAATTGTACTCCTTTTCAGATCTACTAGTTTCACTGACATGATGGTCCGGTCTGTCATTAGCATAAGTACCTAGCTGATGGGTTGAGGTAAATGGTTTCCGATTTATGATAGTAGTTGGATTATTGGTTTGGTTAATATAATAGCTGCATGATTCAATGCTTTCTGCTTTTGTTAGTCAAACACTAAATGCTGGCTGTTTTTCAAAGAAAAATGAGAATGTGCTTGAAGTTACCTTCTTTGAACACTGCTGTAATTGTGCAATGCTGAATCTTGTTTCTGTAGATGTAACTGTACCTGAAGATAAATCCCATTGTTTTTATTTGGCATTAGAACATAGATATATATTGAATTTTTCTAGTGTAACATGCCAACCACATTTCGGTGCACCTTGCGGGCATGCCACCAAAATAGTGAGAAGTTCTGATGAGACCACGAGACCATCACCCCTATTAACACCTCAAAAAATATCTGCTTGTAGATAAACCACATTTGTTTCAGCATAGCAGTAAATTATGTGGTTCATTATTTTTCTAGTGAATCTTGTTTCAACATTTGCTTGTAGATGAACCCCATTTGTATCTGGAATTGACACTATGTTCTAGCTCTGGCAATAACTGGTCCAATACCATTAACTGATCGCTACAAGTTCTAGCAACGCATGACTTTCCATCATGATTTTGTTGTATTGTTGTGTGCTCTTCTGAAAGTACCGTTAGTTCTAAGAACTGGTTCCATCATGTTTAGTTTTGGAGTATTAACTTGAGTGCATAATTGCTTGCCATTCTTGCTAACCAGAGAAAGAAGTGTTGCTCTTATAGAAAGAGGTAGTGAGAGTTGTTGATTTAGATTTGGTTCAGTTCCTATCACAGAAAAGAAAAACACTATGTGGCAGATGGACATGATATACATGGTAGGCTAGTCATTTTAATGTTATTGTGGTAAAAACCTGATCAAGTTCTAGTGTAAAGCTTCCTCACAATGTCCTTATCCTGTCTTTGTTACCATATCTGACCAACAGATGCTTAACTCGATAGATATGTCTTTCATGTTACATGGAAAGGATTTCTATTTTCACAACACTTGGATATTCCTCAATGTAATAAACCTAGCCCAGCATGCTATTTTGACATCCTCTGATGTGCTGAGCCTTATTCTTCTGCATGAGTTTTCATGTTATCTGGTCATCATGTTTATTCAGCATCACTGTCAACCACGCATTCATAAACAATATAGGTGTAAAATGGTCACATCATTATCTTTAGTTATCAAATTCTCCACCTTAGGTTTACACTAACATACCTTTGCTGTTTCATATTGGATAGGCCGGCGGCAGGCTTACTGCCACACCAGTTTTTCAGGACTTCGAAGGCATGTCTTTCATCTCTCCACGCCAGACAATCGCCGATCATCCTGCTGCAGCTCGAGGCGCCACCAACTCCATCAAACTACCTTCTGATCTCCAAGAAAGTGTCGTCCCAGGAATGAAGGTCGACTTTTCGACACCGAAAGCGGAAGCTAAGGCGTTAACTGAACAGCCAGACCCAACCGAAGATATAGACAGTCCTATGATAACTAATGCTCTCTATGGTCCCAGTGGTAGACGCAGGCTGCCCATTTTCAGGGATATCTGCCCAGAATGAGCGCAAGGCCATCCTAACATGGATGATCGACACCTCCCGCCTGTAAATTCTGTGTATCTCAACTGTGTCCATACTCCTCGTTTGTGGTAGGTTACACCCTTTAAAATTGTCTAGGGGAGAATCTCTCTTCTCTTTCTCTTATTGAAGGAAGTTATGCTATACTTGAAGCAATCTGGCAATTGCCCGTTTAGGTTGCCTTTGTTTGAAGGTAAACCCTGGTATGAAAAGTGCCAATTGGGAACTAAATTTTCCTTCTTTGTCCCTTGATGTGTGCCTGCGCCGTTCAAGCTTTGGTATCTCTGTTTGCACCTTGGATGAAGGGATACAGTGGCTTGATATTTCTTTCAGGAGTCTTGATATTTCATTTGCATGTCGATCTGCAGAGTTCTTTTGTCGCCCGATTGCAAATAGTTGTGCAAATAAATCATTCTCATGTGCACACCTTGTTCTGAATTTTGCTGCTGATTTCTTCTCCATTCCGTTAGCACATTGACTGAATGACTGAATTTGCAAGCATCGTTCTGCATCGCGACACGTTAACGTCTCTCACATCAACATAGTGGTACGGAAAACACATTACACGCTACAACAAACTTGCCAATACGCTGTCGCCTCGTGGTACGTCCTTGACAAATTTTACACGAACTAAACGATCGTGGTACGTCCTTGACAAATTTTACACGAACTAAACGATCGTGGTACGTCCTTGACAAATTTTACACGAACTAAACAATCGTGGTACGTCCTTGACAAATTTTACACGAACT
The DNA here is from genome assembly GCA_007726485.1 of Eragrostis curvula. Lineage (NCBI taxonomy): Eukaryota > Viridiplantae > Streptophyta > Magnoliopsida > Poales > Poaceae > Eragrostis > Eragrostis curvula. The sequence continues at coordinate 5,520,102 of CM017442.1, forward strand.
AAACAACAGAAGTACACCCACCTCCCGCACTTGTTCAGAGGTCTCCATCGCGGCGCCGTGCCGACGGCGAGCGCGAGACCTTCCGCTTCACCGTCTCCGCGGCCCTCTCCACGGCCTCCTCCGTTGCGCGCGCCGCCGACTCCGCCGTGTGCTCCACCGCCTCCACGCTCATCTCCAGGCTCTTCTTGGCCGCCGCCGTCACCGACGCCGGGCTCCCGGCCTCGCCGGCGGGCCGGAACCTGAAGCACGCCAGCTTGGCCCACGTCCGGATCGCGTCGAGCCAGCCCTCGTGGCCCGCGACGCCGATCGCCAGCTCCACCGGCTCGCGGGGACCCTTGTCGCTCGCCGGCGCATGTGGCGGCAGGAGGAGCAGCGCCGCCGACGCCGCGAGGAGCAGGACGACGACGGCGACGGTGGCGGCCGCCATGCAGCTCGTCGTACGGCCCGCGTCGACGCCGTCGACATCGTCGTCTCTTCTTCTTCTCGCCCCGGCGCCCTTGCTCTTGCCACCCGCCATGATGTGGTATTGCACGAAAAGAGAAAAAGGAGGACGGGATTGTGGGGGCGGTGGCCATGGACCGGCCAGGAGTTTTCTTCGCGCGCCGGCGGACACGTCCGGCGACACGTGGTGGGCGTCGGAGCGCGGTCGCCGCGCGGCGCGCGTGCACGTGTCGGGGCACGTAGGCAGCTGCTTCTCTGCTCGATGATATGGTACAAATCAAAAAACAAAGGCGACGGGCCTGTGCCGTACAGACAGCGTGGTGTTCGTTTAGCCCAGGGATAATGCTTGTTGGGCATGATTACACGCAGCACACAGACATGTCTTGGTTAACGAGATGTGCGTGGCCGAGGAGTTGATTGCACGCAAGTCACCGAGACACTGATGTGTGCCGGTCGAGTGCACGACGGGAGCTGAAGCCAAACAGGTTCCCACGCAAAAACGGAGGACGAATCGCGTACGCGCGCTTGTCCGCGACACACGAGGACTACGTAGGCACGCCATCGCAGGCGATTCGAGGTCGCCGCGGCGCGCCGCCATCGGACCATGTACCCTGACCTACCAGATCGATCGATGGATCTCGCCATGTCGCGCAAGTCCAAGCGATCGTGTCGTGGGGTGGGCAGGTCGTTCACCAAAACGTATTCACTCCCGCGACTGCGAGAATGGTCCTCTGTATTTGCCCTGCAGTTTACGCATTTGGAATTCCATGAATGGGAATTCGACGAATCGTTCGGGGAAGCTTCGAGCTCCCGTTCGTTCGCACGCGACGAGGCACCGAACATGACAACAACCACGGGTGATGTCTTCTACTGTTCTACAGTCCATTCGATGCTAACTATCGAGCTAATACGACTTTTTTAATGATGGACAGGCTTGGATGCTACTGAAATGACAAGGGGGGGGAGGGTGTGCAGTAGTGCCGGGCGGCTTCTCTGGTTAGAAAACAGGGTCAGTGCGGGTGATTAGGCTACCAGTCACCAATAAACTAATGTCAGATGTAGAATGCCAAGCCGTTACTGCACATTTTCACCAGAAACCAAGTACTCTACGGAAGAACAGAGTGTACCAATTCATCTTCCCAGAGGAATTATTCAGGCACGTTGTGCCGCATGGCTTGGATTCCTATTCTGTAGGACAAAAATACAGCGAAAACACTGAAACTCGAATCAGAATCCAATGAAAGAGTACGTACGTGCTGTTTCCCCACCCACGATCCGAATCCAGCAGGACAGGAAACCCACCTCCCCCACTAGCCGACCGTTAGTTCCAAACCCTCCTCATCCCGGCACGATAAAATGGCTCGCAACGCCCAAGAAAAGAAAGGCACCCCGCCCCGACCAAACCCAACGCTTGGCTGCGCAAAGCAAACGCCTCCACTCACGCATCCCAATCTCCTTCCATTCCCCGCTCCCTCTGCTCGGCTCTGCTCCACCGCCATGCCGCACCACCACCGCCACCGCCACCGCGTCGGCGAGCCGGACGACGAGGCCCCGTCCCCGCGTCCCTCGGCCGCCGGCTGCTACGCGTTCCTCCGCTCGGCCTCGACGCGCCACCACCGCGGCGGCGCTGGGGGATACCGCCGTCTCGACTCGGCGGCGCTCAATAAGGGCGCGGACGACGCGGTGGTGGTGAGGGTGGAGGTGGGCACGGCGGCGGCGAAGGAGCGGAGCGTGTTCCACGTCGACCCCGCGGTGCTGGACGCCGGGCCGGTGCGGCGGCTGGTGGCGGCCGCGGGGAGGCGGCTCGCCGGCGGAGGCGTGGCCGTGGCCGTCGACGCGTTGCTGTTCGAGCACCTGCTGTGGCTGGCCGCGACGGCCGGTGGTGATTCCGGTGCAGGCTCTGATGATCTGTCGGAGATCGTGGAGTTTTACTCGGAGGACGATGACGAGGAGGAGGAGGAGCGCCACCGGTTCTAGTGCTAAGCTAATCTCTCTGAATTCGCGTCGTACGATTATATATGAGATCCTGCTAGTACTCTTAGCAATAAGAAGATCGAGTAAGGTGGTATGGCTGGCGGTGTGTAACTTATATGCTCAACTGTGGTTAAAGAGACTACTAGTTACATCTGTATGTAAATCAAAACTGGGCCGGAGGGTTAACAGTACTAATTACAAGTTACGGTACATCAACAGTGTTGAAATCCTAGATCGAGCTATGTTCTTGTTACTCTGGTACAAGATTTTGGTTATTTTCCCGTGAGCCATCATCAGCTAAAGAGTGTTGTTGTGCAAATGGAGAAGCTGCTGCACGGACTCGTTCCAACATTCGTCGCTTCACTCATTCCTATCGTTGACGTGTTCGCAAGTGCGTTGTTAGCTAGGACGAAGCGGATGAGGCCGCGTTTTGCGGGATGGGTTCCCCGGAACAACTCGCCGGTGATTGAAGGTTGAAGCCAGACGTGAGCCTGCCAACAACCCGACACGGGCAGCAGTTCAGCACACATACATAGTCAGACACGGCCATGGGCATCATTCCTCTGATTACCGTGCTATTTTGGTGTGACAGCGGCGGACCATGCTCACGATTCATGGAAGGAACACGTCAGGAACCGACGACGAGTGAGAGAGACGGCATGTGGTTGTGAAGGCGGCCTGTTGGTTTCGAAGCGAATGGGAATGGCCAGCACAGCACTCGTCGACGTCGGTCGTCACCGGTGTGGATGACAGCAGTAAACACCTCATGGCCGACGACGCAAAGCAGGGAGGAAGAAGACGCGTCGGACCGGGCAGGGACTGCGACCGCCGAGCGAAGTCGGCATGAGCTGGGCGGCACGTACTGGCCTCGGCGGAGCCGAACCAAAACAACCCACGAAGTGGCTGAACGCAAACGCGAACGTCCCAGGCCTCGCGCGCGCTCCAAGCCGGTGTTCCACAACGCGCCGGGCAGGCAAGACTTTCCGCCAAGACGCACCCGCGCCGCGCGCGATTTCCTCCGAGCTGGGCAAAGAGGAACGCACCGCCCTGCTTGCTAGCGCTCGCTGCAGGGGTCGCAGTAGCCTGGCAGATCAAACCTGTCTCACGAGAGCCGGGCAAGGACCTCTTTTGCCACAACCAGCAGCTACGAGCGCGTGAGGCCGGGCAACAGGCGCGCACGACCCCTTTTGCGGCGCGCACGAGCTTATTGCCCGATGGGTGCCCGGGAACAACTCGCCGGTGAGGAGTGAGTGCGCACGACACGAGTCACCCACGGGCTCCCTCTCATTCGTTCAATTCTCGGTTCCCATGATCGCGTGACGTATGAATGCAAGCTAGACGTCATGGGCCGACGAGGGAGAAAAGCAGCCTGTCTTTTCCTGAAGGCGACATGTGCGTTGATCTCACAGCAGCAGACACCTCGTGGAGTCGTGGTTCAGCTCCATTCCCAGACGAGAAAACGAGGTCGTGCAAGGGAGGGAGGACGAGGTCGTGCCGCCAGCCGCGCGGCAGGCCGGCACGACGAGGCGTGGCCCGAGCAAGCGGAACACCCGCCGCCGGGCTCCTCGGCGGCTCGGCACGCAAGCTCAGCGCGAACGAACGACGCGACGCCGTTGATGCGTCCCCGGGCCGCGCGCGATCCACCAGTCGCGTGGTTGCCTTGCCTTGCCTTTGCCTCCCACGAGCCGCGTCGCCGGCGCAGCTAGCTAGTCTGTCCGCACTGGCCAAACCTTAAACCAAACCCGTCGCACGGGCCAACCTTAAACCAAGCCGCGCCGGCCGATGCACGGTGAGCAAGCGGGCTGGATGGGACGCGGGTTTCGCACATTCCGACCGCGGCGCTAGTATGGTTTATGGTTGGTTCCCGGTCACTGACGGACGGCCCGAGCTCCAGCTAGCCAGCAGTCTGCTCGGTTCGTCAGCAGCGAGCTCATCTAGTTTATGCATACCAACTCGACGGCATGCACATGCACACAGACATGCGTCGAACAAAGCTACACAGTGACAGTTTCAGCTATCATCGCCCACAAGGAAAATTCCATTTGATTACGCCCCCTCAAAATCCGCCTTCACACGTGAACAATGGACATAGATCAACTTGGGAAAAGGTGTTGGATTTATTGGGTAGTGGCCCATAAATCTAAAATTCCAAAAGGCTTGCTAAGAGCAAGGCCAACCCTCTCGTGGAATCGACCGAACCGGTCGTCTTTCAGTCACAACACTAGACGGACTGGCTCAACACACATGACGAGTGAAAGTCTGAAAAAAAATGCTTGTTTATTTCACATGTGTTCCAACTCCTCCTCTGCATGTGGGTATTGTGGGCCCGATGAATGGTGGAAAGAGCAGAAATTGACCGTCTCGACTGCCGGCGCCAAGAGAAGGAATCTTCCGGTTTCTCTTTCCTCCACATCAATTTTTTACTGACATATTAGTCGTTCAGACAAACCGATAGGCTTGCTCTAATTAATTTGTGATAGAATTATTTAATGGAAGGTGAAAACGAATTGTGAAGTTGCATTGGGAAGAGGAAATGAAAAGTTCTATGCACATACATATGTTTTTGGTGACTTCTGCTTTCCTCTTCCACTAATATAATTGAGTTACTAACTTGAACTCATGTTTGTTCATTTCACCTTCCATGCATGACGCATGCATTATGAACTTTGTCTTTTGATCTCCTCTTACGTAAACTCCCTTGGTATCTATATAAATGGACCATAAAGCTCATTTTTTGAGACACACAAAAGCAACTCAATCTAACACAACAATTGCTGTAAAGTGATCATCCTTGTCCCGACGTTTGCGTGCACAAGCATTGAGAGAACAGGCCTCCAGAACCTCGTCCCTCTCGCGTTCTTGCATCGGGATAGGAGACACGGATACCGCCGTCTCGACTCGGCGGCGCTCAGTAAGGGCGCGGACGACGCGGTGGTGGTGAGGGTGGAGGTGGGCACGACGGCAGCGAAGGAGCGGAGCGTGTTCCACGTTGACCCCGCAGTGCTGGACGCCGGGCCGGTGCGCCGGCTGGTGGCGGCCGCGGGGAGGCGGCTCGCCGGCGGCGGGGTGGCGGTGGCCGTCGACGCCTTGCTGTTCGAGCACCTGCTGTGGCTGGCCACGACGGCTGGTGGTGATTCCGGCGCCGGCTCTGATGATCTGTCGAAGATCGTGGAGTTCTACTCGGAGGACGATGATGACGAGGAGGAGGAGCGCCACCGGTTCTAGTGCTAAGTTAATCTCTCTAAATTCACGTCGTATGATTATATAAGATCCTGCTAGCACTCTTTAGCAATAAGAAGATCAAGTAAGGTGGTATGGCTGGCGGTGTGTAACTTATAAGCTCTACTGTGGTTAAAGAGACTACTAGTTACATCTGTATGTAAATCAAAACTGGTCCGGAGGGTTAACAGTGCTAATTACAGGTTACAGTACATGAAAAGTGTTCAAATCCTAGATTAAGCTACGTTCTTCGTACTTGGGTACTACCAGATTTTTGTTCTTCCCGTGAGCCATCATCAGCTAAAGAGTTTTGGCGTGCAAATGGAGAAGCTGCTGCACGGACTCGTTCCAACATAACATTCGTCGCTTCACTCATTCCAAGCGTTGACGTGTGCACAAGTGCATTGTTTAGGACGAAGCAAGCGGATGAGGCCGTGTTTTGCGCGATGGGTTCCCCGGAACAACTCGCCGGTGATTTGAAGGGTGAAGCCGGACGACGTGCCAACAACCCGACACGGCAGGCAGTTCAGCTAGCACACGTACGTATATAGTCTCACCCACGGCCATGGGCATCATCATGGGTTCTATTCGAGTGCTATTTATTCGTGTGACAGCGGCGGACCATGCTTTTACGACTCATGGAAGGAACACGTCAGGAACAGGTGAGTGAGACGGACGGCATGTGAAGGCGACGTGGTTTAGGCGGCCTGTTGGTTTCGGAGCGAATGGCAAGCAACGGGCTGGTCGTCGGTCGTCGATTCGTCACCGGTGCGGATGACAGCAGTAAACACCTCACGGCCGACGACGCGAAGCAGGGGCGAAGAAGACGCGGCGACGGGACAGGGCCTCCGACCACCGAGCGAACTCGGCAGGGGCGTGACGTCGGTAACGAAACGAGCCGTACGTGGGATTGAGGCCGCCCTCTGTCGGGCTGGCCGGCACGGCGCGGTGGCCTCGGCGGAGCCGCACCAAACAAGAAGCGAAGCGGCTGAACCCCTAAAACGCGACCGGGTCGTGGCGCACGCACCCGGCGTCGATCGCGCGCGCTCCGCGCCGGTGTTCCACGACGCCCCGAGCGAGACTTTCCTCCATCAGTCCAACACGCGCCGCGCGCGATTTCCTCCGAGCCGGGCCAACAGGAACACACCGCCCTGCTAGCGCTCGCGACAGGGGGTCGCAGTTCTCACGCGGGCCGTAGGTAGGACCCCTTTTTCCATCAGCAGCTGTTGCGAGCGCGTGAGACCGGCCGGGCAGCAGGGGTCGCGCCTCGCGCATGAGCGCGTGAGAGGTGAATAATGAGCACGAGCTTGCCCGATGGGTTCCCGGGAACAACTCGATCGCCGGTGAGGAGTGAGTGCGCACACACACGAGTCGCCCACGGGCTTCCTTTCATTCGTTCAATTCTCGGTTCCAATGATTGCGCGACGGATGAATGGAAGCTACACGTCACCCAGCTTGGCCAGGAGTCTGCTCGGTCCGTCAGCAGCGAGCGAGCTCATCTAGTTCTTGCGCACCAACTCGATGACATGTGCACACAAAGACACGCGTCGAACAAAGCTACACGCCGAGACAGTTTCAGCTGTCATAGTATCAATCATTGCCTACAAGGATTAGTTATTACATCTGATTACGCCCCCTCAAAATCGGCCTTCACACATGAACAATGGACAGAGATCAACTTGGGAAAAGGATGACATATGCTTCCGTTCTATATTTCATTTCTTGTAATCTGAGTTCATTCCATGAAGCCGGTTAGATTTCCGTGTGCACACACACTGCCACACGCCAGCTAGTTCCAGAGTCCGCCTACGGAAGCGTCTTCTAGTTATTGGACCTTGCTCTGCCTCGTCTCTGCGCGAATACCTGTCAACAATGGAACCTGCAACCTTTGAAAAACTACATTGTACAGCAGACGCTTGATTCCAACCAGACTGTAGAATTCAGTCACGACATCAGCTGGCACACAAACTATCAATATATTTTCTGAATTATCATCCAGGTTTCATTTCAAGAGGTGAAGAAAAAAAATGGAGGGTGTATCAGTAATTGATCCAACGTAACTATACAGTATAGAAGCTAACGATATCTGAAGTAACAGATCATGTCCAGATACTCATCATCATTACATAAATAATTGGGTACATACAGCAGTGTGATTTTCCAAATACACCTATCTGCACAGCAATGTAAACGGCAGCTCTGCACAAAAAAAGAATCCTGACAAGAAAAACCTTGAGCACAAACCATACACTATCACACACACTCGAATGTGCACGCTCTTAACTAGATTAACTGTAGGATAAGAGAACAAGCGACACGAGACCTTCAACCTCTTCCATCACGATTTGGAAAATCAAGCTTCGTATTCTTAGAGTTAGATGCCCACTGTGAGTTTCTGATCCTGTGAAAGGGGTTTAGAGCACTGTATCTCACTCATTGATTAGAGTTCTATACATTTGCATGAATTCAAGCTTAGTCTCTTGCTGGTCTTGCTTCAAATCCACCTTCCTTTCGGCTGACTAACTTGTAAGGCATATGGGTTCCAAGAATTCTGTCCCAGATGGAGAAGAAAGGCTGAGAGTAATTGTATTTTGTACCTTGCAGCTGATGGTGGATATCGTGGTAGGCAGTGTTATTTCGGAACAAGCGCTGGAAGATGTTGTATGGCAACCAAAGTCCACAGTGATCATCGACTGTCTTCATTACAGCAAAACAGAAGAAGAACACAGCCGTTCTTGGTGTCATACTAGAGAACAAGAAGGACATGGCACCACCTAAAGTGTCCAAAAGTAGTCCCTCCAATGGGTGGTTGTAGAGAGCCCCAATAGCATAAGGAACAATCAGCCGATGATGTTGTGAGTGGATGTGCTTATAGAGGAATTTATTTTGGTGCATGTAGCGGTGCACAAAATATTGCCACGAATCCATCACGAGCATTGCGACGCCAAATTGAATGATCTGGATGTGGATAGGTGGCTGAACTACAGGTGTTGAACTATCTGAAGTGACCTGCAAATAGTCATGCAGAATTGGGTTAGATATGTTAAACAAGGGATTCAGATGCCATCAACATTTCTTCAACAAAGTGCAAGGTCATGTATTGCATTAGCAACTTCTCATCATCTAAACCAGGCAAAAACAATATCTAAATCATACATTCGCTATATTCAGTTACAAGCAAAATGCATCTGGTGTACAGGTTTTGCAAAATCAAAGAGTTAAATGGGTACGTCAGACAAGTGGGAAGCCAATTTCTTCACCACAAATTCGAGAGATCTGGGGCTGGGGGGAAAGTGAAGAAATGTTAAGATTAACTCGAGCTTTGGTGTGCAAAATAGAGAGGTTAACGAACCATGTACTGAAAAAAAAAGAAACATTAATGCCCCCAGGTGCATATATACAAACAGAATAAGAGTTTCAGCAGGGTTTATAAAATAAGGGTCCTCTCTAGAGTACAGATTGCAGTTACAGGTCTCTAAAACTATAATAGCAGATATATTCATAGGAGTTCATGAATGTGGAGTTCAGAAAGTAATTTAATGGCGTAGAGCAGAATGCACAAAAATGCAGTGATTCTTTTATGCTCATGGGTTCACAAGCTGCTGACCCTTAAAGCTTAGGTCACGAGTAATGTGGAATTATGCACAGAAATGTTCTTTACTTTGATAACATAAATTATGGTTTGTAATCTCATATTCAGTAAAAACACTTCTTTCATGGAGAAAGCCAATAGCTGCCCTCATTCATACTACCTCCATTCTGAACTAGATGTGCTGTTCTAGACGTCCTATATTTATAAATGGAGGGAATATTTGTTTAAATTATGAGAATATGTTTCACATTTCTGCTCCTTTCATTCAATTTGCTACTCAGTTCACATGAGCAATCATAATTCCAATGTCAAGCAATTCTTCACACATACACTAGCTACCAATAGTCAATGTAATCAATGAAAACCAGAAATGTGAATGCACAGAAGCAGGGGCCGGAAGATGAGGGAAACAAAGGTAGGAGAAACAGACTCAGCTACCAAGGACAGTATAGTATTAATCATACTTGTGAAATGAATTTCAGATGTACAAAATGCTTGCAACAAACAGACTACCTATAATGCTGTAGCAACCTATATTGGTAGATGCATCTCTTCAATATGACCTTTTCTATTCCGGCCTAAACTAAGGAGTCATCACCAGAAAGACAAAAGAAGTTTCAAAAGCTTCTTACTGTTCTTGACTTCTTTGTCATTTACCCACTGTATTCAGATAGCAATACTATCATGGTGGCGACTATAGTGATCATTACAATGCAACATAACGTAACAACAACGAGGAGCAATTCAGCACAAAGGTCACTCCCTTCCAATCAAGACTATCATCACCGCAAAATCAACCTCGTCGAACTAACTAATGGCAACACCGCAACTTGAACTGAACATTTGAAAGTGACTAAAAACGGCAATGGCAGAAAGCTGGCTGTCACCTTACCATGAACAGGATCATCGCGACGATGGCCTGCACGAGCTGCTGCAGGAGCACGCCGCGGATGACGGTGGGGACACTGACGAGGTTCTTCTCGTCCTCCTCCGCCTGCGTGTGGAGCCTGTACTGCTGCAGCGGCCGGCGGTGCAGGATCAGCTGATAGCAGCCGCCGTACACCCAGTAAAGCACAATGGGCGCGAAGGTGCCCATCGTCTCGTCGCTCACGTACCCTTCCCACGGCACCATCGCCGCCGGCCTCCAATCACCGCAGGAAGAAGACGGCGGCGCAATGGCCGGCCACCAAGATTGGATTTTTGACGGCGGGCACACGCGCCCCTGCCTATCAACCACGAACCCTGTTGCCGGATTCGAGTTCCTCGCCGCCTCCACGCAGATCTAGGGAACCAGAACCGGTCGTGTTCTTGTTATGTGACACCCGGTTGTGGGAAATGGGGAATCCGTGTGATGGGACGAACAGAAATGGCCAAACAACAGAACAAATAAAAGAAGAGAAAATAAAAATCTTTTATACTTGAAAAAAATCAAAATACGACGACAAGGATGCTGGCAGTAGAAGATGAACTTTTGATAAAGCAATCAGAAGAAAACCAAAAGGCTGAGAAGAAGAGAATGCCGGCTTCGTGTCCTCCCCTGGTGCCGCTTCTGTTTTGGGAAGATGCCAGGGTTGCAGAATTATTGCACGTGGACACCCCGTATTAATTGAGGATGAGAAAAATATGGTACGAGTAGTTTGCCCCATGATTTTTTTCCGAGGAAAGTTAAGGAGCCAGGAGGAGACCTCAGCAATGCCCGGTTTCCTACCCTACGGCTCCACAGGATAATCAACGTGTGTGCAGACATGCCATGCCACAAAAGGGCGTGTTTTTTTGTTTCCATGAACACAGTTGATGTTGCATGACGTTCTCCGATCCAGACACCGAGCCAGACATTGCATGTGAGCATTGTCTTTCAGAGCAGAAAATTGATCTCTACATGTGAGTCAGCCTGTTCGGCAGGCTGCAGCTGCGGTTGCGGCTGCAGAAAAATAACTGCGAACACTGTAGCTGCTGTTGCGAACACTGTAGCTGCTGTTGAAGAAATAACTGAAACATTGTAGCTGCTGCAAAATAACTGCTGCAAAGCATCGAGGCGAACAGGCTTAGTATTTCTCTTCATTTTGTTCACTGAAATTGAATGGACATCTGGTTAATGATAGTGTCCGTATAAACAACAAGCATGTCACATGTTCATATCATTACTTATTTATAAGGGATAATCCAAGCTTCACCTAACCAGCTCAGAGTACTGATTATCCCAATTTGCCATTACCATTTGATGATAGGCTTATCAGTCAATTGATCGATTGCTTCTGGATGTTCCACATGGCGTTCGGAGGGAGAGATAGCTTCTGGATAAATCAGCTTGCTGATTAATCCTGCCAGCCGACTCCAAGGCTCAACACAAACAGAGATCTACACCCATTACCGCGCGGAGCACACAGCCCAATCCTCAAACGGGGAACATGCTTCAACAGCTCGTTAGCCACCTTCCCCGACGTCCAACTTTAACCACTCGCAATGGGACAAGACACCGTCACATGCAATGGAACAGCGATGATCCGTACAAGGTTCCGTTTTGTGGTATGCTCACAACGTCCCTCTCCACAACAAAAGATAGGATCAAGGTCAAATGATTTACAAATTATATTTCAGGTCGCAACTAGGACCACGACAAACATCATCAGCAAGCAATAAACAACTCGATCCAAAAATAATCAGCGAACTAACTCGTCCTCACGTTCGTCACCAACACTATGCTAATAATACCTGACAGTCATCATTAGAATATGTGCTTTCAACTAACAAAGCTGAAACACAATACAGGGACCATCTTATCATCTTCTAAAGATCCGGAAAGCATCTTTTCATGTGGTCGACAGTTGTGGAATGACACTTGGTACACCGGTGACTAACATGGTACAAAGGAGAAGAGCATCACAATTACATGACACAATGCCAGAAGAAAAGCCGACTAAATTGTATTGCGATCAAAACAGTTTTGTCCGTCAACTGGGAACATATGAGCATCCATATCAAAGACGACATTTAAGCTCTTCTAGCGAGGCTACCACTCAAAATCCTCTCGTTCTAGTAGTACAACCATATACCCTATATCTTCTTAATGATCTGGACAACATCCTCATCCTCAAGCTCATGCTCCTGCAGGAATGTTTTCTTAATCAGTTCCAGAAGCAAACTAGACCAAGTATATGTGATATCAAATTGGTCGAATGCATACCTTGCCAACTCTCTGAGGCTTGTGCTTTACACTAGACCCCCACACCAGAGCACTGCAAGTTTTCGAATGATAAGGGCAAAATATCAAATACTAAGAAACAGATACTTGGCAAAAGAGTCAATAAAATGACACTCACTATTTAAATTGTTTAACCATGTCCTTGTGGATTCTGTTGCAGAAATCTTCCACTGTTTTCTTCTTCGATGATACAATAACAGGATCCTCATAATCTGGGTTCAGTCCTTTTGGTTTCGTGTATATCCTGACCAAATCTAAGTATTCCCATACCTTCTCTAGAAGTCCATCAAGATTCCACTCAAGATGAGCACTGTTCAAAAAATAAAAAATAGTAAAACAGAAAAAATGCTTAGCTCTCTGAGGGCAACAAAGATAGCCAAAGATAGTAAGATTACAGGTGAATGCTCACCTAATTGGGCAGTAATGGGGAAGTTTGTCCAAGATCTCCAGCTCTTCAAGTGTTATCTGATCAATCTTGTTAACAACATAGATGCAAGGTGTGTAAATTCTACTTCCCTCAATGACATCTATCAGGTCATCTGCTGTTGCGTCGTATCTGAGTGAGATATCAGCATTATGGATCCTGTACTCACTACAGATTGCTTTTACTGTCTCAAGGTCCAAGTGTGTGTTAGTCACAGTTGATGTAAAGTTGATTCCGCCCTTTTCCTTTTTCCTGAATGTCAAATTAGGCGGTGTCTTGTTTAACCTACCACCAATGAAAACGCCAGAGACGTTAAAAATGTTTTCAATAGGCAAGGCAGGTCATAAGAAAATGAAACTCGCAAAACAAATGGTAAAAGTTACCAGGAAAAGAAAGAAATAAAAACATAATAGAATACTGTAGTAAAATGAACATGATAACATGGAGGATACAGATTTCGACATGATTCAGTGAATGTGGGTTCCCTAGATGTAATTAAATGTTGATTGCAACATCCAGGAGAAAGAAAAACAAGTTTGCCGTGTAGATAGTTTACTTACTAAATAAAGTCTTACAAGTTGGAACAAAGAAAATATCAGAAGACGGATGACGTCCAGGATGTCTACAGTTTCAATATACTCGTGCTTGTCAAAAGTATTGATATAAAAACTTACCTAATGCCAAATCCCTCAAGTTCCTTCTCAATTAGTCGCTTGTGAGTTATTGGTTTGATAGCATCAAGCACAATCAGAATAACATTGCATGTCCTAGCTGTGCTGATAACCTGAGAATAGCATAAATCAGGTTCACAATGACAGATCTTGAATGCAAATAACAGGAAATAAATCAGGCAATTCCTAGATTGAAGGTGTGTTGCAAAACTATTTGGATACTGAGACAATCAAAACATGCGCAATCTGCAATCATATTGAAACATATTAAGACGGTAGCAATAAAAGCACAAACAGGACCTGACACACCTTAAGAACCACAAATTAGATAACTTAAACATTTATACCATGTATGATACAAGAGAAAATAACTTAAACTGTAACACAGATATTCAATACGAAGAACTAATTCAGCCTCAGTACCTTCGAGAACAAAGGCACATGGTAAGTTAATTGTTTGGTTTCCCTATATATTTAATAAAGCTCCTTTAATAAACCTGTACACTCTTGACTAGAAATTAAAGACATATTGCCAAATTACTAGAAGGCTGTTTCAAATCATCTAACTGTAGACCATTTTGATCGAAGAAGAGCTGGTGAAGGTTTGTGCATAAATATTTCCACAGATGATTTATGCAACCCCTAATACCCTGCTGGGCATGATTTCAAGAAAATGTATACAGCCATTGTTCATAGAAATATAAAACACGGCATTAACTGTAAAAATACAAAATTCTTGCATGCTACGTATCAGTCCATGCACATCGGCATCCATGTAAATTATATATAAAATTTATCCAATGCAAAAGAAATCTTTTTTTTTTTTGGGCAAGGCACAGCTAGAGTCAGGAAAGTTATGGAGACATTACCTGCCTTCCTCTACCCTTTCCATCTTTAGCACCTTCAATGATACCAGGAAGATCTAGAAGCTGAAATGAACAATCAGATGCTGATCAAGATAGAACATGCTAAGAAACTTTTGTAAACTCCTTTCTGGATACAAACAGTTACCTGGATTTTAGCCCCCTTATACATGATAACTCCAGGAATGCATGTTAAAGTCGTAAATTCATAGGCAGCAACCTTTCAAACAAAAAAGAAACAAATATAGTTCATTACTACCGAGAAAAGAGATTACTAGTGAAAACCAGGGAAAATATTGACGATTAGGATCTAGGAAGACTAGGAAAACATTCACCAGTAGAAAGATCAGGAAAATATTTGACCACAAGGGAAGTCTTTCAGCAATCTGCCTGATCCGTAACAAAAACAGCCTACCAAGTTAATATCTTGCTTGCATCACTCTGATAAAATTATGAACAGGAGGTCCGCCACGCTTATATGCACGCATATTTGTTCTCAACAACAATGATATGATTAGATTTGATAACTAATAACATTGTGGAAGGCATAAAAAAGGGGATTATCTGCTGTCTAGTACAAAACGTTGGCAGAATCAGGATAAAACTTTGTAGCCTAAAGGTGTAAACTAAGAACCCACTGAAAGTGATAATAGTGCAACCAACCTCTGAAAATGTGCCTGTCAACTTGTTCAGCAATGTTGATTTCCCGACCGAAGGAAAACCAACCAAACCAACACGTGCATCTCCACTCTTCGTGACATCAAATCCTTCACCAGCACCACCACCACCTTTGGAAGTCGGAGTGAGCAACTCCCGCCGTAATTTTGCAAGTTTAGCCTGGACAAATGAACCGCACCTAATCAGACCCAACTCTGTTGACATCATACAGTGACTATAAAACAAAAGCAAAGGATATTATGCATCAACTACCAGCATTGAGCATACTACCATTGCAAAATGTGACAGCATCATCAATATTGCAGAACAGCTTAACTGTACGCAGCCAGTTTCTTACAATACATCATTGTACCATGAGATGCAACGGACGACAGATATTCAATAAGGAAAGTATCTAAATGACTGACGGGGAGATAGCTCAAATCACCTTCAGAAGACCAAGATGGTGTGCAGTGGCTTTGTTCTTCTGGGTCCTTGCCATCTGCATGATAAGAGAAAATAGGCAACATCAACATATGGATCAGAGACTGGTCAAATGCATTTCAGGCAACTAAAAGTCTGGCTCATTTGTCCAGACCTCCACTAGCAGCAGGAGAAGTTCAGGGCACATATGAGACGGGGGGGGGATCAGTTCCCTATATGACAAGTTAAAAAATGCATTACAAACTAGAGATGTTTATCAGCCTTCAATAGAAGTGGACTAACTCATCAGCATGCAAGACATGGTGTAAGCAAGCAATTCACATGCTGCTACTGACCTAAAACCAGAAGCTTTTGATCACCGCAATAAGCAGGCTGCCTAATCTAACAACCATTCCAATTCACAACTAATAAAATAAACGCATAGAGTAACTAAAGAACATTATCTATGAATCAACACCCCTTGCATCAATGCCATGTCTACTGATAAAAATGACCTAGACCTATGCAAAACACCAGCCGCATCAGTTCCAGAGCAGCACGATTCGTGCGCGATAATACCATTCCCTCCTATACTTATAGAATAATATGGCTAAAACCGAAAACATTTCAGTCATTGGTTAAAACGACCATCATTAAATACTACTCACAGCTACATGACTTATACAATCCAAGTCTGTATACTATCCAACCTTAGCATCGAGCACAAATACAGGAGCTACGATTGAACATCCTTTTTCGTAAAATCGTAGCACCTATGAGACAATCACAAACTCACAGTTACATGAACAATACAAGCTTAGCGATGAACCCTAACAGAATTCGGAAACTGGGAAACTGAATCCTCCATAAATTATAATATAGTACAGCTCCCGACCAATTAGACCTAGCAATCGAACCATCGAAGCAGGCGCAGGTCACAGCCACACCGAATCAGCATCAATCCATTTCAATTCGAAACAGCCCTTACTCTACTAATCCTAGAGCCCTACAGCTACCAACGCCCCAACGCACAAATCTACCGGCCTCGCGACGGATCAATGGGAGCCTAGCGCTGCGAACATAAGAGGGATGTCGTTACCTCATCCTCGATATCCTTGATCTTCTGCATGACAGTCGCCATGGCTGCGGCTCGGAGGTGAGAGGCGGCTCGGGGCGAGGAAGGTTCTGGAAGATTCGCCTGCTTCTCGCTCGCGCGGCTTAGTTGGTGCGGATGCGGAAGGGAGGCGAGGTCGGGGAGTGAAGGTTCCAGAAGTGGGTTGAGGGTTTTGGTTTTGAGTCGGCGGAGGAAGGCCCATGGGCTGATTTTTTCCAGATGATCTGGCCGTTTGTGTGTTAGATTAGAGAAACAAAACTGTGAGCCCCCAAAAAAAAAATAGTTGTGAGTACAAAAGGAACCGGAATGGATCGGGGGGGGGGGGGGGGGGTTTGAACCCGACGTGAATCGAACACGCAACCTTCTGATCTGGAGTCAGACGCGCTACCATTGCGCCACGGATCCCGGTGGTGACTACAGGGCTGTTCGTTTCATGGAGGTTTAAAATTTAGAGGGGTTTAAAAAAAAATCTTATCATTTAAGAGTATTAAATAAAGTTTAATTACAAAACTAACTACAGAACCCCTGGTCTAATTCGCGAGATGAATCTAATGAGGGTAAGCAATCCGTGGTTAGACGATGGTACTGTAGCATTACTGTAGCATGACTGTAGCAAAACATAGCTTACTTAGGCTTGTTAGATTCGTCTCGTAAAGATGTACCCATTTGTAAAAAGGTTTTGTCATTAAACTTTATTTAGTACTAGATTCTCTTTATTTAGAGGCCTCTAAAATTTAGCGTTAAAAGAAACGAACAGGCCTACATACGTTTAACAATTCTCCTGATTCTTCTCGCAACAATTGATTATGGCAACTTGAGCATCTTAACAAGAGGCTTGATATTTCAGCTATGTTTTCCCCCTATAATTGCTTTATTGATTGTTAACCTGACATCTAAAACTGACGAAAAAAAAAAAAAAAAAAAAAAAAAAAAAAAAAACCCTTTAGCTCTGTGCCAGGACATGCGATTCTTACCACTGACATGGTACCCCCGCTCGATGCCAAATTGTCTGAGAAGCATGCGACACTCAGGCCAATTCGGAAAACTCACGTCTGTTCGTTTCGCTGCAGCTGCGGCTGCAGCTGCAGAAAAATAACTGGGAACACTGTAGCAGCTGCAGAAACACTGTAGCAGCTGCAGAAAAAATAACTGCGAACACTGTAGCCGCTGCAAAACAGCCGCTGCAAAGAAGCGAGACGAACACGCTCACTCGAACTCGCAAATGGGGAATATGTATATTAATTAGCACAAGCTGTATCATGCAATGCATGTCCGCAGCCAGCCAAAACATGGGACTTATTCGTACACACGTACAACAGTCTCACAGAATATAACAGCCAAACCGTTCACGTTGGCTGCTACAAATTTCGACGGCTCAAGCAACAGAAAGTACAAGATAGTATTGCAGTCTTCACAGCCGATTGTACAGCGCAAGCAATTCCTTCAGCTTTGCTGCTTCAGGGCTGAGGCTGTCGAAGCCAACAGAGCTTGGTATCCTCCATCTCCAATTTCCTTTCTGCGTGGAAATGAGATAATAAGCTTTTGCCACATTGTTATTTCAGAAGCGAGTCAGAAGGGTTGCAGCAAAAAACCTGTGTAGCAGGAGTATTCATTCTAGCAGAACTGTCGAGGCCAAGAATGTCCTGCATGGTTACCATAGACGTCCTCGCAACAGAAGAGAGGGCAGCAGTAATTAGCGCCCATGAGATTTCAGTCTCTTTGGTTGCTGGAAGATACCTCCGCACCTGAAATAGATCAGCGTATGAGACTACAAAAACATGGTACCAGGTACAATATTGTGATATATGCTATTTTTCTCCAAGAAAAAAGTGGAGATTCTGACAATTTCTTTCTCATCCTCTGGTAAATTTTGCCACCAGCCAAGAACCTGTAAGAGAAATAATTGAGTATAAGGGTCATATATTTACTTAATTTATTAGTAGTCAAAATGGATTTAAAAGAAAAACAGTCTTTGAAATTAGCACCGTGTCATTGTCATGCGTTCCAGTGTACACAACTTGGTCCAATTCATGGTTATGGGGCAAGTGAGGGTTGTCAGAACCACCACCAAAAGCTGTTGCACATATAACAATGATTCAAGCATCAAAATATTTAATCAACAACTCAGGCCCTTCTCGAAATAAAATTACATTATCAGTGCTGCAACGGAAACATTACCGAATTGGAGAACTGCCATCCCGGGGGCCCCGATTGACTTCCTTAGCTCGACAACATCTTCGGTTATCACCCCCTATAAGTAGCATTGATGTCACGAGATAAACATCAGCATGAAACTATTTAACCAGCACAATTCCAGCCATCTTAGAGGACAGGATCTTTACAAGGAACCCCCTGAATTTAATCAGTGCAAAACAAGTATTCCAGAGTTTAAAGGATGGACACATACCAGATCTTCAGCAATTATATTAATTCTGCCAACAGCTTTGAAGAGCGCATCAAAAAATGCATTCCTCGGTCCAGCCTACTGCCAAATAAAACAGGAAACCACATATCAGCAATAAATATTTAAGGAAAATGTAGAACCATATTCATCAAGTCAATGCTCACCCTCCAGCTCCCAACTAGAGCTACTTTTGCATCTGCATTATACACATATAATGGATTAGCAAATGAAATCCTTATTCTCCTAAAACAAATTTTACCTATAGTACAGATGTTTAATAGGATGCAAGGAGCTATCACCCTGATGTATTCAGCTTACCAGAAGGGACTGCCCAAAATCCTGCAAGCCCGCGGAAATGATCTATACGGAACTCATCATACAAGTCAAGGGCACGTTTAATCCGCTTTACCCACCATGCAAATCCATCTGCTTCCATAGCTTTCCAGTCGTACAACGGACTGCAGAACAGTACCAAAGGAAATGCTGTGTCAGATCATAATTATGACCAGGCAAAGCTATATTGATAGGGAAGGAAGCATCTACCTGTTCCATAGCTGACCAGTTTCACTAAATGCATCAGGTGGAACACCACTAACAAAAGTAGGGAAACCATTCTTGTCCTTTATAACCAGAGACAACAAAACCAAGAACCACCGCACATCATTATTCGTTTCAACTTTCAAGCAATAGAAATATTTTTTTGGGAACATATTTGAGGCATACCAGCAAAAATGATTTCCTGTTTGCCCAAACATCTGCACTGTGGTAGCCAACATATATAGGCATGTCACCCATTATGCTGATACCCAGCTTCTGTGCATATGTGCGTATCCGTTGCCATTGCCTTTGAAATAAGAACTGCTGAGCCATAAATATTTCTATCTGCATAATGTGAAGTCGTTGAATCCATTGTTATTTTCATTTAAGAAAAATTCATAACAAAGCAACTACTGTAGTTTCAATTGCTTACGAAATCCTTCTGTTTTTGATATATATCTTCCAAGGCTCCAAGATGGCGGTTTTTCAGAGGTTCAGGCCACTCGTACCAGGAGAATGCATCAATGCTATTGTCAATAGCAGCAAAAAGTGCTGCATCTTCAAGCCAACCTGGCAGAATGAGGAAAGGAGTGAATTCGTAAAGAATGTACAATATGTTGTCACTCCTTATTTTATATACTAAATAGTTCTTTAACATCTAATACCTCCATTCGTAAAATCTTGTAGTTCCCGACAATCGAAAAGAACTAAAATTAACCTAAGCTGCCGTGTCCGAACGGCATCAATAAAAATACGGAGGTAGTAGTTATGTATAAGTACAGCATCTTTTCAGATATGCAATTCAGTACGTAAAAAACATTGATTTTTCTTACATTTTGTAAAGTTCAATGTAGTGGCTTGTGTTCTCATGAAAACTCATTTACCTTATGTTGGCAGTAGGTGTATATTCTACCATCAACATAAGATAAATGATTTTTTAATACGAGTAATATGAAAGGCTACAAAAACAAGGTTTCAAAGTTAATGAACCAAAAATCTTGCCTGATATATTTGGATTTTTCTTGAAGCAGTCATATTGCGTTCTGAGCTCTCCATGGCTCTGTAGGAGCCTCTCTGCTGCCTAGAAAACAGATCGTCTATGATTTTGTATGAAACTGATTATCAAGCAAAAAGATTAATTTTGCAAATTTAGTGCTTCATCGTAAGCTGCACCAAAGTTTGAAATGGTGTGCCATTTTTAGCCTCAAACAAACTTGGAATATATTCGCTTCATACAACAAAAATGTTTGGTTACAGAAAAATGAGGGAAACTTGTGAAAAAGCACTAAATAGAAGCATGCATAATCTCGTTTATTGTCACACTAAAAAAATTAATGGCGATTCGTAAATCGAGTCAGGAGTCAAAATGATTACCCAAAAGCATAGCACACAAACAAGGATAAACAACTAACCTTTGCAATAAGAGGTTCTTTCAGTTTTGCAACAGCGTCAAATTCAACATACTCTATATCCCTGTCATTAATCATGAAATTGTAAAAATGTAAGCTCATTTTCCCACACTGACCAGTGCGGTAAGAAACATAGTGATCAAGAAGACATTCATACGCACATGGGGTCAGGAAGTTCATCCTTCTTCAATAGACCATCTTTTACAAGCTCTTCAAGAGATATGAGAAGGGTATTACCACAGTTGGCATCCTGCAAATGCAATCCCATGTAATTATAAACAAAAACGACTCAACTACTGCCATAAGTACTCAAAGCTTAGCTGCACACGAAGTTATTATTAAATCAACAAAAGCCAATTATAATTTTCATAGAGCTTCACCTGTCCAGAATAAGGAGAGCCATCCTCCCCAGATGTCCTCCCTGGAGGAACAAGTGGCAGAACCTGCAAATAAGGACCGAACAAATAATCAGCTATCCGCAACTCGACTCGGTTCTCACATGATCAAAAAAGGAAGAAGACCCCCAACCAATGGTGCAGAGAAATGCATCAGCTCGTTTTTGTATTTCTCAGTTTTCTTATGTACGAACGCTTGTACTTGTTCCACTATGGATCTAGTCTATGCATCACTAACATTCTTGATACGAAGGCTCTCGAAATAATTACCAGTTTATCGTTACAATGTGCAGCAAGCATATTCATAAACAATTGAGTTTATACACTGGCCTAATATCACCATCTCTATTAGATTCTGGTTTGATGCTACTCACCTCCACTCACTTTCTAATTTGGATGCACTTCTCACTCTCTCTTTTCAAATGGTTTTTCTTTTGTGTTTGATAATTCATAGGTATGAACATGCTACCATACCCATAGCATCAACAGACACGAAGAACCTTTCACAGTGATTACTGGCTACGCAGAAATGGACGAGAACACTACCTCCACACATACTGAGCACATGCCCAAAATCTAGGCACATCGCAATTGCTGGGCCCCATAATTGTCTCGTTCCCAAGCCCACACCGTAAAGAGGCCATGACACAGCCCACCCCTTCCGCTGCCGTGCATCGGTGGGTCCCCCAGCTACAACGCAAAATCCCATGATCCCAGCCCACGCAACATCTCATGATCCCAGCCCTCGCAAAATCGCGATTAAGCTCGCTAATAATATTCTAATCCCAACCTAACTGAACCATGGAGGCAATGTGGGCGGCGCTCGGCCTTACCTGCCACAGCGTGCAGCCGGAGTCGCGGAGCCAGTGGAGGAAAGCGAGCGCCTCGTCGCCGAGGTCGCCAATGCCGTGGGGGCCCCGCAGCGACGTCGGGTGCAGCAGCACCCCCGCGCGCCGCCGCCGCGCTGGCTCCACGGTGGGCATCATCTGATCGTACCCCGCGGGCAGCTCCTCCCCGACGCCCACGGCCGCGGCCGCGGCGGGGTCCAGCGCCACCTGCATCGCCTTCGCGGCGCGGCAGGCGGCGACCCGTACGGGTGGTCCGCGCGCAGCACGCAACGGGGTGAGGATGCGACGACGGGGCGACGAAAACGGGGCCGGCGGCGGGAGCGGGAGCGCTCGGGCGAGAATCATTTGCGGCAAGGGGGGCAGGCGAGGCGAGCGTGGCGGAGAGAAGTGGGGGAGGGAAAGAAGAGAGAGATATGGGCGGTGGAGAATGACATGCGGGGTCCGCGTGTCGGGCGGCCGCGGGGACCGGGTCGCGTGGGCGTGACTCGCGTGGGTCGAGGCGTCGGATCGCGAGACACCCCCTCACACGGCTCCCGCCACACGTGGACAGCGCCACGATCGTGTGGGGTCACAGTAAAACTCTACCGTCGATCACGTACGGTCCCAGGCAGAGGCACAGTACAAATGCTGCAGTAGCGTATACGAATTGTACAAATCCTACGTTTGCACAATGCTACGTGTATATGTGTAGCGTATACGAATTGTACATCAAGATACAGCTTTTAAGAGACGGAATTTCCCTTTTCTTAAGTCACCGAAAAACTACAGCCGACCGTTCAAAAAAAAAATGAAGAACTACAGCCGACATTTACAAGCAGAAGAGACAACAGACTTTTTATTCACTTAGAGAGCTACATCGTGTTGGGGGAAAAAAAGACTAGAGCCCTCTTCAATGTAAAGCATCTAGTTCTTTTATTTTTGCTAATTACAAAAGGTTGATGTGTTGATCTGGTCACTCCCTTTCTCTGTTTCATATTTCTCATATTTACATCGTGGAATTTCCCTACACCTACAAAAATGTGATTCTGTGAATCCTTCCGGTGGTACTGGCTTCCCACCTTGTACAACAACACCTGCAATAATGTTATTGAATCCTGTTTACTATTACCTGACCTTTACACAAGGAAAACGAGGGCCGTTACTGAACTGACCTTACGCACAACAGCAGCATAGTTTTCCATGAAAAGGAAAGATCTCCGAGCTGTCGGCTCCTCTCATCAACGAAAATTGGAGAAGAATCAATGGCCAGATCTCCGGGTTATGATACCCAAGGGGGCCACTCAAGAATCAGTTATCCTGGTAACTGAAGTTACAACTGCATTGCAAAAGAAGCACCTCTGGCTGTTCAGGAGATGTCTGTTTATGCAGCCAAAGCAGGACTTGTGATGGCATGGCTGGAACGTTGCATCTGAGTCACAGTTGTAACAAATGCAACAGGTGTCATCATCCTCATCGCCCGAGCTTGTGTTGTGCTCTTCTTTACCATCCACAGCCATAGTAATGCGTCGGAAATAATGGGAGAACTCTTCAAGCTGTGCAAGCTTCGCTAAGGAGGCATCCCCTCGGAGAACATTGCTCTATAGAATGACATTGATGATGGAATACCACGTTAATAAAATAGCAAGTAAAGAAAAGAAAATTCTAAATGGGAAATTATCACAACTAGGACCACCGACCAAAAAAAGCTACTGCTTGTAAGATCAAAACAAGAGAGAAGTAATAACAAGGAAAGGAGATCTAACCCAGTTGTAGCTCAATAGGTACTGCAAGCCAAAATGGATTGTAGCAGGACAGTCCATACTTGCGAACACTGCCATCACATCATTTAGCTCCCTATGTTCTGATGTGCTGCTGCATTCCATAAGATTGAGGATAATGCCAACGAGAGGAGCCAGGATCATAGTACGATTTGTTTTCTCTAGCTGCTGCCCCGGCCGTCTCAGCGTCCTGCATAAACAAGCTTTGTATTATTTAAAAAGAAGGCACGCTGAATTTTGTAAAACAAAGCTCTGAATGAGCACGCGAAGGAAGCCTCCTAGGTTTGTAAGATACAACATGGAGATATCTAGACGAAAGCACAATTTAGATGAAAACTAAAATGAATAGCTGTCAAATATCATACACCAACTTACAAAAACCAGAATGTACTGCCAGTTTTCAGATACT
Source organism: Eragrostis curvula (assembly GCA_007726485.1). Classification (NCBI taxonomy): domain Eukaryota; kingdom Viridiplantae; phylum Streptophyta; class Magnoliopsida; order Poales; family Poaceae; genus Eragrostis; species Eragrostis curvula. The sequence continues at coordinate 5,544,441 of CM017442.1, forward strand.
TCAGACTAAGGCGCTGACTTACATGTCAAAGAACTCAGCATCAGCTGCTGATATGATGTGGTTGAGAATGAAGACAATCAATTCAGTCAATCTCCGCAAATTCATATCTGGTCCCATGAGGAATGCACAAGGAATCTCTCGGGTACAGAATTCCAGGATCCTAGCAAGATTACATGATATATCAAATATCACACTGCACTTTCTTTGCTGCAAATCAGCAACCTGAAAATAGAAGATGTTTGGCTATAAGTTTATAGTAGCATGGCCAGGCAGAAAATAGAAGTAACATAGATAATGCATCCGTAATATATCTCACTGAAAACAATCAACTGGGGAAGAAATACATTTTAGGCCATAACCACTATAATTTAGAAAGAGGACCTAGCAAATCGACAAAAACTAGTATAAGCTACCACCAACCCACACTAAACTGAAGTAACATAACAGTAAAGAAAGCATAACATATTCATCTACCTGGTGTTTATCTTGCATCTCTCGGATGGACATAGAGAACTCGGTCATCGTCCAACTGAGTGTGTTGAAAAGTCTATTGAGGAAGGAAAAGAACAATTCTTGTTCATGAATGCATGTCTCCCTAAGCAGGACCTTAAAGACAACCAAAATGATAATCCTTAGAACAGTCGCACGATAACAAATGCTGGTAGAATTAGACACGGGAAAAAATGACAACAATATAAAAATACCTGAAAAGTTGCAGATGATGAAGATTCAGCATTCTTAGAGGAAGCAAATCCTGAGCCTTTGCAAAGTCGGAAAAGTATGTTTGTAACAGGTATCCATGATCTGTTATCAAAAGCTGATAAAAGTGATCTTGGCAGTCCATTTATAGCCTCCTGGTTGTTCTCAAAAACATGCATGAATTCTTTGTACTGTACAAGGACTGATATTGATTGAAGAAGAAGATCTTTCAAATCCGGATTTACTATCCTAGTATCATCGAAGTGTTTGACAACCAGAGTGACCTATTAGCAACAAAATGGAACTGTTAGATTATTTTCAAGCATTGAAGAGCAATGGAAACCTTCGAGAATTTACACATTATTTGGCACAACTAAGCTATCACTTTGAGGGATTATCATCAGTGGTAGACTCAAGATTGAGGAAAAGACCAAGTGTACGCTTTCCATCAAAAGAAAACAATACTTAGTCATCATGACAAATAGAGAGATTATATCCTTGGTTGTATATCACTCTAATAGGGAAAGTGACATCATTCTTTCTCGCGTCACCACTTGCTAATCAGGCTTGAATAGGAATGACGAGATTTTGTCAGTTCAATTCCACGTGCTTTATATATGCTAACCTACACTAGGCTTTTAAACACTTGTGCTGTGTTCCAAAGAGAGAAGCCATAAAAGCAGGTAAAACCCATCACATCAGATTTGCTACTTTCAAGTGTGAAACTTCAATATCATTAGTATCAACAATAAATACAGGTGAAATTATATTTCATGCAAAGAAAATGGTACCAAACCAATGAAATAAGGAGCGACAAGTTGATTCGGTACATACAAAAGAAGCCAGCCCTTGCTTAAGAAATGCAGCAGGGGAAACAAAAGGAGGATCACTTCTTCGCAGGGCATGGAAACAATCAACCTGCAAAGGTAATTAAAATAATATCAGCCTGGGCACATAGTTTTGTTGTGAATATAAAAAATTCAACAGCCAACAAACACACCAAAGACCAAACCTACCAGTGATTCGACGTAGAACTCCGGAACGTAGTGGAACATTATTTTTGATTCACTAAGGACCAAAAGAAGCTCCACAACCCACATGCAAGTTGCATACATTCCCCTTTGCTTCCATGGAGAGAAAAGTGTGGCCCGGTACCTGAATACAACGAACGAAAAGTCAACAAATTAACTCAGTGACCCCCTAAAAAAAATGACCATGCCATCATATGTACAAGTTCTCATGCAGCAGCCTGACAAAGTAATTCGCATTTTAAAGCGTACAAAAAATAAACTAATCAACATCTGCACAAGTTATTGGACTGGAAACAACTCTTTAGTTTGTCCCAACTGGCTAGAGGATACTGATAGCAATTCATAATATTGTGGATACGTAAATATGACCATTCCAGAACAACTACAATAGTAAAACCATGTCTAGCACAATTGTATACTTTGCTAGGTCACTGAAAGAGAATAACACCATTTTACCATGGAAAAGTACACCAGACGATAAAAAGATTTATCCATTCAGAAATCATACCAAACACAATGCCTGATACAATCCACCAATCCTCATGATAGCTATTCCGGGCTTCTTTCAAACGCCGAACTTGCTCTGCACATGATTTTTCTCGTATCTGCCTGTCAGTTTCTTCTAGTAAAGAGATGGACTGTGATTGTTGCGACATGAAATAAAAGCCTGGATAGAACAAAATTAAGTCAGTACTTAAAATAAACAGAATATAAAAATATCCTATATCATCCTAGGTTGGATCTCGTTTTGTTAATATACTGATGAGCATCAATGGGCAGTAAATGTCAGCAAAAAACCTGGTAGACTGGCTAGGATCACATGATTCATTCCAAGTGAAAGCATGACAGTCAAAGAAAAATTATATATTTTAATCATGTGGAGTTGTGGACCAATGGTTCAATAGCACCCCAAAGAGAAGCCGACAACAAAAGATTCAGATCTTGACTGACAAATATGGCACATATTATCAAAAGCAAAATAGATCTATATCCTAACACCTTAGGTGACTTAACCACATGCAAATGTATAAAACTAAAACAACTTATACAAAGGATAGTTTGGAAAAGCACGTATATTCAAGGAAGCAAAATATTGATCCTTGCTGCAGCATACGTGAGTTAGTCTGCTTCAAGAAAACGAAAATGAAACATCACTTGCCTGTCTAAAATTTGGTGAGATCCCCAAATGATATAATAATAGCATAACATCAAGCAGCTCTTCGTCTTTAAGTGCTTCCGAAGAAGATTGAGCTGCCATTGGTATGCTTTCCAAATTATGCAATGTTTGGTATCCGTAATCAATTTCTGATTGAGTGCTTGTGCTAGGTTTTTCTTCAATATCATCACCCAGGCTTCTCCCACTGCACTCAGCAGCAACATGAGATGATCTTTCAGGCATAGGCTTGCATGGGCCTTTTGAAGTTGACGGTATATACTTAGCATTGTCTTTGTATCTTACACCTTCAGTGACATCTGTGATTGAGCAACAACAAGGCTTTTGTGTTGTGGTATGCGTTACTCGTGTCTCTTCATCATCCATACAGCCTTCATCCCACTGCACTTCGTCTTCCACGGCATCAGCTTGGTAGTACATCAAAATATTTGGTGATCCACCAATTCGAGGAACTACGCTATAGTAGGCATCATTCCTAAATAGTAACTGTGTCGGAAACTTTCGCTTTCCACCTTTGTGAAGAAATCCAACACGGTCCCACAGTTCACTTTGGATGATGATGCAGACCCAGAAGAATCCATAGAATATCCTTCAGACAACAAATGGAGGATTACAGTATACAAGGAAACAAGAACGGTATTGTTGAAAGTCCCACTGACAACCATCCTATGATCTCCACCTCTAGCCTTTAGTACCAAACTTTGTACAAAAGACCGAAATATTGAGCCTGGGGGCTGAGAGGGAGAAACCGGTGGAGTAAAGCATATTAACAAGCTGCAAAGCTCATGATGCATCTCCTCAATCTGCAAAAAGGACAACATCATATGAATTATATAAGAAAAAGATATAACAGAGGGAGGGAGGGGGAATTTAGATGTATATGGAGATACCTAAACTGTGAGGGTAATCCATAAAATACAAATACAGAGAATAAAAGGTTATAGAACTGCATAAGTTCAGTAACAAGATAGCTATTCAGTTACCAAAAAAATTCGAATTGAATCCAAATTACTCGAAATATAGCTGCAAAAGACCAACAACAATGCATCGTGGCCAAACCAAAGAACGCTAGAGAACTGATATGAACATATCAAGTCAAATAAGTGAAGTACAGATTGAAGTCAGGAAAACAATAAATATAGAGTAAGAAACATCTGTGTGGAACATTGCCAGATTATACAGTATAGCAAACAAAGGCGATGCATATTGCAAGGGCACCTTATGCACGAAGATTGTACAACAAATTTCAGGAGGAGAAATGACAGCTTACAGAAAAATCTCCTGAAAATTACCTTCTTGATTGCATCAGAGAGTGTTGTCATTGTCAGAGTCATGCTAACTTCATCCTCAGAAGACCCAGGCCACCAAACGGATGGTATAAGACATTGTAAGTCCTGCTTATTTGGAATCTTCCTTGTAAGGAACCCTTCAAATGAGAATGCAAAATCTTCTGAGTTCCACCATAGATGCATTACATCCTTATGCCTAAGAAGACGACAAGCCAGTGCTAGAAATGGATATGAACCAGAATATGGGCATTCTGTCAGCACAAGAGGTGCAGCTTTGCACATGCAAGAAAGCGCCACAATGAGCTCCTGCAATAATGGGGTGCAACCTTGGAACCGAAGGAAAAGATCGAGAACCTGATCAAGGCATGAGAAATCATGTGGCTCACGTGCCCTGAAAACATCTAAAAGAAAAGTGGTTAAGGAGCCCCAGGCAATATACTCAAGGCACTCCTGGCTCCCTTTGACAGCACTGAAAAACTCCGCACATATTCTTCTTGAAATTGGATGAAACAGTTCTTGCAGTGGAGCAAATTTCTTGACCCTCCTCAGCTTCTCAAAGTAAGCAGATTCAGATTTTTCCAGATTCTGAACCTCGAGCAATCTGAATAAACATCTAAGAAGATAAGACGTGAACATCCTACAGCGTGGAGGCGCCTCAATTGGATCAAACCCGTCTACTGGATATCTGAATGGATGTGAGCCAAAGTTCAGATGGCAACGCTCGCCTTCTGAGAGGGAAATTGCTGCATAGTAGCCCTTCTTCAGCTCAATGTTGCGAATTCCATCAAATGCAATACCAAGAGAAATCCCATTCCGGTAAAAGGATATCTCTCCTGCATCCAAGTTGATGCCGCAACCAATCACATCCCCTACTGCCCATGGCTGGCCATATGGTTTTGCGTCATTGTTCCACTTAGTCACTCTCCGTCCATCATATGAGTATGAATCATCAGCATCACCAACACCTTTCTGATCGGTGAAGGGGGAAGAGATGGTTGCCCATCCAAGCTGCTGAACTCCAGAAGTCTCCAGCGTGACCTCATACATCCACTTGCCCTTCCACACGCAGGCATTAGCCCTGGCACTGCTGAATGGTGCAGAACTCTCAACAAGTAAAGGTTCCCGAATACTCTTGAACTTGCCACAAATGCTTAAATCGTCAAGAACAACCTTGCTTTGCCCAGCACCTCTGTCCACAATTAAGATGCTGCCTTGGTATCCATGGTTACATTTTTCCCAGTCAAGATCAAATTTTCTAGCTTGATTCCTCAATATCAAGCGGATAAAGCCAGCATCAATTGGTCCAGGAGGCCGGACCAAGGACTTGTGAGGGAGATCAAAGATGTGTTCTAACGTCCTCTCAACAGCCTGGTGCCCAATCTCGTCATGATAGGACACCAAATGTGACTTCTGGGGGCTAATCTTAGCTTCATCACCAGACAACAACACAGCCAGCCCAGGGGAGAATGCACTCCTCCTGTGGCTATTGCTTCCTTCTGCCATCCTCAGAGGAGAAGTTGTCGTGGGGCATGGGATTCAATTGAGCATCCAACCTTTTTGGAAAATAAACTGCACCATCAGCTTGGGTGGATTGATCTTGCTTGCTTCAGCCAGTATCGGACTGTACAGATGATGATTTTTTGGCCAAAAAAAATAAGGAAGTTAGTAGGCATAATCACAGGCTGACCCATACCCAGCCCCAGCCCCGATTGGGACGAAATACCCGTCCCACGGGCGAAAATTTCTTCCCGTACTACAGAAGGAGGTTAGAGGATTGGAGAGAGAGAGCTTAGCTCTCACCTTCTGTTGTCACCGTCGAAGCTGGAGGTGGAGGAGGATCAGCCCAAGGCAGCAGAAATATGCCCCGTTCTGGCCGGCGAGTCTTCGCGCGCCGCTCACGGCCTCGTCGCGCGGCTTGCGGCTCCCACGCGCCGCGGCGGTGACGGCAGAGCGCGACGCAAGGCAATCGTAGGGAGGCGTCGGCCCAGCAGCGGTTCCCCAGCGGCGAGCAAGGGCGAGGCGGCGGCCCAGTGGAGGAGATCAGAGGGAGGCGGGATCGAATCACTGGAAGGGGACAGGAAAAAATAATATCAAAGTTGCTGGGCAACGGAAGCTCGATTCCACCAGTTTCCGGCGATCGTCGGCGGCGGCGGGAAGTTTGGCAGCTAGGGTTTCACCATGGAGAAGTCACGAGGAAGACGGGGAAGAGAGAGAAAAAGTTGGATTGGTTGAAGAAAATTTGGCACTTTATTCAGTTTAGACCTTTCCTTTAACGGAAAATACAGCTCTACCGTGGACGTGTGAAGTGTGTGATTCAATTACTATATTCTTTAGCGGATGGTCAACTCCAGCATGCATGGCTGGCTGTAAGCAAGGCGTTGTGCATGACAATGAATTTTGCCACGTTTAGTGCTGCGAATAGAATAGACCCACAGAGGATATTAACTTTGTTTTTCTAATAAGTATTATGCTTTTTGACCTTGCTTTTCTTCACTTACACCAAATGGTCTATCTAAGAAAAGTGAAGAAATATGAAAATGGAGTATCTCCTTAAAACGAATGATCAAATGTAAATAAAAAAGTCAACAGTGCAACAATTTAAAACCGGATGGAGTATATATCATTAGTACAAAATATGAAAATGGTAAGAAGAGAGCTGGTTGATTACATCATGATGACACAAGAGTTGCACCCATCTAAAAAAAAGTTGCACAATTGCATGAGGAAAAAAAAACATGTGTCTGGTTGCAAAGTGTTTGGATTGTCTTGGTGCTTTGTGATATATTGAACATGTGTGTGGTTGCAACCATGAGCAAAAGTGTTTAATGCTACATGACTGGTAGCATGTGCCTAAAGAAGGCAAAGAAAAATCAGATATTTTTGTTCTCGCTATGGAGTCTCCCTACTTGCAGGAGTAAATCACCTCCCATTATTATGAAAACAACGACTTCCCCTCTCCTAACTCTTTTCCCGTCACATCTCTCTTTGCCATGGGTTTCCCACGCAATATCTGAATCCTGAGCGAACTCCTCGACAAATTTAACCTTGAAACTAATCAACATTAGTGAGATTGAACTACATCGTACCGATCGCCACTTAATTCTTCTTATGTCGCTGAAATTCAACGAAAGTTGCTAGTTTTACTCTTCTTAAGCTTTTCTTCTCTCAGATTTGTGATTCATTGAGCAAGATTGGTCTTTCACCAAATTCGGTTTGTAGCAATCAGGTGCACCTCGGTGAGAATCACTTATGATGGTGAGTTCAATCTCACAAGCATTCCACACATCAAGTAAGAAATGAGCCTAAAGTCAGCACCACGAAAAATTAGGAGTTGTTTAATAACCATGTATATATGAACAAGACACAGTAAAAGAATACATGTTTGAAATTCCTTGCGAGAACATAAAACCATCTTCTCTCGCTCTATTTTGAATCATAACTTGCGATATCTCT